>JASJET010000147.1:4435000-4999891 GCA_034092305.1 Diaprepes abbreviatus
TTGTTGAGATGAAAAAGAGAGTTTCGAAGTTCATCGTCGTTTCCACTCCAAATAATAAAAGTATCGTCTACGTATCTGAGCCATAACTTTGGTTTCTTAGTTGTGGATTCAATTGCAAACGTCTCGAACCATTCCATGAAAATATTTGCCACCACCGGTGAGAGTGAAGATCTCATCGGTAGTCCATCATCCTGGATGTAGAATTTTTCCTTTTCTTGAAAATAGGAATTAGTCAAACAACTTTCCAACAAGTCCATAATGGCGTGCGGTGGTAAAGATGTTCTTTCTGCTAAGGTCTGGTCTTCTTCAACTTTCTTTCTTATGATTTTTAGTGAGTCCTCAACTGGAACGTTGGTGTATAGACTTCCCACGTCAAAACTAATAAAGTGGTCTTCTGGTTGTAGTTCTATTTCACGTAAAATTTCTACGAAATGTTGCGAATTCTTAACCCAGGACGATGTATTTCCTTGTAATGGTCTCAGGATTGGAAGAAGAAATTTGGCAAGTTCAGAAGTCGGAGAGCTCCGGGAACTCGTGATAGGTCGTAAGGGCATTTTTTGCTTATGTATTTTCGGGAGTCCATAAATCCTCTAATGATATATTGTATACTTGACCTATAATTAATAATAATAATTTACTTCTCCAAATCCAATAGATTTAGCTCATCTAGTAACAATATAATATTTTATAAAAGAAACGAAAATAATACAAAACTCTTTTAAACTTACCTTTCCAAGCCTCTAAATTAAACATTTTCTTTTAAAGGTATGGATCGATCGAACTAAAGCCACAGATTGCAATTACAACTCAGATTCCTCCTACTTCAGCTGTTCAGAAAGAGGAAATTTTCCAAACTACAACGATGAGACCTGTAGTTCGTATTACTCGTGCCTAAAGTCCTCATCAGGCTACATACAATATCTTAGAACTTGTAATGCGGGCACCTACTTTAACAGGGACACAAATAGGTGTGATTGGTACTATACTTGCCCTTGCATTGAAGTATCTACTCCTGAATTTTTAATGGTAGCGAAATCCTTTGACTGCGTCGAAGATTCCACAGCAACATTTGATTGCACAACTGTTGCCACTTCAGGATGTTATGCAGACCCCAGCGACCCCTATTGCGAGAAATATATTTCCTGCTATATTGCTGCCAGTGGAACAGTATACCAACAAACACGCACATGCGCTGGTGGAACGTTCTTCAATGCTAGCAGCAATGTTTGTGGATGTTCAGTTGCTAATGGATTTACATGTCCTTGTAAAAGGGAATAAAAATGGCAGGATTTGGAATTCGATCAACTTTTTCTTGTTGCCAGTATACTTATCGACAAAAAAACGAATAATAGAAGTTCTGGAATGGTTTTGGTGTTATTATACCTAGTATTAAGCCTAAAATTTCTATAAAAAATTAAGAAACTATATCAAAAATATCAGTATTATTTGTTCATAATGCTCAATCCAATTCTTATAAATTTCTGAGATATAACTTACCTATTTTTTAATACAAAAATACACTGTGTTGATTTATATATATATATATATATATATATATATATATATATATATATATATATATATATATATATCGATTCTTTTGGACATTATTATCAATCTCTAAATGTTACTTTACCTATTAAGTAGACATTCTTTTAGACTTTATTAACATCTTTTAGATGTCGCATTTTAAGCTTATAATGCAGATATATATATATATATATATATATATATATATATATATATATATATATATATATATATATAAAGGGGGAAGTAGTCGCGACTGACTAGTCCATGAAACAATATTCCAAACTGGGGTTATTGGGGATGCAGTCTTTTTTAAATTTGTGAGTTCTTTAATAATTATAAGTTAGGTTAATACTTTAACTATTAATCAATAATTGTAGATGTGTCCTGAAGCAGAGATAAATAAATTCTCAGAAGACAGAATCAAAAAAGGTATTTTTCTCCTTACCAAGGCCTACAAATTAAAAAAGACTGCATCCCCAATAATGTTAGTTTGGAATATTATATATATATATATATATATATATATATATATATATATATATATATATATATATATTAAAAATATCATTCTATAAAATAATATGAATTAAGAAGGAAAAATAAAAATTATTCCCAGTACGCACCTCAATTTACTTTTGTCATGATTCTCAGTGAAATATTTGAAGATTCCTTTGGTTACTATCAACTCTTTTATTTGGAAACCATCATTTAGTTTTTTCTGCTTTGTAAATAAATTTTATTAATATCATCTATACAGTGTGTTGTAAAACAATAAGGGCTACAATAGGTGGTTTAGTTAATTAGTATTAAATTAATTTTGTGTCGTTTAAGTGTTAATTTAAGTCATATGTGTGCGTTTGTGACAATGGTAGTTATATTTTACTTTTATTTTACATTATACTTTTGAGAAAACCCACTACATTGAGCGAAACATCAATAGTAGTATTAATCTGAAACCTAATCCAAACAAGTTACTATACATTTATATATATATATATATATATATATATATATATATATATATATATATATATATATATATATATATATATTCTTGTTGATTAGGAAAATCCAAAATAAATACTAGATTTTTCGAAAATTCCTCAAAATTCATCAAAGCATCATTAATTTCTTTGCCTTAAGAACTGTGTTGGAAATTTTCGTAGCAGTAATAAGCTGATCCAATGCACTTTTTATCAAAATTCAAATCCCAGCGCTCATATGAATACATGTTTGAATTAAAATAAGGTTTAATATTCTGTATACTGTTGTACTGGCATGGGCAAATTTATTAAAGTCCTTTTTTTTTCATTTTCTGAAAACAAACAATTAAATAAATAGGTTTTTTCAATGCAGTCTTCGAACACCAAATATCCATCGGAGTCTCTATCATTGAGGGTAATTCATAAAGATCCCACTTTTTAAATGTTGTTATTATTACGTGATTTGGAACAATATGACAAATTTTCCGCTCAATTTTTTAAAGTTCAATCGATCATTTTTCTTGATTTTGTCTTTTCTTGGGTTTAGGTTTTATATTTAATAAATACACAAAACGATTGACGTTTCGCCCTTTATTCAAGGCATTTTCAAAATTCTTTCCTACTAAAAATATATAATTAAAATACATCACATAAAAACATATTTACAATTTCGAAAAACAAACAAGACACTTAAAAACATTATTCAAAACTTTAAAATTTTTTAAAAATATTTAATTTTACCGGTACACAACTTGACATTTTGCTGTTCTGTTACTAAATAAGATTCAAATTCTACATCGTTTACTGAGGATACGTGGAATGCAAATGTGTTTTATTTTTTTAATATTATTTATATTTTACAATGCATAAAAAAACAAATAAGGTTATGTTTGCTTTTATGTTTAAGAGGATATTCAATTTTTGATTCTTATTTGACCGGATCGAATACTTTTTTTTTTTAAATTAGGCTTGCGTAAATGTGGCTCAAATTTCCCATATCTGTTCTGTCGTTAACAGTGTTTTTATCTTTTTTAATTTCAATCATTTCCTTTATCTGTAATTTTTGGTAATTCATATATTTGTTTTTTATAATGGTACTGTTATAATTAAAAGTGTGTGTTGTTTAACGCTGTTGAGGCGTTTTTCGTATATTTATAAGAATCAAAAATTGAATATCCTCTTAAACATAAAACCAAACATATACTTATTTGTTTTTTTATGCATTGTAAAATATAAAAAGTATTAAAAAAATAAAACACATTCGCATTCCACGTATCCTCAGTAAACGACGTAAAATTTGAATCTTATTTAGTAACAGAACAGCAAAATGTCAAGGTGTGTACCGGTAAAATTAAATATTTTTAAAAAATTTTAAAGCTTTGAATAATGTTTTTAAGTGTCTTGTTTGTTTTTCGAAATTGTAAATATGTTTTTTATGTGACGTATTTTAATTATATATTTTTAGGAGGAAAGAATTTCGAAAATGCCTTGAATAAAGGGCGAAACGTCAATCGTTTTGTGTATTTATTAAATATAGAACCTAAACCCAAGAAAAGACAAAATAAAGAAAAATGATATAATCTATGGTTCAAGAATCAAGAATATATATATATATATATATATATATATATATATATATATATATATATATATATATATATATATATAAATGTTTGTCTTTGAATTTAATGAATTATGAATTTATTTTATTTCGAAAAAGTTCTCCATATCGAAGTAGAATCCATCATATCTGGTGAAAGTCTATACGAGGGAGAGTCAAAAATTTGAAATGTTGCTTATATTTAAAAGCTATATGCAAATATGAAATTTTGTTCACTTTGGAAAAAAAATATTTAACCGTTTTTTCTGAATAACCATGTATAAAAAGGAGATCGTAAGTACCTAAATCCTATATCCTGTCGACTTTGTTAGATAAAAGAGTAAATATTATGTCAGATTAATCAGTTTCAGAAATAGTATGGCCCTATAAAAGTATTAAATATATTTTTGCTCCACACAGTATTTTATTTTTTGAAGAATGTAAAAATTTAATCTAACTATAATTTTGTAATACACTTTAACTCCAACGTTCACTCAAATAGTATATTTTTTTCTAAAACTCTTTTTTTTATTCAGTTCTGAATTATGATCGGCATAAAAACAATGGAAAAATAATTTATTTGTTACAAAAATATTTTCAAAAGTGGAAAATGGGGGTATTTTACTATTAGGGCAACATTTGTAGCTTCTTTGACGAAACCAGTTTTGGATGAACAAGAATAATGTTAAAAGTAGATATGGTTTAATAATAAAGCATATAAAAACATCCAGTTCATTAAGAACCTTAATTTTTGGTGTTTAAAACTCAATGGAAAATATGAACTTTTGCAACTCTCTGTATATTATTTATTACAGTGTAATCTTTAAAATTCTAGCTGTATATAAAAATTTCGATAATTACATCTATAACTGATGTAAAAAAATTAATTATGGCGGGTTAAATCACACTCGTAAAACACCAAATTGTATTAATATTTTTGTTATTCGTTTTTATTGCCTGGGAATATATTGTAAAATACATTTGTAAGCTATAAAAAATAATACTATTTATGTAAAATAAAATTTCCAATATCAATACTGATTTTCGATTTTTACTCTCTATACAGTGTGGGCCAAATAAAGAAACAAACATACTTCAAATAATACCACCCAATAGATTTTGATCATTTTTGCTTTCAGGAAAGTATTATTCTCGACGTATTTTTTTTTTGAATTTGAATGGCAGGGGATTATGCCCGCCACATCGATTTTGGAGGTTCTACATTCAACCGCTATATATATATATATATATATATATATATATATATATATATATATATATATATATATATATATAGCATAGTGTGGATGTAACCACTGCTAATGCATCTCACACGGAGGAATCCGTGAGGGCCGTATATATATATATATATATATATATATATATATATATATATATATATATATATATATATATATATATATATATATATGTCGATTAATCCGGAACGGCGGCACCAATTTGAATGAAATGTTTTGCATTATATTCAGGAAAATCCTGGGGTGGTCCCATACTATTTTGGCCGAAATTGGTTCAGAAAAATCGAAGCTGACGCTGATAATTGGAGAACAAGAAAATGAATTTTGTATGATTTTCTCCAAAATTGCTATAAAGGAGTTTTCGGGATCGCACATAACGAATCAAAAATTATTTTTAAAAAATCAGTATGGCGGATCCAATATGGAGGGCTAAAAGTTTTACGTCTTTCGATTTTGTGCAGAATTGATAAAAGAGGAAGGGGGGGGGGGGAGGTTGAGAGTAGAAATTATGAATTTAAAATATTGTAAGAACTTCAATATGGCGGATTCAATATAGCGGAATAAACATTTCTCGATTTTGTTCAAAATTTGTGGCTGGAAGATTTCTGAGAGTGCAAATAACGATTTTAAAATTTTTCTAAAAAAAATTGAATATGGCAGATGAAATATGGTTGTCTAAAAATTTTATATTTCCGGATTATATCTAAAAGTATTGGGGGTTTTCGAGAGTGTAGATTAAGATTATATTAAGAGTAAAAAATTATTTTTTTGAGATGCAATATGGCGAATCCACTAGGGTGGGTTGAAAATTTTAGGTTATTCATATTTTTCAAAACTGGTGTTTCGGAATCATAGGTTACGAATTTGAAGTTCATTTTTTACAATTTAATGTGACAGATAATTGTATCTGGAGGACTAAAAATTGCACAATTTCCAAATTCGTTGCTCCTATGCGAACGTTGCATATAGCCGAAAACCATGCTTTTGTTACTTTAAGGTTAGGTTTCTTCGGAAAAGTGAGACAACGAGAATTACTGTACATTCTTTATTAAGCCTTTTTTGGTAATATTCTTATAATTATGTGATCATTACTTTCAGTAATCAGTTAAGCACACTAGGCTAAAATTAACTATATTTCGAAATAAATGTAATTTGGAGAAGTAATTACGGAAATCAAAACGAGGTTCCGCGCAATGTTAGAGATATTATTTCTTAAAAATATATCTACTGAGAGGTTATTCTTTTTTGTCACTTTCTCTTTTGGGAGTTCCGTAACCAGCTAACTATAAGGGTTTTAGTTTCGCCATGTCCCTTCGTCCGTCTGTACGTCATCAGTCACAAAAAATATTGCAAGCTCGTGGTTTCATTTAAAATCCAAAAGCGCGAAATTAGCAAACAAAAATTTAGAGTCCCTCCTGTCTGAAAAGCGTTGAGGTTAAGTTAGGTCTGTTAATTTATGAGATATAAAAAATAATTAATATTTAGTGTTTTTACATTTAAAATATATCAGTATTTTTTGTTTTTGAGAAATTTAGTTATGTAGAGGAAAGTGACCAAATATGGGATGGTATCCCTAATATGGAATACCGGCAATTCTCTGAAACGGAAACACACATGCAACAAACAGTGTTTGTCTCTTTCTTTCTATCCCCATTCGCGCGCACAAGTTGTAACATGTCAGTCGAGCGAGCCCTTTCGTCAGTGTCGCAGTATTTTGTTTTGTCGCTTCCGCATAACTTTCTAAGGTATGTAAAAAATACGTATTTTTCGTAAAAAAAAGTGCACATAGTATTGTTTTTATAACTTCTAGAGATACTTTAGTTGTTCTGTTGTGGGTTTTAGCGGTATTTGATTGTATTACTTTCTTATATATAAAAATATGAATGTCAGTTTGAAGTCGTTGGAAAATCCAAATATGGACGGATCATAGTATCCAATTATGGACTATTCCATAATTGGGTCTCTTAAGTATCAGCTGACTTGATGATTTTGTTAATTATAAATTGAAAGTAAATTTTTCATGTTTCAACAGAATGGCTGGCGTTAACTCAAAAACGAAGCGAAAAGAATAGAATTCAGAGCATATGGCGGAAGCTATTAAATTGGTAAAAGAGAAAAAAATGGGTTATTTAAGAGCTGCAAAACACTTTGATGTGCCGAGATCTACCTTGTTTCAATTATGCCAGAAAAACGAATTACCCCCAGAAGAAGCCGCAGCTACTACACTTGGGAGGAAAACTGTTTTAGGGACAACCCTTGAAGATCTTTTGGTAGACTACATTTTGCCGATGGAGAGCAAATTTCATGGCTTGACGAGAAATGATGTTCGAAGAATGGCGTACATGTTGGCAAGACGTAATCAGTTGGAAAATCCATTTGGTGACACGGGAATGGCTGGAAAAAAAAAACTATTTCTTAAACGCCCTAAGGACAATCTATCAGTGAGAAGACCAAGCGGCACATCTTTTGCTAGAGCATTTGAATTCAGCAAGGAAAAAGTAGACTCATTCTTTGATCTCCTTGAAGGCATCTATGCTCAAGAAAACTATGGGCCAAACAGCATATACAATGTGGACGAATCTGGGCTTACCGTAGTACAGAGCAAAGTGCCCAAGTGGTTCGTCATAAAGGGAAACGGCAGATAGCTTCGCTTACCTCAGCTGAAAGGGGTTCATTAATGACAATTGTTGTTGCTATGAACGCCACTGGTCATTTTGTGATGAATGAGAGGCAGTCCTCCAGGCGCTGTTGGCATTGCACATCCATCAGGATTGATACAAATGAACATATTCACTGACTGGTTCAAACATTTCATCAAACATATTAACCCGACTCCGGAATCAAAGGTATTACTGATCTTAGATGGTCATTTTTCTTACACTCGTAACATCGACGTGATAGAGATTGCTAGAGAAAATAATGTAGACATTGTGTTCTTACCTACACAACCCACAAGCTCCAGCCACTAGACAAAACGTTTGTGGGACCACTCAAAACTTATTAGAGTGAAGAAATACGAATGTGGATCAGAGACAATCATAGACCACTAAGCCCTTATGATGTTGTTGAGCTATTTGGCAGGGCTTATTTAAAAGTGCAAACAGGTGAGATTGCAACAAATGGATTTCGTGTAACAGGACTATGGCCGTTGAATAAAAATATATTTACCGCGGTCGACTATCTTGCTGCGCAACAAGACGCAGTTAAAGATGGTTGCATAGTCAACGTTACACCAATGACATCAAGTCCCCAACCTTTAGGACAATCGATGGCCTGGAACACCTGATGACTGTGTGCTTTTAACTGAAGCTTCCACACCCAGACAAGATACAAATATTGAACCTGTACCCTCAACATCCGAACTTTCTCGTAGTAGTTTAGGATTAGTGTCTCCATATGACATCAGTCCAGTACCAAAAAGGAAACCTTCTAATAGAGGAAGAAAAGCATCTATTGCAGCAGTCATCACATCTTCACCTTACAAGAATGAGCTCGTAGAAAAAAGCAAGAAGAAAGAAGAAAAAGAAAATAAATTGGCAAAGAACAAGAATCAAAAACAGAACGAGAAGAAATCAAAAGGAAAAAAGCCAAAAGAAAAGATTAAGCCTATGTCAGATTCAGATGATGAGGAGATGATGTTGTTTGATACCGACAGTGAGCCCGATGCCTTGATAAGAAATACAGCTCCAGACTCTGAAGATTCGGAGTGTATTTTCTGTGGCATGCTCATGGGAAAACATGTGTCAAGTGCCTCATGTGTGGTCTCTGGGCACAGAATGATTGCGCAGGACCAGAATCTGACGCCTGGATTTGTGATTTTTGCTAATAATGTGTGTTCCTTTCTATGTTATACCAAAGTTTCCAGTAAGTTAAGGATAATTTTTGATGGTTTTTATAGTATTCCATATTTGGGGTACCTATTCCACATTTAGGTATCTTAATCTTTATTTAGTTCTTTTTTTTAATTCTTACTTAAAAGTAATCAATGTAACTAAAACTTGTTACAAAATAAAGCGCAAATATATGATTGTTAATAATTACTATAAAAAGTTTTTTATTTAAAACGTTTGTGCAACTTATGCGTAAAAAACAAAATGGTATTCCATATTTGGTCACTCTCCTCTAGGTATTTATTTAGAAGCGGGAACGTACCATGTGCGTGCCCAACACGACCAACCACACTAGTCTGCTTCTTTAATGAGGCCTAATTTGTGTGTGCCTGTTATCACGAGTTAACAAGGAAGCTAATAACAGCAATTAATCTACATACACTTCAAGGTAATCACGCATTATTAAACGCATTCTTAATCTGTTAAGGCAAATATCAAATAAACCTTATCAATAAAAAAAGACATCTAATCTACTTTGATGTTTGTATTTTTCTAAAGGGATTAATGTAAATTGCCAGTAATGTTGCAAACTTTAGAAACATTAACTAAAATTTGTTTAATATTGACAACAAATATTTACAATTTTTATTACCGAAACCCCATTTATGGAGGAAAAATGTCAATATGAAATAATATTTATTTCTGAACTATAAAAATGTACAGTAACAGTATCAGTACAATATTATTGTTTTATTATTATGGCGTGATCAAGATATAAAATGTTTTTTTACTAGTTTTATTGTGTTATTCGTATATTCCAATAATATACAGTATGTTGAATTGTTTGAGAAAAAGTATGATCCATGGAAATTAGACTCAAAAAGAGCTGTTTTGGGAAAAAAATGTAACTAGCGATTTTATTGCTGAAAAAAGTATATTTTGACATCACTAAAAATATACTTCGATGGAAATTCATACGGTCCATGGCTTACAAAATGGCGGCCAAAAAATGGTGACTTTTTCAGTTTTTTCCAGTTTATCATGAAAATAAGGGTTGTATGAAAAAATATTTCAAACAAAAGTTATAGATAATTGTATAACCTACCGATTGGTATAATTAAAGTTATAGGTGGCGCCACTAGTAATCGAAATATAATTTTTTTTTCTCGGAAAATTCCATTTTTTTAATTTATAATTAAATGATATTTATTAATTAACTATCGCTTCAGAATTCTAGGAAACGATAGATATTTTTGACCCAAAAAAGTGTGTTTAATCCGAAATTTGTGAGTTGAATAGTTTCCGAGAAAATCGAGCTCAAAGTTGAAAATTCGATGTCGATCCTTCCTAATAAAGATAAAGCAACCAGGTTGACAGCAATTTGTTTGAAATGATGTATATTTTCAAGATATATTTTCAAAAAAATTTTTATTTGGTTTTCCGTCGAGAAAATTGCGAAAAACAGTTTTTTGCACTCGAAAAATTGCAATAACTTTTTTGTCAGGGTACTTACGATAATTCTAATACGTCTATTAGATTTAGATATATTATTTCCGATCTTTGGAAAAAAAATTGTTTTACGATAAAATTTACCTTTTTCCTAAAAAAATTCGTTGACCAGCTGTACCCGCGCTATTTGAATACCGTCGGATAGATTCTGTGGGTAGTTTTCAGAGGTCCATATGTTTTTCGTCAAACCGAAAAATTTCTCGATATATTACAAGTATTAATAATGTCTTCTGTAAATTCCAGCCTTTAATATTTATAAACCGCGAAATTAAAAAAAAATAATAAATTTTTTCGTAAAATAATTTTTTTTTCCAGAGATCGGAAATAATATATCTAAATCTAATAGACATTAAAATAATCGTAAGTACACTGACAAAAAAGTTATTGCAATTTTTCCAGTGCAAAAAACTATTTTTCGCAATTTTCTCGACGGAAAATCAAAAATTTTTTTTTTAAATATATCTTAAAAATATACGTCATTTCAAACAAATTGCTGTCAACCTGGTTGCTGTATCTTTATTAGGAAGGATAATAATCCACATCGAATTTTCAATTTTGAGCTCGATTTTCTCGGAATCTATTCATCTCACAAATTTCGGATTAAACACACTTTTTTGGGTCAAAAATATCTATCGTTTCCTAGAATTCTGAAGCGATAGTTAAATAATAAATATCATTTAATTAATAATAAAAAAAAATGAATTTTCCGAGAAAAAAAATATATTTCGATAACTAGTGGCGCCACCTATAACTTTGATTATACCAATGGATAAGTTATACAATTATATATAACTTTTCTTTGAAATAATTTTTCGTACAACCCTTATTTTTCAAGATAAACTGGAAAAACTAAAAAAAGTGACCATTTTTGGCCGCCATTTTGTAACCCGTATGAATTTCCATCGAAGTATGTTTTTAGTGATGCCAAAATATCCCCTTTTCAGCAATAAGATCGCTAGTTACATTTTTTTCCCTACAAAAGTTTAATTTCCATGGATTAGCAATATTATGAAGGATAAAAAAATTCAAGCTGATCGCTGTAGCATAACTGTGAAGAAACATTTTCAAACAAAGATCTTGGTGAGTCACTTTATCCATTTTCCTAAAAATCCAATCGCACAATCAGATATTTATGATTAAAAATATCTATATCGTTAATAATTCAGCAGTGGTGATAAAAAACTAAAACTATTTTTAAAAAATAATTTATTCAACATATTACAAAAATCGAAAATTACAAACACTTTGGCAGTCGGACATATCAATGTCAGTCAAATTTATATACAAAGTAACAATTCGTCATATTTGCTTAGAGTCTAGAATACTTATGCTTATTCTTAAAAAATAATAACAAATTTCAAAACCTTCTCTCTAAAAAAGGATTGCATTCTTATTTCGGTTGGTATAATCGGTTCCAGAAATAGAGTCATCTTTTAGAATATGATTTATTAGGTATTGAACCATTGATAATAAAAAATTGCGAACATAAAAGTTCGATTGATATCATGCATTAAAAAAGTCACGAAAACACAAAGTTCATTATTAAAATTTGTTGAATGAGTTATTATGGATTGATTTGCAATAAAAATCGATTGGAAACTACTAGAAAATAAACTGGTTAAATACACACAAATCACAGACCATGAATAGTTACATATAGAAAGTTCAGGTTAATATGCTACACTATACTGCACATAGGAATCGTAGGACGTTTATGTTAAGGTAGAATTTTCAAAACTAAAATTTTTAAACTACTTAAATTTTCATCCTCATTATGTACCCTACGCGTCAATTCTATAGATATTGTTTATTATCAAAATAACAAGTGATAGGAGATCCTACCCTAAAATATATTTTTCGAATTTACAAGACAAAAATACTCACATAACCTCACAAAGTACCAAAATCAATTAAATAGAATGTAATTTAAATTTATAAATTAATTAAACATAATTACTTTTTTATTTAATAACATATATATAATTAGGTCAAAAGTGGTTGTTAAATCGCTTATCCAATGCAAGTAAGAAACAATCATTCAGTATCTAGAGTTTTTGAGTTTTTCTAAGTAATGGTAATGACCAAGGAAACCAAAAATAAATAATTACTGAGTTTATCTGCTGAAGCAGCACATTTGACATTTTCAACAGATGTTACAAATGATGAAATTATAGTAGAAGAAATTTTATAGATTGTAAATATTGCTGTACGAGGAGAAACATATGATGTATCACAAGTTTGTTTAGGAGAATTAAAAAGACCTACAGAACAGTTGTAATGGTCCGACCTAGTGAATCATTAGACCTAACGTAACGGTACATGACGAGTTATTAAAATTAACAAAACGTTTTTTTACATGTGAAATTGTCTCTAAAATTACAATACTTCGGAGTAGTTAAGGAGATTGTAGTCGTTCTGTGGTAGTGGCATTGGCAATATCAGGAGTTAAAGTTGTAGAAATAGTTGCTGGTTAAGTAGTAGTCCTTAATCAGCAAGGACATTTGTAAAATAGATCACAAGCTCCTTTACTAGGATTAAAACGACCAAGTGTACAAGAATATAAGTATTGACTCACTCTACCACTGGACCAAACAAAACAATAGTAATAGGACTTACATGAGGTATCGTTTGGATTAGCAAATCGCCCAGTTTCAAAACATCTAAAGGTTCCTCCAGCTGCACAGTGTTTTGGAGTTGTCGAAGAGACTGTCGTAGATTCTGTGATCACATAAGTAACCGGAGATAAAGTTGTAGTTACAATTTCAGGTGTAGTTGGTACAGGAGATGAAGTTGTAGTTACAATTTTAGTTGTAGTTGGTACAGGAGATGAAGTTGTAGTTACAATTTCATTTCTAGTTGGTACAGGAGATGAAGTTGTAGTTACAATTTCAGTTGTAGTTGGTACAGGAGATGAAGTAGTTACATTTCCATTTCTAGTTGGTACAGGAGATGAAGATTTAGTTATAATTTCAGTTGTAGTTGGTACAGAAGATGAAGTTTTAGTTACAATTTCAGGAGCAGTTGGTACAGGAGATGAAGTTGTAGTTACAATTTTAGTTGTAGTTGGTACAGGAGATGAAGTTGTAGTTACAATTTCATTTCTAGTTGGTACAGGAGATGAAGTTGTAGTTACATTTTCAGTTGTAGTTGGTACAGGAGATGAAGTTATAGTTACATTTTCATTTCTAGTTGGTACAGGAGATGAAACTGTAGTTACAATTTCAGTTGTAGTTGGTACAGGAAATGAAGTTGTAGTTACAATTTCAGTTGTAGTTGGTACAGGAGATGAAGTTGTAGTTACACTAGCAGTTGTAGTTGGTACAGGAGATGAAGTTGAACTTATAATCTCAGTTGTTGTTGGTACTGAACAAGGACATATGTAGGCTGGATCACAAGCTCCCTTACGGGGATTAAAAATACCAACAGAACAAGAATAAAAGTATTGACCCACTGTGCCGTTAGACCAAACGTAACAGTAATAGTAAGAGTTACATGATGAATCATTTGGGTTGGCAAATCGTCCAGTTTTGGTACATGTAAAGTTTCCTCCAACTGCACAATATTCTGGAGTTGTTGAAGAAACTGTAGTAGATTCTGTAGTCACATTAATGGCAGAAGATGAAGTTGTAGTTACAATCTCAGTTGTAGTTGGTACTGAACAAGGACATACATAGGATGGATCACAAGCTCCTTTACTGGGATTAAAAATACCAACAGAACAAGAATATAAGTATTGCCCTACTGTACCGTTAGACCAAACGTAACAGTAATAGTAAGAGTTACATGATGAATCATTTGGGTTGGCAAATCGTCCAGTTTTGGTACATGTAAAGTTTCCTCCAACTGCACAATACTCTGGAGTTGTTGAAGAGATTGTAGTAGATTCTGTAGTCACATTAGTGACAGGAGATGAAATTGTAGTTACAATCTCAGTTGTAGTTGGTACTGAACAAGGACATATATAGGATGGATCACAAGCTCCTTTACTGGGATTAAAAATACCAACAGAACAAGAATATAAGTATTGACCCACTGTGCCGTTAGACCAAACGTAACAGTAATAGTAAGAGTTACATGATGAATCATTTGGGTTAGCAAATCGTCCAGTTTTTGTACATGTAAAATTTCCTCCAACTGCACAATATTCTGGAGTTGTTGAAGAGATTGTAGTAGATTCTGTAGTCACATTAGTGACAGGAGATGAAGTTGTAGTTACAATCTCAGTTGTAGTTGATACTGAACAAGGACATATATAGGATGGATCACAAGCTCCTTTACTGGGATTAAAAATACCAACAGAACAAGAATATAAGTATTGACCCACTGTGCCGTTAGACCAAACGTAACAGTAATAGTAAGAGTTACATGATGAATCATTTGGGTTGGCAAATCGTCCAGTTTTAGTGCATGTAAAGTTTCCTCCAATTGCACAATACTCTGGAGTTGTTGAAGAGATTGTAGTAGATTCTGTAGTCACATTAGTGACAGGAGATGAAGTTGTAGTTACAATCTCAGTTGTAGTTGATACTGAACAAGGACATATATAGGATGGATCACAAGCTCCTTTACTGGGATTAAAAATACCAACAGAACAAGAATATAAGTATTGACCCACTGTGCCGTTAGACCAAACGTAACAGTAATAGTAAGAGTTACATGATGAATCATTTGGGTTAGCAAATCGTCCAGTTTTTGTACATGTAAAATTTCCTCCAACTGCACAATATTCTGGAGTTGTTGAAGAGATTGTAGTAGATTCTGTAGTCACATTAGTGACAGGAGATGAAGTTGTAGTTACAATCTCAGTTGTAGTTGATACTGAACAAGGACATATATAGGATGGATCACAAGCTCCTTTACTGGGATTAAAAATACCAACAGAACAAGAATATAGGTATTGACCCACTGTGCCGTTAGACCAAACGTAACAGTAATAGTAAGAGTTACATGATGAATCATTTGGGTTAGCAAATCGTCCAGTTTTTGTACATGTAAAGTTTCCTCCAACTGCACAATATTCTGGAGTTGTTGAAGAGACTGTAGTAGATTCTGTAGTCACATTAGTGACAGGAGATGAAGTTGTAGTTGCAATCTCAGTTGTAGATGGTACTGAACAAGGACATATATAGGATGGGTCACAAGCGCCTTTACTGGGATTGAAAATACCAACAGAACAAGAATATAAGTATTGACCCACTGTGCCGTTAGACCAAACGTAACAGTAATAGTAAGAGTTACAAGATGAATCATTTGGGCTGGCAAAACGTCCAGTTTTAGTACATGTAAAGTTTCCTCCAACTGCACAATACTCTGGAGTTGTTGAAGAGACTGTAGTAGATTCTGTAGTCACATTAGTGACAGGAGATGAAATTGTAGTTACAATCTCAGTTGTAGTTGGTACTGAACAAGGACATATGTAGGCTGGGTCACAAGCTCCCTTACTGGGATTAAAAATACCAACAGAACAAGAATATAAGTATTGACCCACTGTGCCGTTAGACCAAACGTAACAGTAATAGTAAGAGTTACATGATGAATCATTTGGGCTGGCAAAACGTCCAGTTTTAGTACATGTAAAGTTTCCTCCAACTGCACAATACTCTGAAGTTGTTGAAGAGACTGTAGTAGATTCTGTAGTCACATTAGTGACAGGAGATGAAATTGTAGTTACAATCTCAGTTGTAGTTGGTACTGAACAAGGACATATGTAGGCTGGGTCACAAGCTCCCTTACTGGGATTAAAAATACCAACAGAACAAGAATATAAGTATTGATCCACTGTGCCGTTAGACCAAACGTAACAGTAATAGTAAGAGTTACAAGATGAATCATTTGGGTTAGCAAATCGCCCGGTTTTTGAGCATGTGAAGTTTCCTCCCATTGAACAATACGGTAAAGTTGTAGAAGGAACTGTAGTAGGTTTTCTAGTCGTACTAGTCTCAATAGACGATGAAATTGTGGAAACAGTAAGTCCAGTAGGTATTTCTGTTGAAGGTGACGATGAACTGGTACTTACCGATTGTTCAGTAGAAGCAGTTTCAGTATTAATTTGTTTTGTCGTTTTATCGTTAAATGTTGTGTCTTTTATATTCGTAATATATGAAGTTGTTTCAGAAGATTGCTTAGTCCATACGGTACTACCAGCGGTAGTTATTCTGGTAATAGTTGAAGTGATACATTGGGCGCAAATTTCGCATGCATCAGGGTAAGGAACTTCAGTTTTTAAGGTTGAAAATGTAGTCGGCGAAGGCGTTGTAGAATTATTATCTTCATCACAAATACATTTGTAAGCAGCTGAACACTTTTCCTTGATAGGATCGTAATAAGTATTTTCTGGACACGTTAATTCGACTTCCACTCTTTCGTCGTCAAAATCACTACAAAGGAAATATTTCGTACATGTTGAATCGAATGGATCTTCAAATTTTCCGGTGTCCTTACAATGGAAGCTTCCGTCCGAATTACATTTTATCGATTTGGGTACAATCCAGTCAGCTGTAAAGCACAGCACTGGTATCTGCAAAAAAATAAATTGAAAAAATTACGATTCAAATAAAAAAATGGGGCCAGATCTCCACGCTTTTTAACATAAGAGTAATATTTATCAACGGGCTTTGTCCGCATAGCCGAGAATTTCTTATTTTAATATATTGATCGTTTCTGAAGGGCATACATAAATTGCGGACCAAAAACCATAAACAATTTTCAGGTATTGCAATGTGTTTTTAATAACTCATGAATTGCCGACCAAAGACGAAAGGGCCGTCTGAAATCTACCTTCCCGGTAACCTACCTACCTGATACTAATAATTGTTTTATTAACTTACCTACTTGAAGGAATGTTTAAATGTAATACAATTATTGAAAAATATTTTAATATTTTACTTTTCGTTAGCATTAAGTAAATATGTCGGTGTTACAGTGTTTGAGTCAATGAGGGAAACCTTTATTACCTGAACCAGAACTAACCTGAACCACCCCATATATTGTATGTAATATTTTAGTTTAGTTGTTTAATAAACCGATTTAAAATTAATTTCTCCAAAAACTTATAGTTTTCTTATTTAAAATAAAATATATATTACCCTGACTTTAGTTGTATAAAATGAAACTTAGTCCGAAACTCATGATTTTTAAAAAAGGGGTCTTCTTGGTTTGGTCTGCAATTTCAGTACCCAATTACAAAAATCAGGTAGTGAGACCGCCGTTTCTGAAGCTTCCAGGAAGTTCAAGACAGATCACACAATATAAGGTTTAACGATGAGGTAAAACGCATCGCTAATTATTCAAAGAAAACTTTAAACGCGTTTTTTTCGAAACAATTTTTTTTTTGTTTTCTACGTTAAAGAATTTTGAAAAATCATCTCACTGATTTTCTCCAAATTTTGACTTATATACACTGTTAAAAATAATCTTAAATTTAATGCAGTTGAGTCAAATATCAGTTCGTTGTACATTAAATTTGATCAAATGGTATCTTAAATTTCAATAAAGTAACTGAAAAGATATTGTAACTTTCTGTACATTAAAATTAATTCATATATACCCTAATACTAAAGAAAATTACATTATTATTCAATATACATTGCATGAGGTTCCGGGAGATGGCGCAACTTGTAATGAATTTTTTTGTTTAGGATGATATAATTTGCTTAAAGGACTCAATTTTCTTATAGTCAGGCAAGGTTGCCAGACCTAGGAAAATTTCCCTAAATTTAGTAAATTTTCTGACATATAGGGAAAAAGGCAATTATATGTCTATTTTGAGGAATTTTTGAATTAGATACAATTTTTTTTAATTATTATATAAAAACTTATTTTTAATGTTTCTTTTTACGCGTTGACATACAAACCAGCTTACAAATCTTGAATACAGTTGTATATATATTACGAAATTTAGGTGATTTCCCATGGTTCCTGGTTTTTAGTCGGAAACTACCGGGGAAATCCCGACCGCTTTATGTATTATGCAATTTTGGTAAAAAAATACGCAACGTTTCCGGACACATTGTGTGGGATTTTGTATATTAATAGTTTGTTAAAGTCAAGCAATTGTTTTAATCTCTGTATTAGCCCGGAAATGGTTAAGATATTTAAATCAGAAATTTTGTATCGAGAGAACAAAAATCCATCATACATTTCAAAAAAAGTGCAATGTTTATTCTCACTCATTTTTAATGTCCGTAGAAGTTAAGCCCTTTAAAACAAAGTACTTTATAACCGCTCGAACTTCAATTTTATCCATCTTTCACAAAATATCGAACCTTACGTGTTCACTCGATCACCACAAACAAGCAAGTAAACGCAAACATCTGAAACTTTGCAGGGCGTCATCTCAATGTTTATGCTTTCAAAATATTATAGTTACTTGATCCCACTAGCGCCCTCTCTGTTTCAAGAAGAGAACTTATGGAGACCACCCTCGTATATAAATAAACATAAAAAATAAATCAAAAATTACTAAAACTCTAATTGACTTACGGACGTAAAAGCGACCAATCACAATGCGGTGACGTCACATGTAGGGCGTCAATTCGTTAATTTCAAATACCACGCCGAATACATGAATTATGGGTAGGGGTAAAGAAGAGAGAAGAAATGTAAAATAGATAGGAATTCTATCATAAAATAGAGCGTGTCGTAAATTGAAGATTCCAGTGAACTTGCCTCGGGAAATCTAGAGAATTTTTTGTCAAAAATCTAGGGAAATAAAATAAAATCATCTGGCAACCCTGATTTTGATTTTTAAAACTCATGTACTTGTTTATTGGTATTGCTAACCCATTTGAAGGAGTTTGCAACGTCATATATATATATATATATATATATATATATATATATATATATATATATATATATATATATATATATATATATGACGTTGCAAACTCCTTCAAATGGGTTAGCAATACCAATAAACAAGTACATGAGTTTTAAAAATCAAAATCAGGGTTGCCAGATGATTTTATTTTATTTCCCTAGATTTTTGACAAAAAATTCTCTAGATTTCCCGAGGCAAGTTCACTGGAATCTTCAATTTACGACACGCTCTATTTTATGATAGAATTCCTATCTATTTTACATTTCTTCTCTCTTCTTTACCCCTACCCATAATTCATGTATTCGGCGTGGTATTTGAAATTAACGAATTGACGCCCTACATGTGACGTCACCGCATTGTGATTGGTCGCTTTTACGTCCGTAAGTCAATTAGAGTTTTAGTAATTTTTGATTTATTTTTTAAGTTTATTTATATACGAGGGTGGTCTCCATAAGTTCTCTTCTTGAAACAGAGAGGGCGCTAGTGGGACCAAGTAACTATAATATTTTGAAAGCATAAACATTGAGATGACGCCCTGCAAAGTTTCAGATGTTTGCGTCTACTTGCTTGTTTGTGGTGATCGAGTGAACACGTAAGGTTCGATATTTTGTGAAAGATGGATAAAATTGAAGTTCGAGCGGTTATAAAGTACTTTGTTTTAAAGGGCTTAACTTCTACGGACATTAAAAATGAGTGAGAATAAACATTGCACTTTTTTTGAAATGTATGATGGATTTTTGTTCTCTCGATACAAAATTTCTGATTTAAATATCTTAACCATTTCCGGGCTAATACAGAGATTAAAACAATTGCTTGACTTTAACAAACTATTAATATACAAAATCCCACACAATGTGTCCGGAAACGTTGCGTATTTTTTTACCAAAATTGCATAATACATAAAGCGGTCGGGATTTCCCCGGTAGTTTCCGACTAAAAACCAGGAACCATGGGAAATCACCTAAATTTCGTAATATATATACAACTGTATTCAAGATTTGTAAGCTTGTTTGTATGTCAACGCGTAAAAAGAAACATTAAAAATAAGTTTTTATATAATAATTAAAAAAAATTGTATCTAATTCAAAAATTCCTCAAAATAGACATATAATTGCCTTTTTCCCTATATGTCAGAAAATTTACTAAATTTAGGGAAATTTTCCTAGGTCTGGCAACCTTGCCTGACTATAAGAAAATTGAGTCCTTTAAGCAAATTATATCATCCTAAACAAAAAAATTCATTACAAGTTGCGCCATCTCCCGGAACCTCATGCAATGTATATTGAATAATAATGTAATTTTCTTTAGTATTAGGGTATATATGAATTAATTTTAATGTACAGAAAGTTACAATATCTTTTCAGTTACTTTATTGAAATTTAAGATACCATTTGATCAAATTTAATGTACAACGAACTGATATTTGACTCAACTGCATTAAATTTAAGATTATTTTTAACAGTGTATATAAGTCAAAATTTGGAGAAAATCAGTGAGATGATTTTTCAAAATTCTTTAACGTAGAAAACAAAAAAAAAATTGTTTCGAAAAAAACGCGTTTAAAGTTTTCTTTGAATAATTAGCGATGCGTTTTACCTCATCGTTAAACCTTATATTGTGTGATCTGTCTTGAACTTCCTGGAAGCTTCAGAAACGGCGGTCTCACTACCTGATTTTTGTAATTGGGTACTGAAATTGCAGACCAAACCAAGAAGACCCCTTTTTTAAAAATCATGAGTTGCGGACTAAGTTTCATTTTATACAACTAAAGTCAGGGTAATATATATTTTATTTTAAATAAGAAAACTATAAGTTTTTGGAGAAATTAATTTTAAATCGGTTTATTAAACAACTAAACTAAAATATTACATACAATATATGGGATGGTTCAGGTTAGTTCTGGTTCAGGTAATAAAGGTTTCCCTCATTACTCAAACACTGTAATACCGACATATTTACTTGATGCTAACGAAAAGTAAAATATTAAAATATTTTCCAAGAATTGTATTAGATTACATTTAAACATTCCTTCAAGTAGGTAAGGTAATAAAACAATTATTAGTATCAGGTAGGTAGGTTACCAGGAAGGTAGATTTCAGACGGCCCTTTCGTCTTTGGTCGGCAATTCATGAGTTATTAAAAACACATTGCAATATCTGAAAATTGTTCATGGTTTTTGGCCTGCAATTCATGTATGTCCTTCAGAAACGATCAAGGCCACGCACGCATGCAATAATGCGCTCAAAATATAGGACTGCTGAGATCTTTCTTAGAATATTCTTGAATAGTCTTACTTTTAAAAAATGTGTTAAAAAAATACATTTTTTTGAAATTGATCAAGTAGGATGCCCCCTTAAGGCTTTAAAAAAATATCGGATCCTGTTTCAATATCCTGAAAATGAATCTATACTTCCCTTACAAAATCCAAGTAATGCAAATAAACTGAGTCCAGATTAGAACAAAATTTCTGAAATCATGGAATGTTTCCCATCTTGTACTGTAATTCCCTTGTTTTCCCAGAAAAGTTAGTAAAGAAGTATCGATAATGCAGGACTCTTAATAATTTTACAAAATAAATAAGTTTCCGGATGTAAATTATCACAAATAGCCCTTTTTCGACTTTCATTCTCCAATCTAAGTTTAGAATCTTGTACTTCTCGTATAAAATATAAGAAATGCTAGTAACTTGAGTTTAAATTAGAACCAAACATCTAAACTCAATGATTATTTCGTATTTCCATATTTTCCTAGAGATGTTATAACGAATGAATCGAAAATGGAGGATTTTTAGAATACTACTCTAAATAAAACCTATAATCTTGGAGATATTTTCATATTTCCCTTAAACATGGATAACAGGGAGATTACGGCACAAAATACGAAGAAATCATTGAATTTAGACTTTTTGTTCTAATCTGTGCTCAATTTAGCTTAGACTTTTGACTAAATTGGTCGTTTTTATTAACTTACGCTCCAAAACCCCTTTTTTAGGGAAATATGAATAGATCTCTAAGATTAATAATATTATTTTGCGTGAACTCTTGCATTTTTGATACTTCTTTATACGTTGTCTTGGAAAACTCAATATACTTGCATTTGGTTTAATTTACATCCCGGAACTTGTTTTTCAAGGAAATACAATACAAGGAACTCCAAGATTATTATTATTATTTTCTATAATATTTAAGAATCCTGCATTTTTGATGCTTCTATACCAAATTTTTGGAAAAATAAGATAATTTCAACACAAAATACGAGATAATCAGTGAATAAAAACATTTCGTTGAATAGTAATCTAAAAATCTTCCATTTTCGATTCATTCGTTATAACATCTCTAGGAAAATATGGAAATACGAAACAATCATTGAATTTAGATGCTTGGCTGTAATTTAACTCAATTTACTAGCATTTCTTGGATTTTATATGAGAAGTAACGATATTCTAAACTTAGATTTTAGAATGAAAGTCGAAAATGGGCTATTTGTGATTATTTACATACGGACACTTATTTTTCAGGGAAATACGGAATGATCTCTAAGATTACTGGTCTAAGTGTGTAAAATAATTAAGGGTCCTACATTATCGATACTTCTTTACTATCTTTTCTAGGAAAACAAGGTAATTACTCTTTGATTCTTTGAATTCAGAAATTTTGTTCTAATCTGGACTAAGTTTATTTGCATTATTTGGATTTTGTTAGAGAAATACAAGATTCTGGATTTAGATTAGAGAAAGAAAGACGAAAATAGGATAAACACCTTGCATTCAACATCAGACCTTCCGCCCTAGCTGCCGCCCCAGACGCGAAGTTCCCGACCTGTACAATTAACTTTTATGCCTAAAATTTCAGTTATCTGCAAAAAAATTGATCCTCTAAATTCAGTAACATGGTCTAACTTTAAAACAGATCTGAATTGAAATTAAGGATATAAATTGACAGTTTACAATTTATTTTTTACTTTTTTATGGGCCTACACTTTTTCTAAAACTTGTAATAAAAAAGATATATGTTATATTTAAACAGACATGCTAAAAGTGGGTTACGGAATATTTAATCAAAAAAAATGAATTTTTGCGCCCCCAGGGCATGAAAAAAACACTAGCAGTTACGTTAGTAAAAGAAAATATATTTACCAAAAAGCCTTAAAATAGTTAAATTTTTTATAGAACACCGTCCTGGGAGTAAAAAATTACTTTAAACTGTCCTATCTAGTATTTTACAAATAAAAAAAGCCACCTACCAAGCAAAAAACAACACTTCTAAACCAAAACTTCATATTCGTTCGTTTCGTTCGTTCGTTCGTTCGCAATAACTGTTTTAAAACAAAACACATAGTAATTTTTTGCAACGTATTTATTGGATAAATCAGGATTAGTCAATTCAGAAAACAGCTTGTAAAGTTAAGATTAAAGATTATAAGGTTTTATTGTCATTGGTAATCAAAATTATCATTGTAAATACGCCGAAACTAGTTCAAATGGAGGAAGTCATTGTGAAAATTTTCTCGAATTCAAAGAGCGGGCTCTAGCTGTTGTTCGAATTACACCTTTTTGTATTTGAAATACACAAATTAAGCGAGCATAATAATGGAAAAAAATAACATCCATTGTTGAAATTCATTTTAAGCGATATACAGGGCGATTCTTTGGGAAATTTATCGATTGATTGTGGGAAAACTATATTTAGGAAGAATCTGAAAATTTAACAGTCTATTAACATGCATGGGGGACAGCCGACCAAAATGTTTTCAAGATGGCGGCACTTCCAGTTATATCGGAAGTAGGTGTCAACTTGCTTATTTTAAATGGAACACCCTATATATTATTGTATTTTTGATTTCTACGTAAAATTCTAGACATATTATATGTACAATGTTTTATATTTAAGTCTCACCTTTTTGGACATATTTAAATTTTTATCAAAAATTACATTTGCGGACCAAAACTTAACTATAAATTTCTCCTATATATATTTAATTTGAGTTAGTTTTCTTGTAGACGAAAATCGAGTTTAGTAGTCTTTTTATGATATTTCGAAAATTATTAGTACAGAGTGGTCAAAAAAGAAGAATAAAAATTATGTCTAAAAAAATCGTCAAAAGTCAATTTTTCAAATAGAAAGCACCTATTTTTATAATTGTATCATTTTAAGCATTAAAAATAAGGGTCCAAAAATTTGTAGTTTTCCAAATATTGGCAATTCAACATTTTTTTACTGTAAAAATGCTATACGGCTTTTAACTTTTGTTCTTAGTTAGCCATGACGACGAGGCGTGGCGAAAATAAAACAATCGAACCCTACAGAACTGTCACTATTTCTTGCCATTTGACATTCATTAATAATAATCATGCCGGGGCAATTAAATTACACACACGAAGATTCTTCTCCTTCTTCAAATGCATATCCACTAATGGATGTTTGCGATTACATTTCCCATTTCTTCCCTACTTCTCGCGGTGGGTATCAGTGTCTGAATATCGTGCAACCCCGTCTACTGTCTGATATTACGGAGCCAGGACATCTTCTTTCTTCCAATTCCTCTCTTGCCCTCGATCTTGCCTTCAATCATCAACTGAAGGAATTGGAATCTCTCATTTCGCATGATGTGCCCCAGGTAGGCCATCTTTCTTTTCTTGATTATGTTAAATAGTTCACGTTCCTTCCCAATACGTGATAGAACTTCTTCATTAGTCATTCTCGATGTCCATGATATCTAAAGGATTCTTCTGTATATCCACATCTTGAAAGCCTCTAATTTATTGATAGCGCTTGTCTTTAATGTTCAACCCTTCACACCATAAAGAAGTATGGACCATACATAACCTTTTATGAACCTCAGTCTTAATTTCAAGTCAAAATCCGAACACGTAAACACTCGCCTGAGTTTTACAAAAGCCTGTCGCGCCTGTTCAATGCGACATTTTACTTCATTGTCAGAAGTCCATTCTTCGAATATCCATGTGCCCAGATATTTAAATTTGGCGACTCTTTCTATGGGTATTGCGTTGAATCTTATGTTGGCGTTTTGGAATAAATTGGGATTCCTTGAGATAATCATGAATTTTGTTTTCCCTGTATTGATGTTCAAGCCCATTGATTTAGTGCGATCTCCCACTATGTTGATGAGTTTTTGGAGGTCGTTTATATTGTCGGCGATTAGAACTGCGTCATCTGCATAACGGATGTTATTAATAAATATTTCGTTAACTTTAATTTCCATTTCAATATCTCCCAAAGACTCCTGGAAAATTGTTTCCGAATAAAGGTTAAACAGGAGAGGGGACAGCACACACCCTTGTCGCACTCCTCTTCGGATTTGTATCGGGTTGGATATATTATTGTCTGATTTTATCTGCGCGGTTTGGGCTCAGTATAAGCTTTCAATGCATCGGATGTCTTTCTGATCTATGTCGAGTTTTCTACGAAGCAGGATTAGTTTATGATGTTGAACACGATCGAATGCTTTTTCGTAATCTATGAAGCATAGGCCCACATCTTTTCTCTGATCGTAACAGTTCTGAATAAGCACCTGTGTAGCGACTATCGCTTCTCTCGTACCTAGGCCCCGCCTAAACCTAAACTGTGAGTCGCTTATGTCTCTTTCGCATTTATTATATATTCTCTGATGTATTATTTTTAGAAATATTTTTAGTGTATGAGTCATTAAACTAATGAGTCTATGATCTTATTATGATTATTTAAACTTATTTATTATCTATGGAGAATGTGATAGAGTTATTTCAAGAACATGAGATACATTCGCGATCCGATATCCGAAGAAACGAAACCAACACTACCAACTGTTAAAAATATAAAAAACTTCAAGTACTTTGGATCTATTAAAGCTAATAATATAAAGCAACAAAAATTATTTGAGTAAATGTTCAAATTGACGCCCTTGAACTTCAAAACATTTTTTGCATTTCGGGGTCGCACATAAAGAATCTGATATTATTTTTTAAAAAATTTATTACGGCCTATCCAATATGGCGGATAAAAAATTAATTTTGTCTGATTTTTTTGATTTTGATATGGGGGTTTTTGGGATCGTACATTACGAATCTGAAATTATTTAAAAAAAATTAAATATGACGAATCCAAGATGGCGGATTAAAGATTCTATATCTTTCGATTTTGTCTAAAATCCGTATTGGGGGATTTTTGTTAGCGTTAGATACGAATTTAAAATATTTTTTGAAAAACTCAATTTGGAGGATTCAATATGGCGTCGTAAAAATTTAATATTTTCGATTTTCTCCAAAATTGATAAAGGGGGTTCTTGAGGGTATAAATTATGAATGAATTTAAAAGTATTTTTTCAGGATTCAGATTTGGTATTAGGGGGTTTTCGGAGTCGTATATTACCAATATGAAGTTAATTTTTTACAACTATTAGGTTGATAAGATAGATATGAAGGAATGAAAATTTAACATTTTCTGATTTTGTCTAAAATTGATATTGCGGGGTTTTCGGGGCATATTCAAACTCAATATGCAGTATAAAATATATCGGGTTAAGAAATTTACGTTTCAAGTTCTTTAAATATCGATATTGTAAGCTTTTGGGGCCTATATTACCAATATAAAATTAATTTGAAATTTAAGATAGTGGATTTATTATGACAGATTAAATATTTGTTTGACACAATTTCACTGGTATTTGGAGAACTCCAAGAATCAAATAATGTTTTAGGGTGAATTACAACTTTGGATAAAATGGATAGTTTTTTGCCACCATGGAGTCATTGCGAGGTATAGTTAAACCGCTGTATATCTTTACGTCAAAATTTGACATATGCATCAAACTAGTGACATTTTTTTTTTGAGAACTGTAACAGGGTCGGAGTGGCTCATTCTACTATTTTCTTTTTCGGTTATATAACAAGAAATTTGTCGAATGGTTTATAAGCAAGTTTCACAAACTAAATATCCTTAAAAAAGAAAAATGTTATACACAAAAATTTTAAAATCGAACTTTTTCCTTCTGTTTAGACATATCGATAATTTTATATCCCATTTGTATAGGGCTATTTAATGAAGCAGTTTATGTGCTTATAATGGGTTTGATATTTTAAGTGAAATTTTAAATATGAGAGATTTTAAAAGCGGATTAAAATTTCCTCTTTTATATTACTACACTAAGAGATGTACTACTGCTAAAAATAGTTTACTTTACGTATTAGTACATTCTTTAATAAGCATTGCCTTTTTAATATGTTAGCTGATAATTTTGAAATTGTAGAAACTATTGTACTAAAAATTTTAAACACACTCTTTTTAATTTTGGGATTAGTAGGGTGATGTCTAAAGGTACAAGTGTGGGGTGCTTACGTGTATGTTCACTTTTATAAGTGAACCTATGTTTTTGTAATGTTTCACCTATGAAATTTATGACAATAAAAGCTTTATTTATTTATTTTATAAAGTAAATCGTTTATATTCTAAATTATTGGTAACTATTTCGGTAACAGAAAAAATTATACGCAATTTGTTGATAAAGTTCTATTTTGTTCATCTTATTTTTTTCTTACAAAATTAAGCATTTCAGGCATATGTTTCAAGGAACAGTTTCCCTTGTTTTCAGCTATTGTATAATATTATTCTTTGTTATAATATTTTAAATATTTTTAATTACATTCTGTACAAGCTGTATTAACTAATCATAGTGTACACATGAGTTTGAAATACTGTGTATTTTCATAAAGCTCGACAGAATGTTGCTTAACGTTTTCGAAAGAGATACTACAAGAAAAAACCTCTTTATTAGTTACTTACCGGTATATCAAGCTGATTAAAATTTTTCATATGTACATCCATACCCAGTTAGAAAACCTAAATAAATCCAATAAAAACAAGCACTAGTAAAGTGTTTTTATTATAATAACGATAGTCTAAAATTTATAGGCTATCAAGTGTTTAAAGTCACAAACACTAAACACTACAATATTAAATAGCGGCACAAAGTTTCTAAACTATTTTATATCGTAATATTATAAAAATATCGCAACGTTGTCGACAAAAATGCCTTTAATAATATTGTTTGCCGTTATTATAGGACAAAATAAAGACACAGTTAGTCTGAGGCAAGGTTTTCTTTTGTGTTCCTTGCTCCTGACCTGTGATATCTTTTATCTCTTTCATTATTATTAAGAGAAACAAGGAGGGAAAATCATCAGTATTTTCCGATTTATGTTATGTCTGGAGTAGATACGGAGTAGGTAAGCGTGTTAACGTTCATATTTTTATACAAATATTAATGGGATATTTTGAAAAATTATAAAATTTTAGATAATAAAACATGTTAAAAATTATGAAATAAGTATAAATGTTGTTTCAATTGTAAAAATAACTTATTTTTCTCTACTCCGAGAGGAAGACAGAAAATCGAAATGAACGACCCTAGTTATATTTATGAGGAACATTTTTTTTTGATGTATGGCAACTAAAAACCGTTACAATTACTAAATTTTTAAAGATATACAGCGTCTTGAGTATACACTAATCTCGATTAGTACTTAATTCAAATAATTTATGGATATCATAGTGCATTTAAAACTAAAAATCGAAAAATAAAATTGAACCGACTTCTAAAAGTGCGCTAAAAAGTGAAATATAACTATTAATTTTTATATGAAATTGAAATTTTTGAAGTCAGCGCCAAATTAATTCTAAATGAAATAAATAACTACTAATAAATACACATTATGTTAAAAAAGCAATTATAAATACAATATTTTTAATATGTTTATGCGAGTCAGATTTTGTCAGGTATTAGTTTGGCGCCGACTTCAAAAATTTCAATTTCATATATAAATTTTTAGTTATTTTTCACTTTCTAGCACACTTTTAGAAGTCGGTTCAATTTTTATTATTATAATTTTATTTAGTTTTCTGATCATTGCCATGATTTCATATCCATTAACAGGCCCCAACATCACTATGTTGAAGAGTAATGTATTTTGTCGAACGTTAGTATTATTCGATCATTTTTTAAATAAATTTCCTGGAAGGTTAATAAAATGCTGATTAAAACAATTTACAATTTTTTTTTGTCATTCAGTATAGATCCCTGGGCCCTATCCTCGAACTGGGGAACGTGAAGTGAACGGTGAAAAGGTGGCGAACGCGTATTCTTGAAATGTTCATCGCTCATATCCTCGTTCGCCCGGTGGAAGGCAAACGAACGGTGAAACATGCGCAAATGAAATGCCAGCCGCTAAATGACATATTTAAGGCACGGATTTCAAAAAATAATATAGTATTAAAAATTTTTATTTTATTTTTTGTTCTTCAAAATAACTCGTCATTAAAAAAATAATATGTTGACGAACCGTTTTTATTTTTTGAATAAACAGTTGAAACGTTAATTACCCAGTGGTACCCGATATTTTTAATATTTTTTAATAAAATATCCTTAGAAAGTTGAATATGTCTCGCAAATATTAAGTAAATTTGAGATTACATATATACAAAAATATTATAGGAGATTCTGTTCATAAAAATAAAACAAAAGAATTATTACCCACAAAAGATGAATCAGCATCAGGGAGGCAAGGAGGGAAGCAGTGTTTCTTCTCTTTCTTATGCTAATGTGGCTGAACGGGATGGAAGCACTGCAGTTATATCGGCATCAGACTTGCGTTCGTGCGGTACTGATAAGCAGATGGCTCAGGCAACCACTCATACAAGTAACCTCAAAAGAAATGAAAACAATAACATTAACACTCGACCTGTTATCCGTACCGAGCAGGTGAATCTGGCGATCATGAAAGCTCAACAAATAAACAAAATGGAGGATGTGCAGAGTTTGCAAGAGAACCAGGACAGTGATGAAAATTCTGGCTGGAAAAGTGTGAGGCACAGAAAAAAACGACGTTTTGTTGTAGGCCAAAATAACAACACAGGACCTATTCAAACTGTCCCTAAATTTGTATCTCTACATGTAACCAGGCTTCACCCTCATACTACACCTGCTGACTTGAAAAGTATTTTAATGGAGAAGTTCCCGGATGTTGAGTGTGAAGTGCATGAGTCGAAGCATCCTGATAAGTATGCTTCGATGAAAGTAACAATCCGCCAAGAACACTTTAGAGATGCTTGGAAAAGGGAGGTATGGCCAGTTGGTTCACTTGTTTCACGGTTTTTCTCGCAAAGGAGGATGCTGCCGCAATCAGAGGGACAGGTACATCCTCAGAGCTAAATGTGAACAACACTCGACTAATAAATGTTTACTATCAAAATGTCAGAGGTCTTTGAACAAAAACTACCCAACTTCATAATAGTAGTCTGTCTGAGGATTACGACTTAATATTTTTAACAGAAACATGGTTAAATGCTAGCTTCCATGATTCTGAGCTTTTTGACCTAAGGTACAACGTGAAAAGAATGGATAGATGTAATGATAGCAAGAGGGGTGGCGGTGTTTTAATCGCAATTAAGAAAAAGTTTCGATTTGAGGTGATTGAGACTAACTGTGATACTGAATGTGTGATATTAAGAGTTAAATTTAGAAAACTACTTTTATATGTATGCTGTGTGTATATTCCACCAAATCAGAGTATAGATATGTATAAAAAATTTTATGATTGTTTGTCCAATATTTTATCAACTAGTGTTAGGGTTATAATAATAGGTGATTTTAATGTACCTGAATATAAGGAAAACGACTGTGATAAATCTGTGCTACTAAGTCAGTTTCTTGAAATTAATAATTTAACTCAGTATAATACAGTTCTTAACCATATGCAGAGAAAGCTAGATCTTGTTTTATCTAATAATGAAATTTTATCATTAGAAAGGTGCGATTCTCCCTTAATTGTGGAAGATTTATATCATCCATCATTGTCTATGTCTGTGCAAATAAATAACCAACAATCTTTAATTAAAAGTACCATATCTACCTCTTTTGTATATGATTATGCTAAAGGTGACTTTTTAAAGCTTTACAACCCAATACAACAAACAAATTGGTCTGAAATAAAAAAATTTACAGATCCAAATGAATGTGTTGCCATATTTTATGACAAATTACTTAACTGCTTAAATAACGCAATTCCAAAAAAAGCTAAATCTGTTGGTAATAGTGAAGTAAATTATTGTAAATATCCTCTTTGGTTTTCAAATGATTTAGTACGTAAAATAAAATTAAAGAATAGAATGCATAGACATATACAATGTGACAAAGCTAGTGTTTTTCAATATGAGGAATATTGTAACTTAAGGTATAATATTAAAAAACAGATTGATTATGAGTCCTCTTTGTATTTATGAAATATAGAGAATAATGTAAATTTTGATCCTAGCAGTTTTTGGATGTATGTTGGCTGTAGGAGTAAGAGTTATGGTATGCCAAGGGTTATGTCTTATAATGGAGTATCATTGGAAGAGCACGAACATATTGCCAATGCTTTTGCACAGTATTTCAGTTCAGTGTTTGAGTTGTCATCAGTGCCCAACGGCGACCCTATAGATATTAATAGATGGGGAGACTTGGAATTTTCTTTAATATCAGAGGAGACTGTAAAGAAAAGTATAAAAAAACTAAAACCAAAAAAAAAGCACAGGAGAGGATAATATTCCCTCATATATCTATAAAGGCTGCTCAGACTTTTTAGCAGCCCCTATTGCTCATATTTTTCAAGTTGCCCTAAAAACAAAAATTTTTCCCAATAAACTAAAAACAGCAATTATTTCTCCCATATTTAAGGATGGTAAACAAACAAATGTTGAAAATTATAGACCAATTGGTATACTTAATTCACTTGCTAAGATATTTGAGATGATCCTTTCAGATGACATTATGACCAACATCACTCACAAAATAGTAGAACAACAACATGGATTTCTAAGTGGAAAATCCACAGTAACAAATTTATGTATGTTTACAAATCATGCCTCGGAGGCTATTGATGGCGGGAAGCAGTTGGATACAGTGTATATCGATTGTGCAAAGGCATTTGATAAGGTGGACCATCGGGTGTTGCTGACTAAGCTTGTCGAGTTTGGCTTTTCTAGGAATGCTTACCTCTTCATGAAAAGTTATCTTTCGTGTAGGCCGCACATGGTGAGAGTGGGAGGGTCATTTTCTCAGGCTTTTATGGCAACATCTGGTGTACCGCAGGGTAGCAACCTGGGCCCACTGTTATTTTTAATGTTTATAAATGATTTACCTAATAGTGTTAAACATTCTGATGGTCTCTTATTTGCGGATGACTTTAAAATATTTAAGAAAGTAACAAACAGTAATGATTGTAGTGCACTGCAAGCAGACTTAAATTCAGTAACAGAATGGTTTCAATTAAATAAAATGTTTTTAAATACTAATAAATGCTTCTTTATGTCTTATACAAATAAAATAAATCCTATTAATTTTAATTACTTTATTGATGGAGCAAAACTACAAAAAAAGACTGAATGTAGGGATTTGGGGGTGTACTTCCAGTCTAATTTAAAATTTAATACCCACTACCGCAATATTATTAATAAGGCTTTCAGGATGCTTGGTTTTGTAATTAGAAATACAAGTCAGTTTAATAACTATAATATAATAATAAAATTGTATAATGCACTTGTTCGTCCTCATCTAGAATATGCATCTAATATATGGTCTCCTAATGCAAATGTGCATTGTGATGCTATTAAGCGTGTTCAAAAAAGGTTTTTGAGATATTTATATGTTAGGAAAAATAACTTATATCCATATCTGATCTCCTATAGCAGTATGTTAGAAAGCTTTAAATTTCAAACTCTTCAGAAAAGAAGGCAAATTCAATCTGTGATATTTGTTTATTGTATTATCAATAATATAAAATTTAACAATTGTTCTTTAATTAATTATATACCTCTTCATGTACCAAAGATAGGATTAAGGATACAAAAGGAAAAATTCTTTCATGTCTCCATTGGTAGTCGTTCTCCAATGAATTTAATGTTAACTGAGTGCAACATACTATATAAGAATAATGATATTGACTTTTTTAATTGTACCAAGAAATTGCTATTGCAACTTATGCAGTGACCTTTAGGTTTATTCAGGTTCTTGTCTGTGCTGTCTTTGTTCTGTGTTAGTTAAGTCTGTAAAATTTCTCTTACTTATAATTACCTTGTAGCATGTTATGTTTAGGTGTTTGTAAGAGTATCAATAAATAAATAAATAAATAAATAAATAAATAACTCAGTTATGTGAGCGTGCTATTAAAAAATGTTTTTCTAGGGCCAGTTTTGCTTATGGATTTAACATAAATACTTGTGTCCGTAACAGCCGAGTATCTTAGTTTTAAACAGTTAAATTTAACATAATTCTTTACAAGGCGCAACTTATAATAAATTTGAGAAATCATAATTTCTAAGCTATCTGAAACTTTTACTTAAATAAGTATCAAATTTTATATTTAAATTATGTTAACTACAGTACTTAACTTAATTAGACTGTGTTAAACACTACGACACTACGATTAAATAAATATTATGATTATAATTTATCGGGACATATAAATCTGAACCCTACAGACCAACGAATGTCCTTCAGCATAAAAACCTTATTTATGGTACTTTGATCTTCAAGCCTCTACAAATCTTTATAAAATAAGAAAAAAATATATTAAAAGTTGAATGTGAGATCCGCCAGTATCTAACTGACGTCTTCTGTCTGGCCTTTGGTTTTAGTCTCTGGTCATAAACAGTTTCTCTATCACTGTTCAACTTTCAGGTTTTCTTTCAAATTTAGTTGTCAGGACAGAACATCTTGCAGTAAGAGGCTGGATATTTTGTGAATTCATACAATAAATAACTGATTGGATAGTTCCCGTAGTGGATTGGGATGATGGCTTTTAGTCATACTACGTAAAGTTGAAATTTTCACCGTTTCACCGTTTATCAGTGCTGGCTTTCTGCAATTACTGTCAGTATATTACTTTGTATATATGATTGCTACTTTTCTTGATATCCCTTTTTCTTTATATATTAGAATCTTAAAGTACTTGGCTCTTTGTATGTATTTTTGTTTAACAGTTCTAGAGTGTCAATTTAAGATAAGTTTAAACCAGGCAAAGTACAAATATTGTAATGGCAATCAATAACTTCACAAAAATAACAACAACAGCACTATTTTTTTTTTACTTTTGACGATTAATTTAACATACTAAAACCACTTTTTGCCTAAGATGGCAACTAAACATACTACAGACATTTTCGGTCTGGCAGCCCAATTCAATCTGTCATCCATTTTATTTTTTGAAATTCTTGGGTTTTAGCACGTTCCTATCTGGCAACATTGTCTTTTCAAGAATACGGCTCGTACTGTCAAAAAGTTCACATCACCATTCCCTTCGCCATTCACATCACCTTCCACATCACACTTTCGAGGATAGGGGCCCTGTTCATTTTTTAAACCAAGAACTTTTACCGTTGTCAATTTTACTATTGATATTTCTCTATACTGCTTTTGATTTATTATCTGATCGAAAAAAAATTGTTATACAATTATTTCATTGTCTTAATTTCATTTTTGTATTTTCTTTTCATACTTATTGTAATAATTTTTATCATATTCGGATCTAGTTGTAATTTTTTTATGAAATGACATTTTTAATGTTCTTAAGGATTTCTTAATACTTGACACAATTCAAGACTCTGATATATTTTATTTATGCTCTTCTGCTTTTTGGAATGGCAATGTTAGATCAATATAATACTGAAGACGATCAAAAAATGAATCAAAACTTTGATTTGCATGTGCTGCCTGGAGAACGACCTGCCAGGTATCTTCTCCCAAGTATCCCATAAAGTTTTAATATTGTTTTGGGTATAGAACCTTGTGAATTTTAATTTATTTACAGATTCAGTTTTTATAGGAAAATTTATTATTTATATAGAGTGATCTCACAGGTAGTTAATCGATACAGAACAGTTTACTTCTTTGTTTTTGTGTGTTATATAAACAACTGCTCCCGTATTGCTTTTTTTGTATTACTGAATGAAGTTATATTGAAACAAGTAAAGGGTGTTTTTTATAGAGGTATAGAACTTTTGAATGGAATAAAACAAAGATGAATTTTTTAAATTGACATGAAATTTACTTTATTCGAAAGATAACTTTCTGGCATTATAATTTAAATATGACTTCTGGCATATGACCGCCACGGCTGACTCGGACGTAGTCTAATCTGGAGGTCCAATTTTCGATGACTTTTTCCAACATTTGTGGCCGTATATCGACAATAACGCGGCGAATGTTGTCCTCCAAGTGATCAATCGTTTCGGGCTTATCGGCGTAGACTAGCGACTTCACATATCCTCACAGAAAATAGTCTAGCGGCGTTAAGTCGCACGATCTTGGAGGCCAATTCACGGGTCCGAAACGTGAAAATATGCGGTTCCCAAACGTTTCCTTCAATAAATCAATTATGGCACGAGTTGTGTGACATGTTGCGCCGTCTTGTTGAAACCACGGCTCCTGCACATCATGGTTGTTCAATTGATGAACGAAAAAGTCAGTAATCATGGCTCTATAGCGGTCACCATTGAACGTAACGTTTTGACCAGCCCATGAAGCATACCAAACAGTCAGTTTTTCTGGATGTAACGGTGTCTCAACATACACTTGAGGATTATCATCACTCCAGATACGGCAGTTTTGTTTATTGACGTATCCATTCAAACAAAAGTGAGCTTCATCGCTAAACAAAATTCGCTTATGAAAATCGGGATCAACGGCAATCTTGTTTTGGGCCCATTCACCGAATCTACGCCTTGCTAGGTGATCGTGTGGCTTCAATTCTTGCACAAGTTGGATTTTGTAAGCACGCAAACCAAGATCTTTCCGCAAAATCTTCCATAAAGTGAATGGACACATATCCAATTCCTGTGCACGATGGCGGATAGACCGATTCGGGTCCTGGTCTTACGCTACGCTGTACAGCAGCAATGACTTCTTCTGTATGCACTGTACGACGTCTCTGTGGATGCGTATTATCATTTAGAGTAAACGTGGTGCGAAAACGTTCCATAGTTAATCGAATTAATTGCTCTGATAGACGATTATGTTGACCGTAAAATGGACGTAGTGCGCGATACGTATTTCGAACACAACCATGATTTTCAAAATAAATTTGCACAATTTGGAAGCATTGTTCAGGCATCAGTCTATTCATGTTGAAATGCCAAACCAAACTAAACATAAATCACTGGACAGCTGACAAAATGGCCGCCAGTTAAAAAAGTGTTGCCAACTTAAAGTTCTATACCTCTATAAAAAACACCCTTTATTAGGAATTAACAAATATGTTAAATAATTTGTTTCGAATTAAGGGAAATGTCACTAGTGATCCGACAAGCAACTTATATTAAAAATTATATTTTCTGAGAAATCAATAATTAAAAGTTTTTTACATGTTGCATACAAGTTGTTATATTTTTAACCTTTAAATTACAAAATTACTTGATTTAAAACCAATTTAAAAGGCTAAACTTTTTAGTATTTAATAAATAGGACAATGTATAAAAACAGACTACTTAAATGCGGCACTTCAAAAGAAACATGCATGTGAATATTTTTGTTTAATCAAAGTGCAGTAAACTAAAGATCCATGTCAATTAATGATAAAAAAAATCCAGTCAATAAAAAAATTAATTAAATCCACAGTCAACTGTTCCATTTTAAGCTATTTGTGTTATCAATTTTTATAACGTTTTCTGTAAACTTTTTATACTACTTACCGGAATTTTACTGCAGCAGCAGAAACACATATTTTAGGAGCTGAGCGGATAGTTTTTTTGGAATTATCCATCAATAAAATTTTTCAGGAATAGTGTATCTGTGTAATAATAATTATAAATATCTTTTATTTTGCTGCAAATACAATTACAGGTACATAGTTAAAAGTAGGCGACGAGATCTAGCTAAGCTACTCTGTCTAACCACCTCTTCTTCTTCAAGTGCCATATCAGGTCCCCCGCGCTACGTATACCTGTCTATTCACGAATATTCCTCAACCAGGAAGCCTGTCTCCTTCTTACCCCTCTACGTCCCTCTACTTTACCCATCATGATTAATTGAAGAATTCTATATCGCTCCCCTCTGAATATATGTCCAAGATATGAGATTTTTCTACACTTCACAGTGTTTAATAGTAGACGAGTTGTGTCGGCCCTATTGAGTACCATTTCGTTCGTCTGCCTAGCTGTCCAAGGTATTCTCAGCATTCGCCGGTGTAACCACATTTCGAGAGCCTCCAACCGATTAATCGTGGCAGCCTTAATTGTCCAGATCTCTGCCCCTTATAGTAACACTGGCCAGACGTATGATCTTATCATTCTCTGTCGTAGTTGCTCTAGCAGTCTCTATTCTACACCTTATCTCTTTATCTGGGTTTAGATTTTCGGTGATATAACATCCAAGATATTTAAAATGAGTCACCCTGTCTATACTTTTTCCTTCTATTTGTATTGAAGCGTTAAGATGAGGTTGTCTACTAAAGACCATAAATTTTGTCTTTTTGATATTTATGTTGAGCCCCATTTCTTGACCCTCAGTGTTAACATAGTCTAATAGATGTTGCAGGTCTTGTAGTTTGTCGCTTAGGATAACAGTGTCGTCAGCATATCGTATTGTATTTATATATTCTCCATTGATTTGTATTCCCATTCGTTGTCCTTGAGTAGCCCGTTTAAAGATTTTATATATATTAAAAAGCAGTGGAGATAGTATGCAGCCCTGTCTGACGCCTCGTAGAATTTTACTTTCTTCTGTGAGTTTTCCATTTATCCTTACTGTTGCTTTCTGCCGCCAATATAGATTTTTAATAATTGTTACGTCTCTGCTGTCTACTCCTACGTTACTTAAAATGTCTATGAGTTTTCTGTGCTGTACTTTGTCGAAGGCCTTCTCATAATCGACAAAACATACGAATACATCCTTGTATTGGTCCTGGCATTTTTGCAGAAGTATATTTAGAGCGAATAAAGCCTCTCTAGTACCTAGGGCGTTTCTAAATCCGAATTGGGTTTCATCTAAATCTGCTTCGCATTTAGATCTTACCCTGCTGTGGATGATTCTGAGAAAGACCTTCAAAGTGTGGCTCATTAGACTTATTATAATTGATGCTATAAATACAATAAAATATACAAACTTACGGAGTTAGATGTAAATACTAAATTATATAAGTGCAAATTACAATAAGATTACAAGAGAAAGAGAATAATGTAATTTAAAAGAAGATAATACAATATTTTGTCTAAGAGGAACAGATTACAATCAAAAATTTTTTGCATAAAATTTGCCATCATTACATATATAGAATTTAAGTAGCGCAATAAGTACACATGTGCTCAGCTAGTGGCTTCCTCTAATAAAATCCCTAAGCTCAGCTTTAAATACTACAATTGATGTGTGTCCTGTCCTACATTTAGGAGATACAGTGTTATAAATTATTGCTGCATTGTAAGAAAATAACCTCCCATGAACATCAAACCCATACACAAGCTTCCCCATAAGATAAATAGGGAATTCGGAAATGATTATCTTCTGAACTAAAGTGGCAAAATGGAGTGTGAATCTTTCTTTAAGCTTTAACCACTTATAAGTACAATACAAAGGTGTTAAGTCATCAAAACCGTATGAAAACCTCAAACAATTATTTTGCAAACTTTTCCTATCACAATCATACAAGGCCGTGTCACACAGTTTCAGTTTAATGTAAGGCAGGAAGTAATTCTATAGAGGAGATAAAGTATTTTAAGTTTTCCATATCCCTTTTGAAGGAGGTGGGAAACGTGTTCCTCGAAACGCAGCTGGGTATCCATAAATAAGCTAAGATTTCTGGCGCGACCACATTTTGTCAAAAAGATGCATTTGAGTGTTATCTGCATTCAATACCAGTCCATGTGCCCTGAAATATTCGGAAGTAATTCCGAGATCCTCATTAACAGCCGTAGAAGCATCCCCATCTTTCAGAAGAAAAAAATAGTATATCTGTGTATCGTCTGCAGACTGGTAGAAACGAAATTTTTTAGAAATTTTTACCTTCATCTCACGCCCCATAGAGATCATCTAAAACTTTAGGAAGTGCTGTCGCAGTACTCTAAAACGGACGAAATCCGGGTTGTGTAGGTAATAAAATCTTGCTAGATGTACAAGATTCAATTAATTGATCGCAGACAATTATTGCCAAAATTTTTGACATAAGATTTATATATATATATATATATATATATATATATATATATAACATCAGTTTATAACGTTCTACACCGTCTTCTGATTTCCCGTCTCCATTGATCTCAGTTTGTCTATAGGTTTTCATCCATTCCTCTTGTTCTTATATCTTTATCCACTCCTTCTCTCCAACTTAGTCTGGGTCTACCTCTCTTTCTTCTTCCCTGTGGTGCCCAATTTAAAACGTTTTTTGGAAGTCTAGTATCGTCCATTCGTGGAACATGTCCGTACCATCTAAGTTGGTTGATTTTAATATTTTCTGTTATCTTGTGCTTAACGCCCATAATTTCTTGGACTCTCATTTCTGACTCTGTCCATGCTGGATTTTCCAGCCGCTCTTCTCCAATAATCCATTTTTGTAGCTTCCAGTGTTCTTAGAGTTCTTTCTTTCAATGGCCATACTTCACTTTCATAGGTGATAATGCTTTTAACAATACTATTAAAGATTTTGTATTTGTTTTCTTTGGATATTGTTTTATTCCACAATATGCTGTTCAACTGTCTAATAGCTTTTCGTCCCTGGTTGTTTCTATGCTTAATTTCTTCGTCAAGTTTGCCGTCGTTGGTTATATGCGTTCCGAGATACTTGTATTTCTCACAGTGATTTATTTCCTGCTGCTGTTGTTCCAGAATCAAGTTTTGTTGCTGCCCCCAATACACATGTATTCCGTTTTTTGATGTTAACTTCTAGCCCCCACTTTTGATATTCTTCTATTAGCTTACGAGCCATGTATTCTAGATCTTCGTAGTCTTGTGCCAGAACTATTTGGTCGTCTGCTAAACACAATGTGTATAGTATGGAATCGTTTAGTGGAATGCCCATATTTTCGCACTTTCTTTTCCATGTTTTTCACGCTTGTTCCAAGTAGATTTTAAACAAGGTTGGAGACAAACAACATCCCTACTTGAGCCCTTTGCTAACCGTGAATCCTTTTAAAATATTATGCCCGTTCTTTATTTTGCTTGTATTATTTGAATAGAGCTCTTGAACAGCCTTGATAAGTATTATATTTATATTTGTTTTTTCTAGGGTTTCTCAGAGTGTTTGTTGTGGTACGCTGTCATAGGTTTTTTAAGATCCACGTAGAGCAAGTGCATTTCTTGGTTCCGTGCTGATTTTTTCTCAATGAGCTGGGTTATTGTAAAGAGATGGTCAACAGTAGATCTACCTGCTCTAAATCCAGCCTGTTCTTCGGCCTCCATATCTGAGTATTCGCTCTCAATCCTCTTTTTTACTAGTTTCCCATACACTCTCGAGATTGTGCAGAGAACCGCAATTCCTCGATAGTTATCACAGACGTCTTTACTTCGTTTTTTGTGTATAGTGGTAATATAGGATGTTTTCCACTCTTCGGGTATCTTTTCTCCGTTAATACATTTTTGGTAGAGGTTTGTCAATTGTCTGTATAACTTCTCTGTGCCGTATTTAAGTAGCTCAGGCGGAATATTCCCGGGACCTGGTGATTTTCGGTTTTTTAATGTTTGGCATATTTGCTTGACTTCTTTGCAATCTATCCTTAGTGGAGATGCTATGGTGCGTATTCCGAAAAGGAGATGATCATATTCGCCTAGGTTTTCTGACCCTTGTCCTTTCTTTTTTGTCTCGGTTAATACTAGGATGTCTAGGTTGGCCTTTTTTGTTTCTGAAATTATGTCGTTAATTTTTTGGGATAGGCCTTGGATGTTCCAAGTGCCAATATTCATAGTCCTTTTTCTAAGCGTAAGTCGTTTTCGTTTCTTCATCCGATTCTAAGGCTGTTTACTGAAAGTTTTAACCTTTATTGTCTTTTACGAGTGCCGAGCGGTTAACTCGATGCCTCAACCCCCAACCTGGAGGACCAGAGCCTTGATTTTGGAGTGTCTCTCTCCTAGACGGGTTGTCTTCTCTACGGCTTTAGAAGAAATTTAAAATACGTCAAAAATAGTTAGAATTAGGTATAGGACATTATACATGAAATATGTCTCTAATTTTGCATAGAATCTAAAAATGAAATAACATATAGGATTTTCAAATAAATAATTTAAAATAAACAAGGAGGCATCAACTTCTGATATAACTGGAAGGGCCACCATCTTGAAAATATTTTAGCCAAATTACCTCCATAGACATTAGTAAACTACCATGATTTTAAAATTTTCCAAAGTTTATTTTTCAAGAAAACCGATGGCAGCAGCTCATCATGGGACACCATATATATATATATATATATATATATATATATGTTATGTCGGATATTCTCACGGGTGTGATGTGTAATCGAAGGTTTTCGGGCATCCCGTGTATGTGCTGAGTCCCTCTCAGGACTGTAAGGCAGCTGACGTTTCGGTGAAATCTCATTCACCATTTTCAAAGCTCACTGAATGGCGTCTACTAGCGAACTGCGTCAGCTGCCTTACAGTCCTGAGAGGGACTCAGCACATACACGGGATGCCCGAAAACCTTCGATTACATATATATATATATATATATATATATATATATATATATATATATATATATATATCCAAAATAATTCCGATCGGTATTTTGTGTTATAAACAAGGTCAATGGTCAGGTAATAAATATGCCAAACCCAAAACGTTATAAAGACTAAAAGGTTATTGAATTTCTAATATATCTATCTAGCCGGTAATAAATTTATTTGATGTTTAGATTTATTTTTGTAAATGTCAATATAACTTGTATTCTCTAGCACTCAAAGCGTTTCATAAACTAGTTTTAAAGCAAATCACACGCAAATAAGTTTAACATTCACCATTTTGTCCAGAAAGGGTAAAAACAAATTGCCGATAATAGACAATTTTAACTGATACAATAATCCCAAAATTAATATATTAATTCTTTGTGTACTTATCCGTCGTCTTATTACAAACAAGTTGTTAAAATATAATAAATTATTTTTTAACGCTTCAAATGATACAAGTAATCACTTAGCGACAAGGGAATGAAATATTAAAATTGAAAATCAATTTATTGATCATAAAAATAAGTAAATAACCCATAAATGGATTTATTACTAGTATTTTATTAAATCTTTCAGATAAGTAATATTCATTAAAGTATTGTTACTGCAGTTATTTACACAAAACGCCGCAATTTTCTGATTTTTTTTTGTATAAAATAATATTTATAACTCGTCAATTTCAAAATTGCATCAATGGATTTAAGAGCTTAAGACTAGCGATAAGAAAAATATACCGACAATACTAAAATTAGGTCTCTAATCTATTAGAGATACCTTCAAGAATCAAATAAACTCGTAGGTTTTAATACCCATCGGGCAAAATAGTAAAAGGGCTGCTAAATCTGATTAAGGCAACCAACCTATCTATAGTCTATTCAAGAACTAGAGAGAGTAATAAATCATTTTTTACCCTTTTTTTCTTCGCAAGCTATCTGGGTTCTTTAGTCCATGCAGTGTCACCAATTCAGCATTGTGGCGTCTTCTCCAATTTCCTGTTGTTTCAGCTCTTTGGGGACCAAATATCATTCTAAGAACCTTTCGTTCAAATATGAGTAATTTATTTATTTCCCATTGATTGAGGGTGCAAGTTTCGCTGCCATAAGTAAGTACCGGGCGAATAATTGACCTGTACAGAGTTAGTTTGGATTGTCTTTTTAACAGTTTAGATCTTAATAATGTTGTGAGGGAGTATAACGCTCTATTTGCTGCCGCTTTTCTCGCTGAGACGTCTTTTTCAACTCGATTGTCGTCTGTGATTACCGCTCTTAGGTACTTGAATTCCTTAACCACTTCGAAATTGTGTTAATTCACGTACATTACAAAATATAATTTTGCCATATTTAAAACAAATCACAACTGTATTTTTATTATTTTTAGTTTCGACATAGAAACAGCTTTAGGCACATACAAACTAAAACGTAGCCTTATTGTAATAAAAAATTTAAATTATAATTTAAATACTTACAAAATACCCATTATCAAAAATACCAAAGTTAAACATATATAAAAAAATAAATTCATGCATATAATATTAAAATTATTTTGGGGCTATCGGTCTTTTTATTATTAATTTAAAACACTTTTAGGACATTTGACGTTTCAGTTTATTTACTTCTTAAACCATCAGCAAAATTACAATTAAACACTAAAACGGGATTCGAATGTAATTTATTTTTATATGTTGGCTATATTCTTTTGAGTAATTATCAATTGATCAAAGTGAACAAAGTGAAACTGATAACTTCATGTTCTTTTGAATATGCATTTACTTTTCATTGGGCTGAAGTGATCATGATTACTTCAAGTGATAGAAGTGAAAGTGATAATGACTCAAAAGAATAGCCCTGTTATAGTTAAAATTAGACTTACTTATTTTTATTTCTACTGTACTGACATCTTAATTTAATTTATTTTATTATATGGAAATCCGATAGCCCCAAAAAAATAAAACCATCGTATTAATTCGACACGTTTAAAAATGACACAAATAGAATAATAAAAAAAAGTACGACTAATTGGACTTAAATATATATAAAATTAAAGAGTGAGATACACTAGAATAAAAATATATAAAAAAATTAAAAATATATAAACAACATTAAACAATAAAATGCAACATAAACGAAAATTTAAATAATGAATTGGTAAACATTACGTATCTAATTCGTAATCAAAGTCAGTGGAGCTATCTCCCCTCAAATTAATTATAATTGGTTCCGCTATCTGATCATGTGATCGAGTTTTCACATTTCGTTTTATTCTTTTATTATATGGTTCACACATTTTTTCCAAGCAAAAATTAAGTTCTGTTAACAATTACCAGAGCTCAGTTCTTTTAATTTCAGGTAAATCCCGATCTTCATTGATTTTAGAAATTAAACTGAAGTATGAGAAATTTTATTGTTGCAGTAAATTTATAAAAACTTATAATATTTAAATATAATTAGATTTATGGCAGTGCTCAGTTACCTGCGGCACTGGAGCTGGTACGTCGGAGGTTTCGGTGACAGTTTTATTACTCTCTCTAGTTCTTGAACGTAGTATAATGTTATAGCGACCTGCCATAAAGTAATGTAAGTGTTATAAAAGTGTCGTCACTTGTAAAGATCGCTTCTGACTTTATATTATCAACATTATGATAACCTAGATATTTTTCTCGGATAACCGCATGTATTTGGAAGCCTTTTTACCTCTTGAAAAATTTTGTCATAGAAACCTGTTTGTGTTTAACATTAGTACCTTTTTTGAAGAGGAATGATTAAAGTATTTAAAAAATCAGTTTTCAGTTCTGTAAAATGACACCTGTCAAAAATTAGGCCCAACGAGTGTGGCTGCAAGTCCGTTCTTGACTTTTCTGATGATCTAAAACATTTACTGTGGTATTTAATGAATATATTTATGGTCTCTATAAAATATTAAAAATTCATTAAATTATACAAGTAGGTTAAAAACTCAGAGCCGGTAAGGTAAATCGCTTGGTACCCCTTTAGGGCTCTGTATCTCCGTTTAGAGGTCCTTTACGAATTTTTTTCTAGGACAAAGTAGGGTTGACCTCACCTATATGCTCCCGAGAAACTAGGAGGTACTTATTGGACAATCTGTATTGTTAAAACAACAGTAATATTTCGAAAATATGCATCAAACACAACTCTTCTCTGAGCAAACGGGCTAAGACCTATTCTATTCTTCATACAGGTTGTAACCATGATTTTTCAATATTTAATTTACGCGTGCACAGTCTAAGAAATCAGTATTACCAACCACACCAGTGCACAATACATTAATCTCGAAGTAAGCGAGAAGTCGCTACTAAATTGATCAGAAATCATAATGGATAGTCGCATATCACCCCAAGATCATGGACAGTAATTATTAGAGCAGTCCATTAATGCTGAAATCATCCTTCACTAATTCTAATCTTCAAAGAAAACTTTTGACATGTTTTAACATTCAGTTGAAAGCTGTTGACAGCGGCTTACAATGCAAATCTGTTCACATGGCTCTGAATCAGGAATATATTTTATAATTTGCAAAGCTAAAAAAAGACCAACAATGTATTCTTTTATGTCATTCACCAACAATTTTGAAACATAATTTCCTTTTTTGACCTTATTTAAACGATCAGACCAGTAACTGTTTAACCACTCCACCAAGAGCTGGGTTGAATCACAAAGCTAACAACTTAGCATGTAGAAGTTCAACATCAATCCTATCAAATGCCTTGGAGAAGTCAGTATAAACCAAGTCGACCTGTATCTCTACCTCCAAGTCATCCAGCGGTTGTGACTCGTAGACCAGCAGGTTTTTAGTCGTTGACTTACCCCTCGATATGTTGGGTTTACACATACCTTGAACCGTAATATATAGTAATATTCGCCTGGTTTGAATTGTGAATCACAACAAAGAAAATTAAAAAATGTCGGCTTATTATTCACAAATGGTCAAAATTTTCGGTTATTATTGCTTATCCATTATCATCTCTTATAAAAAAATATGCTTGGGAAACAAAAACAAATTTTTTTATAACACAAGTTTAAAAATTTTTATTTTCAACTGGAAACTTGTTGGTAGGTGCAGATGCTAGGAGACGCACGATGGAGGCAATCGCCCCCCTCCCCAAGAGCTTTGAATTCAAAAAGTGTATTAGCCTCTACCTGCTGCATTATGAACCTGAATGCCTTCCTCCGTCGATAATTCGCTTTCAGTTACAATAGCTATATTCTTTTGAGTAATTATCACTTTCAGTTCTGTCACTTGAAGTTATTATGATCACTTCGACCCAATGACAAGTAAATGCATATTCAAAAGAACATGAAGTGATCACTTTCACTTTGATCAGTGATAATTTACTCAAAAGAATACCGCCAATGATGTGCGATCCCCCCCCCCAAAGAACTTCGAATTCAGAAAAATACTCGCCCTTGTCTCCTGCATTAGGAACGTGAATGTGGCTGGCACCTTTCTCCCATTGACAACTTGCTTTCGCTTGCCATGCTGTACTCTTGCGATATCGCCGACTACCAAGGGAAAGGCTGGATTCGCCCCTGCTTGTGAGATACGGGTTACAGTCTACATCACACGTGGAAATCGATTGTAACTCTGGATCACGGTTCGCTGAGCACCAATCGGGTATAAATACCGAGCTGTTGCTCCTCGATAGTCATTCAGTGTTCTAATCTCGAAGAGTAAAGATTCATGAAGATACCTCGTGCAATAGTAGACGAAACGTCAGATAATAATTCCAATCTGATAGATGCTTAAGCAATGCTCTTAGAAGTATTAAATCTAGAGAATGTGTATCTATAGAGCAGCATAGTGAGATAAGAACTGTTGCACTCAGTGAACTTGTTATCATATGTTGTTATCGCCCACCGATCGGAGATACAAATTCGTTTTTTAATTCAGTATAGCTTTGAGTATAGAATGTTTTAAAAAAAAGTATTTTGCGGAAATTTAAACACTTATTTCTTAAGGGAAATCCATAACAAAAAATACTTATGTAACATATTTAATTTCTTTAGATGTAAACTGACGACAATAGAACCAACTAGAATATTTACCAGTGCCACTGGTCTCACTAGTATGAGTTAAATTGATTACTTGCACGCGAACTCTGTAATAGTATAGAAAAGAAATTTATTTGCTGTTTCTTTCTATTATGGAAAATCATTCAAAACTTACTCTATAAGCACATTCGACAACGGTCGGGTATGTCCGAACAAGCAATCGTGCTATAGAAATAGAAATAGTTTTTGGCTTGTTGCTGTTCTTCTATCTCTCTCAAAGCAATTTAAATGCTGCATAAGTTTGTCTAATTTTTTTCCTGATTTACGTGTGCTTGAATTTGTGGTTATGTCGAATGTGAGATATATTTGTTTCTAAGAATGAAATGAAGTTCATAAATGTGTTTTTATATTTTATTTAGCTAAAAGTATAGATTTACACGTTCGATAAGAAAAAAATATCAAAACAGCAATAATTATTTTTATTTCTGTTTATTTATTAACGGTAAGAATCAGAACGATAATAAATTATTAGAGCTTAATTAAGAAAAAATAAATAAATATATATATATATATATATATATATATATATATATATATATATATATATATATATACAATTTAAAAAGGTCTTTAATTCTGTTTTACTGAGACAGGGTTCGGCTAAATGTTTGTTGAGCCCATAAAGTATCCCTCTACTCTTCAGTATTTTATACAAAATACATAAATATCGGATCCCTATTTTGTAATAGGTAATTTATCAAAAAAAAAAGTCAACAGTTATATACCTTAAAATATAATATTCGAGATTTCACAGTCAGTTAACCTAAAAAATTACAAAGTAAATAAGTTATTATTTTTTTCTTTTAACTAAAAAGTCCCTAGAAAAGATAAATGTTTTTAGAGATGGTAGTTTGTAGTTATTTCTATGCGAACTAGCCCAAACTTTCAAGGAAAATATCCTAGAGAGTAAGTTATGTTGATAGAAAGAAATTTTCTTTCTTTTCTATTTCTATCGTGTTACGGAGTTCGCGTGTTGGTTTCTAATATTTTTGAGAATTTTCTAAATTGCGAGATTGTTAACCCGTATATTCACGTCACAAATTTATTTTTCATTTGCAGTTCAATATTACGGAATCACAAGCAGGGACTATAAATATGATTACAGTACGTATCATGTCCTACAATAATGTGATAACGTTTTCAAGTATGATTGGTAATTCAAGGTTATCGCGGCAGACCGATGGTGTAAATACGCCGGCGATATTACGACAAAGGCTGTATTCTTTTGAGTAAATTATCACTGATCAAAGTGAATAAAGTGAAACTGATAACTTCATGTTCTTTTGAATATGCATTTACTTGTCATTGGGTCGAAGTGATCATGATTACTTCAAGTGACAGAACTGAAAGTGATAATTATTCAAAAGAATATACCTAAAGCACAAGCTAATTTTCGACCACTAAAAATTTTTAAGGCTTGTTTCGTCCTGACACCGATGGCGAACTCGTTAGTGGGTTCCACCGATACCTTTCCCAAACACCCTTGTTTACGTACTTAATAATTTTTGGATGTTATATTTGAAGTCATTCTTTGACGGGATCTATAGGTAAGATGTTGCAGCTATAGTCCGTTATTCATACAACACCGAATGGTTGTATGATGTGAATTCTGCATGGATTTATTTTATTGATTCTATTATCTTTGGTTCAAATGCATGTTGTACCAATCGTTCAGTGTCTAACAAGGAAAAACGAGTCTCACATGAGTGGTAGAATAATGATATGGCATGTATTAAGAGTCATCTGGATAACCTCTACTGGCTTAATGTAAAATGTTTTGAAAAAAAAAAACTATTGTCTTAGAAATCATAAAATTTGCCATTACCTTCGATCCTATTTGTGAATTTATATAAGTTTAAGAATAAACATAATACATACGAACTTTTATAATTAAGCATAGTAACATTACGGTGAAAAACCATAATAACATTGCAACAAAAGATAAAAATTTAGCTGCCTTCTATTAAACGGTGTTTTTGAGTATTCCCATCTCCACAGGAAAAAATAAAAATTTTTATTTAGACAAATTTGAATATACTTTCATTGTAGAATAATATGATAATATAGAAGATTTTCGGATTAGTTTACCTAATTTTTGGGTTAACTAACAGCATGTACAATTATCGGCTGTGGCATAGAGACGGACAGACAAACAAAACGACATTATAAGGGATTTCCATTTGAGAACATTCATATGATAATAAGATAAATTAAAGCCGTAGTGAAGCATATCTCTTTTTGCAACTGGAAATATATATTTATAAAACTTAATAAATGTGGATGGGGTAAGCCTTAATTGAGTTTCATATTAAATTATTACCCTTCCAGGTACGTAAAACGAGTCTGGGTTGGTTTAATTACCCACGTAAATAGAGTCGAAACTACCTGCTACCATTACGAGAAGTAATAGATGACTTAAATAATAAATAGATTTCTATATTAGAATTTATAAAGAAGATTTTCCTTGGAATTAATTATTTAAAAATATAGTACCTATATTTTTTGTCTGGCTTATAGTCCAGTTAAATTAGGCTGAAAGGTATTTAAACCGTACAAAATTTACTTTGGTTTTTAGATAAATTATTGCGGAAATATACCAGGAATTATAACAGTTCATCCTAGCACTAGTCTGAAAAGATGAACTCCAAGCAGGAAAAAAAATTTAGTGCAAAATTTTCAGTGGCGTATCTCTAAAGCTATTGATCGAATCGGAACGAATTCTTTTTCAAAAAAAAATTCTTTCCGAGCACTTTTAGCCTATATATTTGTTTATAAAATGTGGGTGATAAATAACCAAAATATTCAATTTATTTATGTGCAGAAAAAGCGTTTTTGTTTTTGAAAAATTTCTCACGTTCTCCTAACTGCTCAATCTAATGAAAAACCAGAAAACGTTTGAAAACGAGTGACGTCTGAGAATCGTAAAAAAGTCGGAACCCTCGGAAACCATTATTAAATATATTTTCCACAATTTTTTCCAATTCTCCATTCGCCCGCCGAAATGGATTAATAAATTAATGTGCAAAAACTGTATAACCGATCGGGACCGGACAAAAAGGGATATATTTGTGGCAAAATGGAATTTTAGGTGTCGAGACGCCAATAACTTTGGCTGAATTAAAAACTTGGGTCATTTGCAAAGTCATTTTTTCGACTTCGTAATTTTGCATATTTCGAAATTCGCAATAGCACATTTCAATTTTGCCAGAAACTAAAGTTACGCGTAAATTTTGCAACCTCAATATCTAATTTGACTGGACTATTGATTATTTAAGAGGGGATCAGTTCCCTGTTTGCACTGTTCGGATTTCTCGTAATTCGTTAACTAATTGATAAAACCGTAAATATTGAGAGATTTCAAGGTCATAAAAAAAACCATCTCCATTAAAAGTTCCATTTTTAACTTTATAATTTCGTTTAAGACTTAAAAATAAACTTTCCTATATATAAATAATATAATTTTTGCTTTAAAAACTAAAAAAAGTCGAGATAACTGGCGTCCCACTTGTAATGTTGGAGAAACGCGGGACAAAGGGAGGTTAAAAGCAAAACATCCTGGTACAAGGGGAAACTTTGTAGATCTAGAAAGGATGATATACGTGTCATTTTATAATTCTGTAAAACAAGAGTATACAGATAAATACAAAAATATAAGGTTGCATTCATAACTTTGTTGACTGGGTTTTACCAGGATACCGAGAATTTTATCAAATACAAAGTAGACTTTACAAAAAAAAATACAATGAATTTTAGAAAAGTAATACTATTATTTTTTGATTAATTGAATAAAATGGAAAAAATAGAATGCTTTAATATGCTTACGTTGTATAAAGAACAGTAAATATTTTTATTGTTACACAGATAGCCATTAATAAAAATTCGGAAGGGATCCAGCATTAAATTATGACTTCCAATATCTTTTCTCATTCTCAGCTTGTTATCCTTCAAAAGAATAATAATCTGCATACCCTAATAAACAATCAATTACCAGGGACCCTTCTTAAAGCCGCCACATGGCCCCCAGGTAGAAATTTAAAAATCCCGCCAAGCGACAGCTGTCCGTTCGGTCTCGGAGGCTTCGCATCGAGGGGCCCACGCGCAGGTCAAGACACCCGCCCTGAAACCGGCCTCAGTCCCATTTACATCGTTGAGGCGGCGCCCCACACCAGTCACATTTCGATAGCGTTGCCAGGGCTTCGTGCGAGTCTCAAACGACATTTTCGTGACATTTTCCGGGTGCTTTTTACGTGTAACTAAAATTTTTTACCCAAGATGGAAACAAGTGAGCCTTTACCACCGATAAACGATGTTTGGAGAAGTTATGCGACAATTTGCAGATTGTGCTTACAAAAAGATGGATTTATGCTCGGGATTTTTAATAATATTCAAGGAAAAGAAAAAAGTATTTCGAAGAAAATTGTGGATTGCACGGCTTTATCGGTAAGTGGCCTTGTTAGATTTCACATGCTTTTAGCAGTTTACTTCGTTTTTTTAGTTGATTTCTTGCATGTTTGTCACGGTAAATTAAAGTATACTTACCTGGTTAAATGTTTACATGGAAATTTAGGGGAAAAAATAACACAAAAGATTTTATTTGCAAAACTTTCTTTCATTATTGTTAAAATATAGACAGCCATGTTGGAAGTTATGATAGAAAGTTACAGCGTTGCCAAGTTTAAATATTTCGCCTTGAACTCTAGAGAACGTTTATCAATATGAATAATTAATAAGTTCCAAGCTTAATTATGCTAATTAAGGTTTTAATTTAAAAGTTAATGAGATCGTTAAAAGTGGATGTTAGGTACTGATATGAATTGTAAACGTAAAATTTTATCTACTTAACTCTAAGAAAAATTTTATTCACATAACTGTCGATTGAATGTGGCATCGTTGTTGAAGGTGACGTTTCATTTGTCGATTTGGACGTTTGGTGCAAAGCGGGAACTTTAAAAAATCACTATACAGGATGTTATTTTTATTAGATTAAACAAAAAAAAAACGGATTATTTAATTTTTCGTTTTCATGATGTATTTTGTAAATTTTTTATATTATTAGATAAAAGGTCGCGTGTAGGTTTTTTTGTATACAATTTTACTCAAATATTGGAATGACACGTCATTGTTGCACCAGATTCCTTACCGTCTTCGGTGGAAAAAACCATTTTGTATGATATTTGTAGATGAAATATAAATGATTTCATAAAAAAAAGGAATATTGACATATTATACTCATTGTGTCAAAAACATACTGAAAATTTTATACTGTTGAATGAAAAGTTAAAAATCATAAATACAAGACCTTGGAAATGGTAATGACGGTTGTTATTTATCGGAATTAAATTGAATTTTTAATTTTTGTTGTTCCCGTGACTAAAATAAAACGACTTTTTCTGTTTTATATTTATAATATTACATTTGTAAACGTTTTTACTATTTTGGTGTCTATAGAGATGCCATTTGATTTTTCATCAGGTTCGGAATACTCTTTTACCGATAAATCACGATACCTACGGTGAAAATGGACAGTTTGTTGTGAACTTCTTGTGAATTATACTTGATTTTAAAACTGAGATTTGTTTTTTTTTTGGTATAGGTCCACCAAGGAGATGGACTTCCAAATGTGATTTGCCATAGATGCCTATTCAAAATAGAGTTTTGTCTGGAATTTCGGCAACTCTGTTTTATATCTGATGCTACTTTACGTCAGCTGAGTGGCATGTCGAAAGAAAATGGTGAAGAAAACAATAGCAATCAGCCTCATTTACCTTTTTATGAACAATTGGCGAATGGTACGGATGAAAATGTTGTTATGGTAAGTAGAAATGTGAGTACCGTTAATAAATAATTTTAATGGCGAAGAAACGATGGCGGTAATCTGATTGGTTGAAGTAAAAAAGATTGAAACTGCCAAAATTATGATGTCTTTTTTTTCTTCTTTCCACAAGACTTGAAACTTTATTGATGTGATCAGAGGGATTATTCTGGATAGTAAAATAGAATAATTGACATTCCTACTACTGAGTATAATATAAAGTTTTCTATTCTGTTGCGAATACGCGTTATATTAGGATTCCGTAGCAGTTGTTACCGTTTTTCCTGAAGTTTCGTTATAAGATTACCTTTTAATTGGAAAGCCTATTGAAACATCAGAGATTCAATTTTAAACAGTATTATCTTTCTCAATTTTCTTTGAATCAACTTAAAACGGAGATATTTCCTTGTTATTAGAAGGAGACATTTGTATCCCCTTATATATGTAACATCTGATATTCCTTAAGAAGACCATCTAATACCACTACTTTTTGATATTTTTATCAATGATATAGTTGAGTGTTTCCATCATAGTGAAGTTCTCCTATATGCGGACGTTCTTTGAGTTTTTAAAATCACTGACAGTCCAGATGCATCATATTTACTGCAAGATGACCGTGTTAATTTTGAAAAGTGGTGTGAGCATAATATAGGAAAAAACTCCATATAAACCAATGCACATACATACAATTCAGATAAAAAAATCCTAAAATTAATTCATAAACAGTCTTTAATAGTATAAATACCTCAATATCATAAGGACTGAAATCGAAGAATATATTATCGATTTTTGCATTTTATCGGGTATGAAACTGGAACCCATGGAGAAAATTTTGAATTATCTTCAATGTACCAGCACCAATTTTCTGCAATGAACAGAATCATTTCTCAGGGAAATTATTTCACTCTTTAAAGAAATCTATAGAATAAATTGCTTGTAAACCTCATTTGAATTTTGGTTTGTATATAATCTGGTGACTTGTATTTCCTTGTTTTATCAGTTTTATAAAATGACAAGAGCATGTTAACATTAGGAGAAAACTAAATACAATTTTTATAACATATTTAACCTTTTCTTACAGAATACCTTCTTTATAAGTATAAAAATGAAAAGCTATAGATATCCACTTTTTCTCAGTCCCACTTTTACCTTTATGTGTTACTTGAAGTTAATTGAAGAGTTCTAAGACTACAGTTTCCTAAAACATTGTCACTCAACTGTCATTGATGTAACCTAGCTAATTATTACTTTCTGACCATTTTTCGACTATTTTTAAAAATAACTAATTTTTAGGTGGTTGATCCAAACACTATGGATTATGAATCTGAATATGAATCTGATAATGAAAGACCAAGTGATGCAGAAATTAATGAATTAGATGGCAAGAATGTATCTATGTGTAAATTTTGTGATCATGCATTTACAGATAAGGTATAGTTCAACATTTTTCTCTTGATGATATTCTTATATGTTCTTAGTTTTAATTTTGAAATTTAAATTGGCTATGTATCATAGCCAATAAGTAAATGTTCAGGGTTGTATTAAGTCAGAAGAAACTTTTTAACACATTCAAACAGTATTGTTTTTGTTATATTCATCATTTTTTTGTCAGATTATTTGATTTTTGTTGAAACTGATAATATTTTTATATAAATATAGTTAAACAAATAGAATTTTTTTTCAAAAAAGCTAAATATATTAAACACAAACTCTATTGCTATAAGATGTCTTTGCAGCTTTACTAAACGTGTGACTGAACGCACTAACCTGAGTGTATTTTTTTTTAGGCTGAATGTACTGAACACGAAGCATCTGCTCATAACTCGGATCGACCATATAATTGTTCAAGTTGTGCTATGAACTTCGCTGATCGTTTACTTTATTCAGCTCACATGAAGAGTGTTCACAAAAATGATAAGCCTTATAATTGTCCTCAGTGTGATAGAACTTTTGCTAGGAGATCTGATTTAAGAAAACATACAATTGTCCATACAGGTAAAACTTGTAATTAACCCATATTTTATAGATAATTCACTTCCTTAAACAAAAACAGAACCTAAGTTTGTCTCCATACTTTCCATCTTTTCTGAACCCAGCTCTAAAATTTTGTATTGTTATTCTGTACAATATGGCGAAGGCGTATAATTTATTTCCGCACATCGTACATTTTCAATTGTTTTAACTAAGAATACATTAACAAGTATTTCATTATAGTTTCTTTTTTTCTAAAATAATTACTAAAAAATAATATTTGCATTCCTGGAAATTTAATCTAACCAAAAAAGAGGTGATCCTGTTAAAAGTTATACAGGAAACAGAAATTCAGTACAAAAAAAAATACATTAGTTAAAGATAAATATTAAGTTATTAAGGTTGAATTACAAAATAAATATTTGAAATAATTTTTTTTACTTAATTTATTAATGCGGGGCGGTCCATTTTAAAAAACTCCGTAATATAGCTGAAAGTTCGTAAGATAAAGAAAAATGTATAATATAAAAAAAATATAGGGGGCAACCAACAGTGACTTAGATATTGACATTGAGAGTGGCCTTCAAGATCAAGTTTCTTTCAAAAGGGAACCTTCATTTTTCTGGCAGAAATGGAAAGTATGGAAAATTTCACATTTCATATTCTTACTCATCTCTGAGAGCGGAATAAGTTTGAAAATACCCTTTGTTTTACTTTTCTACAACTACACGTGAATAATGGGAATATTTGGTGGATTTACTAAAATATCTGACCCTAAATATATGTTGTGAATGATTTATTTTTCTCGTTTCACATATTCATACTCAACTAATAGCCCCCTTCTCCGGCTTTGCATGAGGATTATGTTACTTATTTATTTATTTATTATTTCAACGGTTCCACCATTTGTACATATACAATGAAATAAATTATTTAATATTAAACATTGGCTTATTACTACTATAACAAAATCAGACGTCTTAGCTTGTTTCTAAATGCATTAAATGATGTGACAAAATAATCAAGATCAGGAAAACTGTTAACAGCAGTAACCACTCTACTAATTGGCATATTCTGACCACGTAGGGTGTTATAGAACCCAGAGGACAGCAGTGGATACCTGAGATTTCTAGGTGGAATCTTAAAATTAAAACCAGCCAATATATCAGGGGGCATTATTAAATTATTTATTACTTTATAGAAAAAAAGAAGTTCAAAATATCGTCTGCGGTCCTCCAGTCTGGTCAAACCATAACACTCCCTTACCTCATCAACGCCAAGCTGCAGCCCTCTGTGCCAATCTATACCCTAGATATTTTACAAATTTTACCTAAACAGCCTCCAAACGTTGTTTATGTATATCAAAGTATGGGCTCCAAATCAAACTACAGTATTCCATTATTGACCCTACGTAACACACAAACAATGAAGAGACACCACATAGATTATTGAAATCGTTGGACATTCTTACCACCATACCCAACATACGGTGCCCCCTATTAATGATTGCATTATAATGATCAACATAACGAAGTCTACTATCCAGAAATAATCCCAAATCTTTAACTACATTCACCCTCTGCAACTTACTCACTCCAATTCTGTACTCAACTTCGTTCACGCTCTTGTTGCGACTGAATATAATATATGAGCACTTAGCAACATTCAGCTTGAGGTTAGTTTTCAAGCATCATGTCTCTAAAATATTTAAGTCCCTCTGAAGCAATTCACAATCTTTACTGGACTCTATTGCTCCAAAAAGTTTCAAATCGTCCGCAAACAGGAGATACTTAGAACTAAAACAATGACCTATATTATTTATAAGCAACTGAAATAGTCTAGGGCCCAAGTGCGACCCTTGGGCACACCTGAGACCACATCAAACTTATGTGAAAGAAACTCTGCCAGTCTAACCTGCAATGTTCTACCCTGCAGGTAGGATGACATCCAAGAATAGAGTGGATCATCCATACCAAGGGACTCAAGCCTGTGAAGCAATACACTTTGATCGATCAAGTCAAAAGCTTTACTAAAGTCCGTGTACACTGCATGAACCTCACAACTCCGATCCATTGCTGCGCTAATGTAGTTTGTATACAAGAAGAGATTGGCCTCCGTAGAACGGCCTCCCTGAAAACCATGCTGCTCCTCCACTATAATACTGTTGAATATACCTACCGAAGGCAGAACCATTTTTTCCATAACTTTAGGGATAGCAGACTGTATGCAGACAGGTCTGTAATTTTTAATATCAGAGCTGCCACCTGATTTAAATATAGAGGAGACATACGAGTGCTTGCATCTGCTAGGAAAGACACCACTAGACAAGGATTTATTAAAAATAAAAGAAAGAGGCTCACATAAAGAGACAGCACACTCTCTAAGCATCCTATTTGGCAACAAATCAGGACCAGCACCCTTCTTAACATTCAAAGACAACAGGCAATCCAGCAAACACTCAAATCCAATCTAAACATGGCTTACATTAAAATGTGGACCGCTAATGATCTCATGTTCCTGCCCACTTATGTTGGCAGCCTGACCATTAAAACTCTGATATACAGAACTAAATTGTGTAGCAAAGAGATTAGCTACCTCCTGTCCTCCCTCTGCTTGACGATCATCAAGAAACATAACGTCCCTAATTTTATCACTCTGTCTAGTCTGACTTAACAAACCTTCAAAATTCATCGACGTTCTCCCTCATTCTCCCTTCCACACTTGATACATACCTTTCATAACATTCACTGATCAAAGCTTTACATTCATTTCTCAAATTATTAAATTCAATAAAATACTTCTGACTATTTGTTGTCTTATAATTTTTGTGCGTAACCTTCTCAGCTATTACCTTTCTCTTTAGTTCTGAATTGAACCAAACAGGAAAGCTGGACCTCCTCAAAGTATATTTCGGCACAAAGAAGTCTACTGCTTGATATATAATTTCATAAAAAGCATCAACAATATCATTAACATCATTCATATAGTAAAGATCAATCCAATTTACTTGCAACAAATAATTATTCATAGCACCATACTCAGCCCTGTCAATATTGTAACGGGTTTCATTTTTGCATTTAATAGACTGTAATTGAAATGACAAAACAGCCTCAAGTGGGGGATGATAATTATCAGAGGGCAAGAAATGCTCACCGGTGGTGATACTCAAGTAATAATCAGCAGTTATGTTTTATACTATGTAATAATTTCCTTCAGCCTAATTAAAACTTTCGTTATTATACTGTTTTAAATAATTCTATAGATCCAACCGAAAACATTGTTTTTTTTTTGATATCTGTTTATGTTCTAACAATAAAAGTGATTATTGTTTAAAAACATTATTTTAATTTTCAGGTGTGAAACCTTACACATGTACAGTCTGCTTCAAATCATTTTCAAGAAACACAAACTTATCGAAACATATGAGAATACATTCTGGAACTAAACCGTTCGTTTGTCCCAACTGTCCGAGAACTTTCACTTCGAGGGGAGATCTGAACAGGCATGCGATGATACATACGGGTCAAAAACCTTTTAGGTACATATTTTTTTTATTTTTAATATTATTACTTTAAATAATTTTATTAACCAAAGCATTCCCTACACAGATTATTTCTAATTGATTATTAAGACTGTATAACTAAAATAGCAGGTAGGTTAACTCGCTAAAAGGTCTAACCCACATTCTAGCTAGATATTAAAAACAAATAATTATCCACACATTACAAATATAGACTGTCGTTTTCTGTAAAGTTTGTTCTCGGTTCGTTACTGACAAGATTATTGATTGCCCATATTTATCCTCATATTGAGAAGATAGTCAGAATTTACCGATTTGCACCTGTTTATGCAAAGGACAAATTGGAGGCAAGTATGCATCGCTGAACATTCACATACGGAGTTGCATATAGTTGCACGTTTGCTAAACGTGATTTCAACAAGCCCTACAACAGCATAATGTGGATATAACCACTTCTATTGCCTATTACCCGGAGGGGGCAATGGTCTCATCAGTGGAGCTGTAACGAACCCAGAGCAAAATGCACAGAAAACAACGTAACGAACCGAGAGCTAAATTCACAGAAAACAACTGTTTACTTAAAATCCCCATATCATAAAATATTGGCAGGATATTACCCACAGAACCTTAAGCCGGACTCTTATCTTAAACAGTACAAACGAACATCTGAATATACCATATACCCCAGAGCGGTAGGAAATTATTAAAAATAAACAATTTCACGGTCTATGTATTCGGAAAACTTATTTTGTTCTCCTCACGACCTTATCCTGGGGATTTTAAGTGGACAGTTGTTTTCTGTGCATTTTGCTCTCGGTTCGTTATAGCTCCATTAGATGGTCGAAACTAATATGGAGAGAGAACCAGAGTGGAATTCGCAGAGTTATACAGGGTGATTCAAAAATCGATCACGAAACTTAAGGGGGTGATTCTACTTGACAAAATAAGGGTAGAACTTCATATAATTTTTTTTCAAAATGTCATTCGTTTTCGAGTTACAAGCCGTCCAAGTTCAAGTTTTTATTTTTTGTTTTTTGAATTACTCGCTTACAGGAAAACCGATTTGACTAATATTTGAAAGATAGGCTAAGTCTTCTGCGCTTCATCATTTTAGTAACAATTCACATTGATTGTTTGCCGCTAGAGGGCACTTTACCTACATTGAAAATTGTTTTTTTGTCATAATTTTTTAGTGTTGACAGCTACAGTAGTTTTTGGCATAATTTCTGAAAGACTGATGCCAGGCCTTTAAAAAAAGGTGCTCTTTATTTACATCGCTAAACCCAACGGTTTAGACGTAAATCACCCTTAAAAATTAAGTGGCAAATTTACTTTTCTCATTTCATTACCACCAGCTACCAGGTAAATAGCTATCAAAGTATACTAGAGCTGTCAGTTTAACATCAAATAAATTCGCTTTTTAAACTATTTAATTTATAATCTTAAAATAACTAATAATGGCTAATCACCAATATTCAAATATCGAATATTGTGATATCCATTTTTGTTATGGAAAAGCAAATGGTAATGCAGAGTTGGCAAGAAGATATTATATGGAGAGTTATCCGGAAAGAAATATCCCTCATGCTCAAACATTTTCCAGTGTGCACAGGAGGCTTGCGGAATGTGGTTCCTTTAAAAGTTATAATGGAAATAGGGGAAGACCTAGAACTGCTAGAAACGTGCAACAAGAAGAAAGAGTGCTTGAAATTATTGAAGAAAATCCAGGTATTAGTACTAGAAAAATTGGGAATGAAGTGCGGCTCTGTCAGGCTAGTTCATGGAGGATACTAAGAGAAGAACAACTCTACCCGTTTCATTCAAAAAAGGTGCAGGCTCTTTATGACGATGATCGGCCGAGACGGTTGGAAATGTGCAATCAGATCCTAGCTAAGTATGAACACGATAATCGATTAATTGGCGTCATATTATTCACTGACGAAACTGGTTTCACTCGTGATGGCATAACAAATCTACACAACATCCACACATATGCTTACGAGAACCCAAACAATGTGGTAGAAACGAAACATCAGCGTAGATTTTCACTAAATGTGTGGGCAGGGATAATAGGAGATTACCTTATTGGTCCTCATTTCTTTGATGGCCCATTAACTGGTGACGTATACTTAGATTTTATCCAAAATCGTCTCCCATTGTATCTGGAAGATGTGCCATTGGAAGTAAGGGCCAACATGTGGATCCTCCAAGACGGAGCTCCGCCCCACTTTAGTATACGTGTCCGACAGTATTTGAATGCAACGTATCCTGAGCGATGGATAGGACGAAGTGGACCATTGGCATGGGCAGCGAGGTCACCAGACCTTAATCCTATGGATTTTTTCTTTTGGGGTCATTTGAAACAATTGGTGTACGATATTCCAGTAATCAACGTCGAGGATCTTCGCTTCAGGATAATCGAAAAGTGCCAAATTATTAAAGAAACACCAGAAATTTTTCATCGAGTTAGGCGACATTTTTTGAAGAGTGTTAGGAAATGTATGGAAGAAAATGGGGGACATTTTGAGAATCTTTTTTAGTTTGTTTAGTACTGTTTCATTAATTTTTATCAATTAAATGTATATCGCAATAATCCATAATATGAATATTTACTGATTAGCCATTATTAGTTATTTTAAGATTATAAATTAAATAGTTTAAAAAGCGAATTTATTTGATGTTAAACTGACAGCTCTAGTATACTTTGATAGCTATTTACCTGGTAGCTGGTGGTAATGAAATGAGAAAAGTAAATTTACCACTTAATTTTTAAGGGTGATTTACGTCTAAACCGTTGGGTTTAGCGATGTAAATAAAGAGCACCTTTTTTAAAGGCCTGGCATCAGTCTTTCAGAAATTATGCCAAAAACTACTGTAGCTGTTAACACTAAAAAATTATGACAAAAAAACAATTTTCAATGTAGGTAAAGTGCCCTCTAGCGGCAAACAATCAATGTGAATTGTTACTAAAATGATGAAGCGCAGAAGACTTAGCCTATCTTTCAAATATTAGTCAAATCGGTTTTCCTGTAAGCGAGTAATTCAAAAAACAAAAAATAAAAATTTGAACTTGGACGGCTTGTAACTCGAAAACGAATGACATTTTGAAAAAAAATTATATGAAGCTCTACCCTTATTTTGTCAAGTAGAATCACCCCCTTAAGTTTCGTGATCGATTTTTGAATCACCCTGTATATACTGTCTGTTCCCTTTCTTCTCGGTCATGAGGAGAATAAAATAACTTTTCCAGATACATAGATCGTGAAATTACTTATTTAATATATATTATATATATATATATATATATATATATATATATATATATATATATATATATATATATATATATATATATAAATATATATATTGTGTAGATAATTTACTCATTATTTTGGTTCTACGCTGACTTAGGATATCTTGTTTGTGATGAATGTTATTGAGGTTAACGTTGAGATACATATGAGCCTTTCAGCAATAGCCATCTGCCAATAAACTTACTATCTAACTTGAAAGGTTCAGGTTAGCTTTAATTTCAAGGATATGCCACCTAATGCAAACCACTATGCAAATGTTAAGGGTGTCCTTAAATTAATCGGTTTTCCTCACATTTTCTGTTTTTTCCAAACTTTGTTGTTCTGGGATCTTTTCTACAGAAGCGAATTGGCGAAACTGATAAAAAAAATGTTTACTGTTTTAGATGTAACTACTGCCACCTAACATTCGGAAGGAAAGATAAACTTTTAAGACACGAGAAGCGGCATTGGCCACAACAGAATACCGAAGATAAATCTCAGGAATTGCAAATGATGAGAGACGATTTGGGCATTGAGTATAATTATGGGAATGTCAACAGTGAGAATTATGAAAGACCGGAAGCGGAAGTTGATAAACAGGAAGAAAATATTGTAAGTTGCTTCAAAATTTTAAAATATTAATGTCGGATCATTTCAATTATTCGTTTAAAAATATAATTATTTAATAATTAATAAATCCTTTTACTGTATTTGTTAAAAATTTATTTTAATTTCTAGGTTATAAATTTGGATCCTTTTAATCACAACGAATTCGGAAGTGAGACAAGTTTACGAAGAGGCAGCGCCTCAGAAAATGAACCAAAGGAAAATGACTTACCTGGTATCCCAGATCATATAAAAGATGAATTCAAGGTACAACGAAGTTTTATTTTTGTTTAGTTCTAGTTATACTCTGCGGAAATCAGGTAGAAGGAATAAACACTTTTTAATTGATTTTAGGCCGAGGAATCGGTTCTCTATGACCCTTCCCGTGACCACATCACAGGAGAAAGTTTCTCCAGTGACGGACATGACAAATCTGCCACGGACAAAGAAGGAAGACCCTATAAATGCGCAAATTGTCCGAAACGCTTTTCAACACCTGATAATTTAAAATACCATATGGCTAGACACACAGGTAATGTAGTTGATTAACGAGATTTGTACTATATATTCAGGAAAACTAATTCAGACTTTTTTATTTCTTCTGTTTATGTAATTAATTTTTCGAGGTCATTTTTATAAGAGTTCCGTAGAAACGCTTATATAAAAAAAATAGTATCGTCTTGTCTGTCCGTCCGTCTGTATGACACAAACTTATAACGCTGTCAGTTTTTAATCTTTTACAACGATATTCTGCAGGCACACGCTTCCATTAAATTAAAAACAGGCTTGTGGTCTAATTGGAGAAAAATATTAAAAATACAAAGTATGGGTGAAAGTTTTAACTTAGCTAGTTTAGCAATTTTGAAACAATTACTCATTTTTTTTTACTGTTTCTTTTCAAAAAAAAAGATCTTTCACTTTTTAAACCATGAAATTGGTTTTATTTAAAAAAATATTTTTAAAAAAAGTAACGGGACACTCTTGGACAATTTAAGTTGTGTTCGTATCAAAATTGTAATTAATTCATTACTCTTTCTTAGAATTATAAGAACATTCAGCTAAGATTAGTTGGGATTTGAGTCGTTAATCGGAGGAAATCAAATTCTTTTCCTTTTCCCATGTCTCACTTTGTTATAAAGTATATTCAGTGCTCGCTCATTAAATTTCGAATACGTCTCGAAATGTGTGTTGAAATTATCTGTTTTTGTCAAGTTTTTTAACGGTATTACCCAATTTTATATATATATATATATATATATATATATATATATATATATATATATATATAAGAACAGAGATGTTTTTCTCGAAAATACCAACTAATCTCTGCTGAATGTTCTTACAATTCTTCTAAGGAAAAATAAAACATTTGCAATCGTGATAAAAATGCAACTAATATCTTTATTTTTTAACAATTTAGTCAATTATACTTTCGAATTACAAATGAATAACCGTGGGTCTCAAACTTTTCTTAAGTATCTTGTTATGGATAATCTTGGAGTATTCTTATAAATCTTACGAAAAGTTTATTACCCAGTTATTCATCTAAGAAGGAGAGTGTAACTAATTAAAGTATTAAAAAATAGAGATATTTGTTGGATTTTTATCCAGATTGCACATATTTTATTTTCCCATCGAGAATCATAAGAACATTCAGAGAAGATTAGTTGTGATTTGGGTCGTTAATCCGAGAAAAATATCTTTATAGAATAAAACTAACTTTTCCAAAAAAAGTGTTAACATTTTTATCTTTTAAAGGTGAAATATTGGAAGTAAATAAATGGTTAAGTTTATGGAAAAAATATTAGAATTCCAAATACGAAATTTGTATTTGGAATCCTAACGGAAACATTAATGATATTTGTAAATTGTTTTTCTCTAGTCTGATAAGAGGCGGTATTTTAGTATTCCAAATTTTCAATGATACGATTTTATAAATAATTGTAATTATTTCTTAGTAATTTGTTACGCAGACAGTAACGTTAGACACCATTTTTTTTTTAAAAAAAAAGAAAGTTTGCCATGTGATGCTGACTTTTTGCACACTCTGTATATTCAAAATATGTTTTTCTTAAAGCGTTACTCACATATTGCGTTTGAAAATAAAAATAACTTAATTTTTGGGAAAAATAACTATTAAATAATTGACTACTATGTTTTTTAGGAATTCGACCGTTTGGTTGCCACATCTGCAACAAATCTTTCATAAGGAAAAGAGAACTGGACAGACACGTGGTCACCCACACTGGTGTCAAACCCTTCAAATGCCCCAAATGTCTTAAAAGTTTCGGCCGAAAGGATAAGCTCGTGAGACACATGAGGATACACGACAGAAGAGACGGTTTCTCGTCTAAAAAACTCATGGGTAGTCCCGAGAAAATTAGAAAACCAATTTTTTTACAGCAACAACAGCAATAATTACCAAAAACTGATGAAAGAAAAAATATAACTGAATTTATTTTTAATAACAATTTACTAAGGTTTTATAGATATTGCTTTTTCTGTGTGGATGTTATACAGGGTCATCCAACGAAAGTGGAAAGTGATGTAGCAGATATGTTAATGGATATACACAGTGTGTGTGAGGATGGTTAATGCTAGATATCGAATGGATCTAATTTTTTTGAATTTTGCTTATATTACATTTAGGTATCGGAACTAATTCTGGAACTTAAGTTTTGCTTTGCATACAGTGCGATCATAAAGTCTGAGAACAATTTAATAAAAATTGAGGCCTTTGAATAAAATCCTCAAACGTGTTAACTTTCAAATTACGTTATTTTTGACACTAATTCCATTTATATAAGGTGTCTTAGCATATGATACTTATTGCATTGTCATTGTATTTTGTATTTTATGTAGTGATTAGTGCTTAGTAGGCTGTGGACAAACGAGTCTTTTTGTCAACGATGCAAGGACAGCCGACAACAATGTGGAACAGTCCAATATATGAGAGATATGGCGACATCTTTGACATTTATAGCGACCTATGGCGAGTTTTAAGCAACCTATCAATTTTAGGCCAATTTGTCATACTTACTGAATTGTTTAGTTACAATATATATTTGTGTATATAGTATTAGAACAGTTTCATTAGAATTTTTGGATTTATCGATTTAAAAAAATTAATATTCCTAAATCATATGATAACTTGTTAAGTTCGGCAACGTCCAAAAAGCTTAACGTTTATTGTATTTGAACAGCCAATGAAATCTTTTCGATGCCCGATTGTGTGCCGAGTTCTGCCGAGTAATTGCGAAGCAATTCTGGCAAAGTTTATTGTAGTCTTGATGTATTTTTCCTATTTTTTTTGTGTTTATCATAATATATTTGATGTAATTTAAAATTAAGTGCTTTAACTATAAACAGTATACCTGGGTATAGTGTATTTTCCCGAAAATTTTACCATTTATATCCAAATCTTACGTTTCACAGGTACACGGTAAGTAATTTATCAATGAATGAATGAATATCAAACTTGTTCTGAATTCTAGTAATGAATGATTTGCCGGGCTTCATTTTATAATATGTCATTGCTTTTTGTCATCAATGTTCACATTCTACCAGGACCAGTCGACAAATTCAAAATTTAAAAAAAAAGTACCGGGACAATGCAAAAAGTACTTATAAAATATGCCAATTTTTATTCGGTAATATTTTGAAAACGGGTTAATTTAGATATAAGATATGTAACTTGAAATATCTTGATGTACTTAACTGTCAAATGACGTCATATTCTCTAAATGGGATAAATGTCAAAAATGCATAATTTGATAATTTAGTTGATGCGTTTGGAAATTTTTTCCAGAATTTATTACCTGAATTTTAAAATAATTTGTTGATAATTTTATGGACTCACTGCATTCCACTCAATAATTTCTATTCGCTGTACTTTGGGTATAATATCCGTGGACACACTGTAGCATGTGACTAGATTTACTACGCTTTTTTGAGGTTCACATTTACAACAATAATCAAAAATATTATTTAAGTTTCAATCATCGGTTTAAACCTTAACTAACTCAAAAGTGGCAAAGTTTGGAACCTCGTTAGTAAATCTGAGTGAAAGTGTTTTGGAACACTCTGTATATATAAACTGAAACTAGGTACAAAAAATATACTTAAATTATAATAAATTCTTAATTTCACATTTTGATCATATACGAGGTATGACAGAAAAGTAATTAGACTGATTTTTTTACTTTTTTATTTTATTTTTATACAGCAATGTTTTTCCTTTCAAAGTAGATTTTTAGGCAGTTATACATAGCTGAAGGCGTTCTTTCCCTTCTTCATAGCAATGTTGGAAGGTTTCAACTGAAATCGTTTTCAGCGCCTCGATTGCGCTTAGCACACACCTTTCTCATATTCAAATCATGCCTCAAAATTTGATAAAGAGTAACTTTTACTAAGTCAAACTCCAAATTTCGCTAAGTCATTTGTCATAAGGCACTGCAGAAACAGAATTTTACTTATCACAATCTATAAGTTCACCTAGTTAATGGACAAGGTTGACACTTGTACTGTATGAACGTCTAGGAGGGACGAATAAGCTCTGTGAAGGGGAAGTCCGCAGTGTTGCCTTAGCATTCTTAGTCTTGCTAGTCTCATTACTTTTTTGCCACACCTTGTAACGTAAAAATTGTAATTTTAGCATCCAAAATTTGCATGTTTTGATAATTTTCGTATGAATATTGTTATTAACAATGGACAAAATATTTTTTTATCGTTGGTGACACAAAGAAAAATTGTGTCAAAACTTAATCAACAGAAAATTAGTAATTTTCAACACAGTCACAGTCTGGTGTGTCTTGTTTTAGGCAAGGATCATCACAGTTAAACTTGAGGACTATTGTTTGGCCAAAGCTCGAAATTTTTTTCTGTTTCAGTTTTTAGTCGGCCCGAAGAGTGACAGGTCCAGTTCAGTATCGAAATTTTAACTCGGATGTATTATAATTGGTTCTAGTATAAAATTAAGGGATATTCTCTTTCCTGAGGCTGATTTTCAGGGTTTTTATGTCTAAAATTCTTAATGGAATTGGAAAAATATGTTTGGTGTTTAGAACCATCTTAATTTTTTTTTTTTTGTAAAAGGATTTTAATTATTTATCAACTATTTCTTATGTTAAACATCACTCTTCAAAATTAAAGTGCATCGACTGTGGATATGATTCCGCCTTTCTGGATCATTTGAAACGAAAAAACAGAAATTATTTAGGATTTATATGAGAGTTGCTATCAAACGTGCTAAAATAATCAAGTTTTGCTTGCAGGTTGTAGACAAGGTTGAAAATTGATTAAAATGCGGTTGTTAGAGCCGTTTTATCACACATAAGAATTATTCCGAAAATTGTAACCAAAATTTTCAGCAAATTTTTGCCGAAAATTCTTTGGAGATAATTTTTAAAATAAAATACCACTCTGTGTGTTACGTACAAGAAATCCGAATATAATTTTGGTGATAATTTTGTCGTTGCTTATGTGCATTTTCATAACATGTGACGTTCCAGCAGTTAAAAAGGAAGATATAATAACTTGCTATGGGAATAACCTTAAAATGTCATAAATATGAAAGTTTCCAAACATATATAATTAAGAAACCACAAAATAAGGGATATTTTGTGCAAGAAGCAATGAGTAAACATTGAGGTTAGGTTGATTACCAAACGCGGGTTGTCAATTCACAAATTTTATTCAGCGTCGATTTTCACCAAAATTTTAATAATAATTCTTTAATGTGTAAAACAGCAAATAAGTTTTATGAAAATTTTCAACATGACATAAATTTTGGCTGTAATTCTTGTGTGTGTCAAACGGCTCTTCGACTTGCAGTGTCTGTATGACGTTTCGATTAGGTTGTATCTCTTATCATGTATAACCTCAAAGGAAGGAAGACAAATTGCTAGTGTTACAACCATAAACAAAAAAGTAAGTCTATGGATTACTGATCCTATAGAAGCGACTGAGCTCAGGCTTAGAAAGGTACAGAGCAATATAATTACCTCTCTTTCTGTTCCGTCCCATAAGAACAGAGATTCTATTGCCTTATATCGCTCTATCTTTTCCTAAGCTTGAGCCAATGAGCTTCTATAGGATCTGTTATCTATGTACTTACTTTTATGTCTATGCAATAGCCACATTTTAGTCAAACAAGTTTTGTCAAAAATCAGTATGCTCAGTAGATGAGAGGGAAATTTTTTCTCTTCAATTGAATCTCGTGCATTGAAAAAAGAGGGTTATCTTGGCAATCGGCAGTTTCCTGCATCTCATATATTTATGTGATATATTATAATTCAATTGAACTATCCGGGATTTTCAGGGGCGTTTGTCCGAGAGTGCCACGGACACTCCCCAAGACCAAAGACAGTTATGCCAATAAAAAAAAACGGAGGTTATTTAACACCTTGAATTTCTAACCTTAGATTTAAAAACAATAATTTTTCCAAATTTTTACTGTTACGAAAGTGGAAGAAGAGTGATGTTTTCTTCTTTCTAACCTGGATGTAGGCCTCTTCAATTTGTCTCCACGCTGATCTGTTCTGTGCTCTCCGAATCCATGCTGTTTCTTTTGCTTTTTGATTAGTTCCAGCCATTTTTTGTAGTTTACCTACACTACGCCTTGTTTTGCTCGCCTGTACGTTATTGTGGCTGTCCATCTGTCACGAGTCTGCTTAGCCACATGTCCTACTGATTGCCATTTCTGCAACACGCTTAATTATATCAGTAAGTTTGCCTCGTCTTCTGATTTCGTTGTTTCTGATTTTTTCCCTTAATAAACTGACTCAGAACTTTGCTCGTCCCATCGCCCTCTGCATTATCCTCAGCTGTTCTGTTCTTCTCATGCTACCGACATTATACACGTATAGAAGACTTTTCGTTTGATATTTATTGGTATGACCCCATTTCGGAATATGTAGTCAAGCCTACCAGAAGCAGCGTAACTTAATTCTGCTTGTCAACTATCCGTGTATATATATATATATATATATATATATATATATATATATATATATATATATATATATATATTATTCTATATTTTCTAAGGCCGTGTTATCCATATTGATATTTCCTTCAGTAGTAGTAATTATCTCGGTTTTGGATAGATTCATCTTTAAGCCGAATTTTTTTTATGTTCTATTTAATTGTTTTAGTATGTCCGTCAGTTAAGACAATATCTGCATATCGTAGGTAGTTCAAATATATCCTGTCAACATTGATGCCTTTGGTCTCCTAGGATAGCTTTTTAAAATGCTTTCTAATGCTAGAGTAAAAGTCGTATAATTATGCTTATAGTATATAACAAAGATTAAGAATGAATGCACGCCTATGGTGGAATAGGAATTCTCGTTGAAATTCATTCATTCTAGATTCAATGGGAGGTCATAGAAATCTTAGGGAATTTATTAATGATTTGTTGTAGATATTACCGACTATGACGTGTGTATTGATCCTTTGTGTATCAAAACAAAGTATGTGACTACTACAATGAGTAGTATTCAATTGCCGACGCCTGACTCGCTTTGTCACTTTCTTCAGTGTAACGATGTTGACAGGTTTATATATGGTTTGTGCGCATGTGACGTTATTCACGTCTTAAAGATTTTAACTCTACATCTGTGGGTAAAAATATTTTGTTCATTGATTACACAGACCGAGAATTTTGGATTCATCTACAGACCAGAAACCAGACCGAAAGCTTTTGTCGCCCGGAATCTAAATATAACCACCATATATCACCAATACTTCATAATTTCTAAATATTTTAACCTAACAATGCAAAAAACATGTTTTTTTCCGGTTTTTTTTTTGAGATTATTTAACATCACTAGTTAAATTTTACTCGCAAAATTCTTAGCGTCAACTACAAGTACTACTCTTCTTCTTCAAAATGTATTTGAATTATTGGGATATCTGTATTCGTCTCTGAGTAATTAATTGTCCACTGAAATTTATTAGTTCTGCGATTTCGTATATATTCGTAATTTGAGTATTATCATGAACTAAAGCTTTTCAATTCAAATTACGGCAGATGAGTGGAAAGTTTTGGTTTGATTAAGTAAGACCCGTTGTTTCCCTTAATGCGGGTTAGAAGGCTCGAATTTTTGGCTATTGGATCAGCTTGCAGGCCTTCGATGCGTTTTGTCAATAATAGGTGGGATTCGTTGCCCCTCGTGTAGGTGGGTTAGTTAAATTGGGTTTATACTTATTTCATATATCCGCTTTGCTTGTTTGTCTGCTTTGCTCAATGTATTAATAACTTTGTTACTCATTCGTGTGATTTAGACACTGTCTGTTCATGCTGCTCGATCTCTGACGATAGAGGAAAAAGCTAAACTAATAAATTTTAATAAACGATTTCTCAGATACAAATAAAGATATCCGATCGATTCAAAATGGAATTTGAAGAGGAAGGGTCGAATTTTGAATTGCTGCTAAGAGTTTTGTGAAGAGAATTCGCATAGTGATGTTAAATAACCTTAAAAAACGCTAAAAACCGTGTTTTTTAAACTTTTAGGGGAAAAAAATCTCGAAATCGTGATGTGATGAAAAAATTTGTTGGTTAAATTCATATTCAGCTGGCCAAAAGACTTCGGAAAAGCATAGTCTGTTTTCTAGTCCAGAATTTTGTCGGTTTGTGTTATTATTATTGTGTTTTCTAATTATATTGAATTTTGTAACCATTCTAGTTCAAATTCTAGTTTTTATTATTTTGTTAATATAAGTAAGGTAGGTATAAAGAAATGGAATCTTAAGGATAGCCAACCTCCAGAGTCGTATCCTTGGGTGTTTTTGGTTTAAACTCCCTTCGCTAACATTAAAATATTTATTTAAATATATGTTATCCTAAATAGAATTATCCATAACTTCTAGACGAAAATCCATTATAATATTTTAGGAGTAAAACAATATATATGATTTCACTTTTGTTTAACTAATTTTAAAAATTTTTACAATTGTTTCGGCATCATTGTGTTTTTGTCAGAATATAAATACTAAGTCTGAAAAGCAATATGGTTGAACATATATTCTTATATTTAAGTAAAATTCAGGTAAAAAGGGGTCGAGTCATTTACATTTTATATTAGTGTAATTTCTTAACATTAAAATAAGTTTAATAAGGGTGAACCGTTTAGGTCCAGTTGGTCATTAAGCAATAAACCTGATGATTTCAATATATTTCTAAAAATTCTAGATAATTTAGTTCACGGCCTTTCTTTTCAACATGTAGGATTCTAAAACTCATTGAAAATATGATTATTTTCAAGTAAATGTTTTGCATAATTAGAATTATTTTTATTATTTAAGAAACTTCTTTTATGTTCAAGTATTCTTTTGTTGAATGATCTGCCTGTTTGGTCAATATATAGTTTTTAGCAAAAATCACAACTCAATTGATATTCACCTGAATTGTTTTCTTTCTTAGTTTACTCTTATTATTTTTTATAAATTTAACTAAATTATGATTGGTAAGGAAATAAATTTTAAATCTTTGTTTGAAAAAATATTTTAATTATAGTATATTAACGGATTAATATTAATAAATACAATCCATTTCAAAAAAGTTAATACAGTTAAAAACATTTAAAGAGCTTACAAATTAAAGAATGTGCTTCAAAAAACAAGTATTGACAGTTGACAACAGTAACTAATTTCTCAAGAAATGCAGTATTTTTAATTTAAAGGCATTAACTGGCAAATGAAAAATACCAATCCCGGTAGAAACGGAATTTATTTCCTTACACATTCCAGAAATAAGACCGTTAATGCCATAATTCGTTTGGTGATATATCACTTTAAAAACCATGAGCTTTAAAAGCTTTTTGAGGAACCAATAATCCAATATTATTGAGTAGTTCAGGAGTATCAAAACAAGAGTTAACAATCTTATAAAGGAGGACGAGGTCAAGATATATGCGCCTCAGAGACAACGGTAGCAACCTCAAAGCATCGACAATATCATATACAGGTCGCTCCCGCTGCGTTCCCTGTTTAAAGACTATGAAACTTAAAAACTTTGTACCCTTTGCACTTTTTCTTTATATGTGAAATAATGAGATGACTAAACTTGTGATGCATATTTTAAAATTGATCAGACTACAAAGCAATATATCACTTTAAAACAGTCCACACTATTAAAATCGATAAGCGTTCTCTTCACAAATCCGAGCAACTTTAAATCTGTGTTCACAATATTATTAACATGCGTCTCAAAGCGAAGGATCCTATCAAATATAGCCACCAGATCCCTTACACACACAATAATCAAAAGATATCCAATCCCCTTTACAATAAAAACTAATAATGAAGCATTTATTAATATTCAGGAGCATAAAATTTGATTTATAACAATGGGAGACCGAGCTTGATCACGCTGAATGCCCTCGCAGTCGTCGCTACCTCTGACAACCAGAAATATCTTTATATTCTCTGCATACAGAAGACATCTACTGAAAGTTACGGCTGTACATGTGTATCAGATGACTCACAGTTGTTAATTTTTATTAGTTGTAATCCGTGAGACCAGTAACTGTCCATTGTAGAAATGATCCATGGGTGACAAGCCTTCTAGCTTGCACATAAGGAGTTGATGGTTAACCTTGTCGAACGCCTTGGAAAAATCAGTGTAAATAGCATCTACTTGATACCTATCCTCCAAAGATTCCACCAAGTACTGCTCATAAATAAGCAGATTAGTAGTAGTTGATCGACTTGTCATAAAGCCATGCTGTAAAGTCGCTAACACATGTTTAAAAAGAGCACATATCTTTTGGTAAACATTCCCCTCAAAAATCTTACCAAATAGTGAAAATTTCGAAATTCCACGATATTTTTCGACGTTATCTCTGTTTCCATTCTTGTGGATTGGCGCAATGTAAGTAGTTTTCCATATTTTTGGAAAAACACTCGTTCATAAAGAGATATTAAAAATTCGAGCCAACACTATAGACAAAATACCTTTAAAATTATTAACAAATATGACTGGTACGCCATCGGGACCGGTACTCAATTTACTGTTCAAGTGATCTATTGCATTAAACACGTCTACCGGCTTAATTTGAAGGAAACTAAAGTTTTTAGTTTTTGTGTAGTTAAAAGTCGGGTCTCCCAATGTTCATGCGGGTAGACTGTGGGGAAGAAAGCTCTGAAGAGCTCTGCTATAGCGGTTGAGTCTTCTGCTCCAATATTATTATGTGACATACTACTAGGAAGAAAAAATTTCGTGTTTTTAGCATTACCATAGATCCAGAAAATCCTACTATCAGACTTTATAGAATCTTCAATGCTAGATATGTGGTTTTGATAATTGTGTTTATATGTGTATTTACATAGCTTACGTAATTCTGAAAATAAAATGTAATTGGAAATTTTATATTGTTTATGGAAATTTTTTATTTTGGTTTTAGCTTTAACAACATAGATATCGAAGCAACAATTCAAACACTCATAAAACGTATTTAATATTATATCAACATAATTTTGCATCGTTAATGATGTTCAGTTAAAATTTGCATGCTACTTTAGTTGTGTTGTTAAAATTTTAACGTTTACAATGACTCTCAAAATTGAAGTAGCAAAACATTTTAACAAACAAGGATTTGAAATTGCTTTCCGCACCAATTATAATTTGCGTAAATTTATAAAAAAATAATAAGAGTAAAACTAAAAAAGACAAGAACTCAAGTGAATATCACTTGAGTTGTGGTTCTTGCAGGAAAACATATATTGGTCAAAGAAGTAGATCATTCAGCAAAAATACTTGAACATAAAAGAAGTTTCTTAAATGATAAAAATAATTCTATTTATGCAAAACATTTACTCTAGAACAATCATATTTTCAATGACAGTTTTAGAATCTTACATGTTGAAAAGAAAGGCCATAAACTAATTTATCTAGAATTCTTAGAAATATATAAATTGGAATTATCTGGTTTAACTAATTGACCTACTGGACCAAAACGATTCACTAATAAACCTATTTTAATGTTAGGAAATTCCACTAATGTAAAATGTAAATGTATCAACCCCTTTTTACCTGTAATTTGACTTAAATATAAGAATATTATGTTCAACCATATTTGTTTTTAACATTTAGTATTTATATTCTGTGGAAGATACAGTGATGTCCACACAATTGTTAAAGTTTTTAAAATTGGTTAAAAAAAAGTGAGTATATATATATATATATATATATATATATATATATATATATATATATATATATATATATATTGTTGGGTAGTAGTGTTTCACGGATGGGAATATGTGATTCAGTATTAATCCGGGAATACATCCTTTCATTCGTTTGGTTTTCTGTAGAAGTTTGCAGACGTTTCGCCAAAATCTCATTTGGCATCTTTTGTGCTTGGTGGTTGTGGTGATCTACACTAATTCACTATCCAAAACAACTTTCAGCGCTTCAGATATAGCTATAGCTTCACTGGTAAAAATGCTACAATCATCAATTATTTTATATTTACGGTTAATGTTCATTTGGGGGATGAAATCTGCTGCCCCAGAATGACCTTCATTAGATCCAAAGTGTTTTCCGCGAATTTTATTTTTTAAATTTTTCAATTTTTTTGAAAATAAAAACGATAATATGCTGTTTACGACTGTTCACTCCGTATGATACCAACGCGTAATTTTCGGACAATTTTTCAAATGTTTTTACATGAAAAAACATTCAATTTATTCCTTTTTTCTGTTAATTCTATGATAAATAATTAAAAATGGGAAATCGCGTAAAGAAACTAATATAAAAACATTTAAAAAATTGTCCGTTGGTATCATCCTGAGTGAACAGTCGTAAAAAGCATATTATCTTTTTTTTTTCAAAAAAATTGAAAAATTAAAAAAATGAAATTTGCGGAAAACATTTCTAAACTAATAGAGGTCATTCTGCATGTAAAAACAGGCATTTTTTCTCTTTGAAGTTTTTTTCTATCTAGTTCAGTTAAGAATATACAAAACATTGAAAAAAAGTCATTTTTTTTCGTAAAAAATGCACTTAGATCAAACTTTAAAAAAGTAATTTAAACCCCTTGGAAAACTCTAAAAAACTGTCTGAACAGAATTTTCTCACAAATTTTTCTACAAAAATGGAGCTGAATTTAATAAAGTTGGAATTTTTTTTATTCTCGATTAAAACCCTTCAAAAATTAAAAAATCAACTTACACTTTATATCATCTGCAAGTACTCACAAAGAGCTTTCAAATGCTTTTTTCGGAATTGTCATGCAATGATTCCTTACTGAAATACAGAACTTTGAACTACGCGTAGACAGGCAAAAGTGATTGACGGGCAGTATATATATATATATATATATATATATATATATATATATATATATATATATATATATATATATATATATATATATGTTGTTTTACTTCTTAAATTTATGTTATTTTACTTTCGAGAATGTGCTGTGTTGGCAAATAAGTTTTACTTTCAAAATTTTGGAGTATTTTGACGTTTTATTGACGCTGCGAAAATTTTTGAAAAACATGGGCGTTTAAAAAATATTGATAAACTTGGTTACGTTGGTTATTCTTAATATTAAGTATTCTTAAAAATTTTGGTAAGTGGTTAAAAGCTTCTGTATTATAATTATGATTAGATATTTTGTATACTTTCTTACTGTTGTCTTATAACTTATTAGTTAACTGATATATAGTTTATAAAAAGTCGAATATTCTGTTGTATGGGTAAATAGACTTTTTTAAAAGTTAAATTGTATAGACTTAAATATTTATTAAAACTGACTATTGTAAGGATTTTTATTACATAAAATAAAATTATTTTTTAAAAAATGGGTTTTAATTTTTTGGATTTTTTAAATCTTTTATTTAACTTCAAATGTTTGCTTGTTTAGGTCAAATATTTCAATCCAAATTTGATACATCTCAACTTTTCTATTTAATTTAAAGTCGGCATAAGTATTACAATGGGACGTTAACCGATTATTGAATATTATTTTATAATATTTTTTAGGTTATGTTCACGTTTCATCGGGACACCTGGCGGAAAATTCATGAATTTGTATCTCGCGTCACTCCAGAGAAGCGATAATACTATTTAACCTATGAGCAATAATTATCAAGTTGTCTGTGCTTATGGTCGACTTGCAAAATGCACAATCCTTCAGGAGCTAAATTAAATATATAATTTTAAAAATAACCAAGCAACGGTTATTGGTCACAGCAACAGGTTATTAGATTTAACCTACCAAAAAAAAACAAACTAAAATAACTGGTTATATACCGGTTATTACAATAACCGGTTATTTTTTTCAATCGCCAGCATATTTCAAATTTTAGACAGGTTCGACGTTACCAACTATCTGTGATTATTTGGTTTTTATTGCGCTGAAAAACTTATTTGGAAAAAGGTATTTACAAGAGGATTTTCTTATTAGTAGACTAATATGAGGATGGTTCAATAAGTTCTCGGCCTGAAACAGAGAGGGCGCTAGTAGGATCAAATAACTATAATATTTTTTAAGCATTAATCTTGAAATGACGCCCTGCAAAGTTTCAGATGTTTGCGTTCAGTTGCTTGTTTGTGGCGATCGAGTGAACACATAAGGTTCGATATTTTGTGAAAGATGGATAAAACTGAAGTTCGTTACCTCGTAGTCCAAATGTTTTCAAAATGAAGGACTTTTACCATTTATTGCTCGATTGGGCATATAATGCACATCTGGGAGTTTTGGGGATTTCGAAGTAGGAATATTTTGTCTGAATTAAAAGTCCCCAAATATTGTTTTTTTTTTAAATTAATACAGGAAAATCTCGTTAACCTTGCCCTGTATTTTTTGTTTACTCCTGCATTCCTGCCTAATGTTTTCCATTTGTTCATGTATCTTATCTCATTGAATAAACATTGAAAATATAAATTTGTTTTTCATCACCTCCTTAGATTTTTAAAATAAATATTGCAGAAGATAAAATTGGTTAAGAGTTGTCGAGATATTTCCCTGTCATTTATTATTTGAATTATTTATTTGAAAAAGGACACACCAGCGAAGATAATAAATGATAAGAGACTACTTGCCTGCGTTCATCTATCTGACTAACACACAGTCGAATTTCTCCAGGCTAAATAAAGATTTCATTTTCCGAAGTCAGATTGAAAAGCTTGTCGTATTTTTTATGAAAATACAATTGTCAACTTTGAACTAGTTCAAGCGCACAATGAAGAGTTTTAAATTAAAAAGCACAACAATAGGTTAACAAAATTTCGAACCTTAAATATACAAGAATAAAGAATAGTTTTTTTCTGCAGGAGGCAACTATTGTTCTTACCAATTTCGATGTTTTGTCATAGATTTCGGTCCTTAATTATCCTAAATAAGTATTAGTTTATTTCAACGAATTTCCCCGTATTCATCAGAATTAGGGCCCGTTGTGTGAATGACGTCATAATATTTTTATTTATAAAGGGTGTTTTTTTTATAGAGGTATAGAAATTTTAAATGGAATAAAACAAAGATGAATTTTTTAGATTGACATGAAATTTACTTTATTCGAAAGATAACCTTCTGGCATTATAATTTAAATATGACTTCTGGCATATGACCGCCACGGCTGGCTCGGACGTAGTCTAATTTGGAGGTCCAATTTTCGATGACTCTTTCCAACATTTGTGGCCGTATATCGGCAATAATGCGGCGAATGTTGTCCTTCAAGTGATCAATCGTTTCGGGCTTATCGGCGTAGACTAGCGACTTCACATATCCCCACAGAAAATAGTCTAGCGGCGTTAGGTCGCACGATCTTGGAGGCTAATTCACGGGTCCTAAACGTGAAACTATGCGGGTACCAAACGTTTCCTTCAATAAATCAATTGTGGCATGAGCTGTGTGACATGTTGTGCGGTCTTGTTGAAACCACAGCTCCTGCACATCATGGTTGTTCAATTGATGAACGAAAAAGTCAGTAATTATGGCTCTATAGCGGTCACCATTGACTGTAACGTTTTGACCAGCATCGTTTTTAAAGAAGTACGGACCAATGATTCCACCAGCCCATAAAGCACACCAAACAGTCAGTTTTTCTGGATGTAACGGTGTCTCAACATACACTTGAGGATTATCATCACTCCAAATACGGCAGTTTTGTTTATTGACGTATCCATTCAAACAAAAGTGAGCTTCATCGCTAAACAAAATTCGCTTATGAAAATCGGGATCAACGGCAATCTTGTTCTGGGCCCATTCACCGAATCTACGACTTGCTAGGTGATCGTGTGGCTTCAATTCTTGCACGAGTTGGATTTTGTAAGCACGCAAATCAAGATCTTTCCGCAAAATCTTCCATAAAGTGAATGGACACATATCCAATTCCTATGCACGATGGCGGATAGATTGATTCGGGTGTTCCTCTACGCTACGCTCTACAGCAGCAATGACTTCTTCTGTACGCACTGTACGACATCTCTGTGGATGCGTATTATCATTTAGAGTAAACGTGGTGCGAAAACGTTCCATAGTTAATCGAATTAATTGCTCTGATGGACGATTATGTTGACCGTAAAATGGACGTAGTGCGTGATACGTATTTCGAACAGAACCATGATTTTCAAAATAAATTTGCACAATTTGGAAGCGTTGTTCAGGCGTCAGTCTATTCATGTTGAAATGCTAAACCAAACTAAACATAAATCACTTGACAGCTGACAAAATGACTATAAAAAACACCCTTCATTTGGGAAAGGGTGGATAAATAGTGAAAATGCTCCTATTTCTTAGTACACACATCAATTAAAGGCTATTATTTTTCAATTGCATTATTTAAACTAGTTTAGTATGATAATTGGTACGTCAATTCGAGAATAAAGTAACCTGCAACAAAATAAAAGTATTAGTTTCTGGTCGCCTAAATTATTCCATTATTTTTAATATGTAAGTAATATCTAACAATATTTACCGATAAAAATAAGTTTTTAAATATTCTTTTACTTAATAATTTATGACACCTAAAAGCTGTTTAAAGCAATCACAAGGAAAAAAATTGAAAATAAAATTAAATAAAAATATTTGTGTCCGTCAAACATCAGAAAAGCCCCTCTCCACAGATCATAAACAGCGTTCAAACAAGTTTATTATTTACATCTACTTAAAATTTTAAATATTTTAAGCAGAAATCAGCGTTTCATTTAAATTTGAATGTCCACACTATAGTTCTTCCCTTTTTTTTCTTTCCTAAAAATATTTTTTATATAATTAAAAACATTCACATAAGAATATATTTACAATTTTAAAAAACAAACAAACACTTTAAAACAGTATTTAAAATTTAAAAAAAAAATAATTTTACCGGCACACACCTTGACATTTTGTCTATTAATTAATATTGAAATTCACCCTTTACATCGCCTATTTAGGTACTGAGGATACATGGAATGCGAGTGTGTTTTATTTTTTATATTTTACAAGGTACAAAGAAAACAAACAACGCATACAGTTAATTTTATGTTTAAGAGGATACTTAATTTTTGATGTTTATTAACAGGATCGAATACTTAATATTTTTGTTTAAATTAGGCTGGTCTAAATGTGACTCAAATTTCCTATATCCGTTCTGTCGTTAACTGTTTTTATGTTTTTTAATTTCTCTTTCTCTAGTAAGCTGCCAGAAAAAATAAAACACATTTCAAAAAAGCATGATATTATCGTATGCCATAGGTCTCATAATAAACTAAACACATTGTTCACTAATTTAAAAAGTAAAACTACTCTCATGAATAACTCAAATGTAGTATATTCGATCCATTGTACAAATTGTCCCAAAAAATATATAGGCATGACGAGCCAATTGCTAAAGGACAGATTGAATGGCCATAAATATACTAAAAATGCCTCAACAACGTTAAGCAAACACACACAGGATGAAAAACAATTTTGATTATAACAGTACCATAATTAAAAACAAAGTTGTGAATTACCAAAAATAGCAGATAAAGAAAATGATATAAGGATATAGGAAATTTGAGCCACATTTACACCAGCCTAATTTAAAGAAAAATATTAAGTATTCGATCCTGTTAATAAACATCAAAAATTGAATATCCTCTTAAACATAAAATTAAATATATGCCTTTCTTTGTTTTTTTTTTGTGAATTGTAAAATATAAAAAATAAATAAAGCGCGAAACGTCAATTGTTGATTTTTTGTTAAAGAAAGAATCTAAACCCAAGAAAAGACAAAATTAAGAAAAAAGAATATATATATAATATAATAACGTTTGGTTACAACTTTTTTATATGTTGATTCAACGTGTGTGTGTTGACTGGGATTCAGGTGTGGCCAGATCTAATGTCCCATAAAATCGGGAAGATAATAGGTCAAGCGTGGGAAATCGTCCCTTAAGGAATTTAAAAAAACGCCGGTTATAGGTGCCCCAAGGCCGAAAACAGTGGCTGTGTTTAAAGTTGTTTACCGCTCACTTAAAAAAAATATATATTTTTTCAAATTTGTTCCATCCGATACCAGTATCATAGCTAAAGTCATAAGATTTAAATTTTGCATCCCTCAAAATTTATTTGCTAGGAAGAGAAATAATATAACAACTTTAAAGCGTAATTTAGGTCATACATTTAAGCATTAGATATAAAATTAGTTCTTACTTACTTTATAGAAAGAGAAACAATACAATAACTTTAAAGTTTAAGTCTACGAGTGCGCCGCCTTGAGGTTTCCGTCCCTGGCAGCCGCCCCTGCGGCCAGTCTCTAGCTACGCTACTGCCCGGTATAATATAACATTAAATTTAACACGTTTTTAAAAATCTATTTACCATTTAAACGAGTTTTATTAATGGTCCAATGAAATAAGTCTTTTAATTATCAACAAAATAAATAGAAGTTAAAAATAGCAACAAGGAAAAAAATAATGTGTATGTCCACTTAACACTAACAAAAATAAATTACGCCCTGAAACTGTTACGTACGTATTATTAATAGTCTTCTTTCCTGTAAGAGGGTTGGTTTTCGATCTATTTGGTTTAATGATAGAAAAGTAAATTAAAACTAATGCACGGTGAAAATGGGCTTTTTAATAAAAGTTAAGTGGGATGACTTTTATGTCTGTGACAAGTCGAATGATTTATGACTCACATGCGGTCATTGCTTGTTTTCTAATTAAAAGTGTCGCACCATTACATAGAACAAATAATTGACACTTGGAGTTTTTGCACAAACAAAATTCACTTTCATTACGTACCATAACAATTTGAAGGTTTCCGCAACTTTAAATATATTAATGAACATTCGTTTACCTCTGAATTTCATTTATTATTCTGAGAATTTATAACTGACCAGAAATATACTGTGATGTACTGATTGAGCTTGTAACGGGATAATATTGTACTGGAACTGATAAGTCCGGTTTTCTCGGATCGTCTGCATGGCATTGTTTATCTGGAATGTTCTTGGTTCATGTTCTTGGGGAGGTGGTTTGGGGCTGTAGGTTGACCCCTGCCTTCCAGTTGACTGGTGAATAGGGGCATAAGTGCCCGTGTGCCCCACTAGATGGCTGGTTTGTTGGTTAGATTTTCCTCTGATCCCAAGTGTGGACGTCTAGGGTAGCCTTTAAACAAAAAAGGAGTGCTCAGCTCTGTAGTTTATCCATCTTGCAAACAGTTGTCAATAATAATACTGCGTCAGTTTGGTCTTAGTGCGCTGTACTTCAACGTAAACTGAGTTATTCCTATTATCCCTCAAGACTATAAGGGGAGCTGTTGGTTGTGGCATTTGACTCGGGGTTCGATGTTGGATACCGCTCGGTTCTGGTTTATTATTGTTGTCTTCTGAGATGATTCGTGTTGAGCAGTTTTGGGTCGATTCTCTTTTCTTCTAGTATTACAAATTGAGAAATCGTCATTTTCTGAGTTTTCAGTACTGTCTAACTCTTTTTTTAGCATGTCGTTTTCTTGAGTTTTTTTATTGAGTCTTATTTCTAGCACTTGAACTTAGTTGGATTTATAATGGCATTGTAAATTGCAATGTTTTGGTATTGATGCTTGATGATTTCACAGTAATTTTCTCGAAGTTGCTTTCCTTCTGCCACTTGATTTTTTACAAGCTTCTGTTTATGTTTTTCGTATAGTCATTTTGATTTTGGTCACAGGTGCATAGTGCTATTCGGATTTCAATGTCTCGGGCTAGTTGTTTCAGTCGCTGTTTTTCTATTCCTATCTCTGGTTTCTCCTTTTTCATATTATAAATCCAAATATTTTATTAATACTCATTGCTTCGGGTTCTTTTTTTTTTATCAGATCAGCCATTTTTTGCCAGCAGTTTTATTGATTTTATTAAATTTTCTGCAACGCCTAGTCTTCCAGCTATATCGCATGAAGATGATCGGCCAGAACCTTTTCTTGTTCAAAAGTGAAAATAGGATGTCTTCCCAACGTTTGAGATCATTTCTAACTTCCATCATTAGCTTTAGCTAAATTGTATCGTTTCTTTAAGGTGTTGTAAAGTATACCAGTTTCCTGGGATGCCTTGTACACCGAAATGCTTCCTTTTTCAAGAGTTGTGATTGCATTTTCTAGTGAATCTATATCCAAGAAGCTTTTGTAGTTATACGATCTCTTTTACACGGTATCCGAAACAAAAATTAAGATACCTGAACCTAAAAAATCTACTAAAAATACATCACAGAGGGTAATAAGAACTATGTCAGGTAATATTGAAAAATAATAACACAAACATTTCATTCGACTTTCGACCAAGATTTAACGAATGCATCACTTAAAAGAAAGCATATTTGGGTATGAAATTAGCATAAACATAATACAATGAGCATATACTTTTATGCTTACCTAGAGGCTGATAATCCATAATTTTTTTTAAACGCGTAGCAAGAAACCAACAATTGTCTCTCGTGACTCTACGAGAAGCACCGACCGCCGCATTAGGCGACCTTTGCCGATAGATGACGAACACTCCCGAGTGCTCAAGTGCGCGCGAAAAAACAGGTTCCGTTCAACCACCATGGCTCTCAGGGTTGCCGAACCTATGAAAATTTCCTTAAATCTAGGAAATTTTTACAGGGGAAAAAGGGAATTATATGTCTATTTTGTGGAATTTATGAATAAGATACAATTTTTTAAAATATGATATAAAAACTAATAAATATTGTTTTTTTACGCGTTGACATACAAAACAGCTTATAAATCTTGAACGCAGTTGAATATGTATTAAGAAATTTCGGTGATTTCCCATGCTCCCTGGCTTTTAGTCGGTAAACTACCAGGAAAGCCCGGTGCGCTTTATGTATTATGCAATTTTGGTAAAAAAATACGCAACGTTGCCAGAAGCAATTGTTTTAATCTCTGTATTAGCCTGAAAATGGTAAAGATATTTAAATCAGAAATTTTGTATCGAGAAGACAAAAATCCATCATACATTTAAAAAAGTGCTATGTATATTTTTTTAGAATAGGTTAGCGATTGGGTATATTAAGTACACACTTTCATTTTAGATTTATTATTTGTAGATAAATAAACTTAAAAAATAAATCAAAAATTATTAAAACTATAATTCACTTACGGGCGTAAAAGCGACCAATCACATTGCGCCACAATGTGATTGTTCTTCACATGTAGGGCGTCAATTCGTTAATTTCAAATACCGCGTCGAATACTTGAAGTATGGTAGGGGTAAAGAGAGAGAATAAATGTAAAATAGATAGGAATTCTATCGTAAAATAGAGCATGCCGTAAATTAGAATGATTCCAGTGAATTTGCCTATGGAAAACTAGGGAATTTTTTGTCAAAAATCTAGGGAAATAAAATAAAATCTGGCAACCCCGATCGCTCTCATTACCTCACCGCTCTCATTACCCAACGTGCCTCTAATATATTTTATTCAGAAGTATGTACAAATTCGAGCTAGATTTCTAACATTCCAGTTATAAAGGCCGCTATCTATGAGGGGAAACATATTATGGACTTTTTAATACTTGCTGATATCCACAATTATGAACCACGAAACAATGATTACGCGTTAATTTTGAATTTTAAATTGACTTCTTACAAAAGGGTTCCTGTTGTTTTAGTAGCTACGTTTTTAATCATCTTCCGGTTCACACAACGCAGTCCACTTAATTGTTGTCAAATTATTTTACCCATTTAATGAATATTTAGTTTTTAAAACTGTACTTTTGATTTTTATTTAAATTTTTCATGCATTTATGTATATTTGCGGTTTAGTTTATTATAAAATTGGTGAACATTTGTAATTCAAGTTATTGACATTGTTGATAATAGGAAAAACTAGTTTTAATGATGAATAATTAAATAAATAACGAAAGTAACTAACATATTAGTGAATAAATGGGATGTCTTTAAAGTTTCGATAAATCTAGAGTTCTTAGAACACAGTTGTGCTATAATCCTTATTCCAACAATGCGAAAATGACAAAAATATATCTCCGAATAAATCAGAGGGAATCTCTGATAGCAACATGTGTCAGTGTATTGCCGACCTTAGAATAGGTGTAGTGTGCTCGCAAGTTTCCGATGATGATAATCGCGTGAGCGTAGTGTGACGATTTTTTATTGCTGTTAATGTTGTTTTGGGATATATTAATTTTAGGTTAACAGTAAAACTATAATTGAAGGTAGGTATGAATGAGATTTGTTTATTTTAATATCGTTTTTAAACGTTTGCTTTGTTTTTTGAATAGACAATGCTAAACATTTTTTTTTATAACCCAGTTTCTGCAATTAAATTTTGATTTGTTGCCTTCCTAAATTCCAGAAAAACGCGTTCTAACGTCTCAAGTTTCTTATTATTATATTTGATCAATTCGTCTCTTGAAATTTCCAATTTACTCTTGGATTTATTGACAAATAAAATTATTGTAGGAAGTTCTTCATCACTAAAATCTCCACCTATATGGTGCAAAGTTTACATGCCCTTTAGTCACGAATTAATTAGTTACCCTTTCAACTCAAATCTTGCAATGCCGAATTATAGTATAATAAACGTCTTTGTTATGTAATATGATGCAAAGTTACCATCCTCTGGGGTCAAGACAGAATTAATTGGCTTCCTTTTCAACCCTATTTTGATTGCTCCACCGCCTTAATTTTTGTAGTGTTGTTATATTCAATTCAATTGGATAAAGCCATCACAACTTTGATATAAACATTTTTCATTTATTTTGGGAAAAATAAAATAAACAATGTCCCATTTGAAAACTATTTTGGTACCTACTTGTTTAGTTTAACTGAAACTTTAGTAAATGACGTTTTTTCTTCAAAATTCCTTCTCGTACTCTATTTTAACACTTTTCCTTTACAAGGACAATATGATCCCTTTAAAACCTTTAATATTTGACGGTAAAACTTTTCGGGAGTTTTTTATTTAAGTTTAAATTGAAAGAAAAGAATAGGTATATGTGTTTTTCACAGAACTCACATTAGTGGCAATAAGCAATTTTGGATTAGTAGCATTTCTGACAGATGTAATCTGCGCTTTTGTTTTTAAAGCTCTTCAGTTATTTTCCTTGATTTTTCCCATTAAAAAAATGCAAATTTTTAAAATTTAATATAAGATAAAAGCTTCCATGAGCGTAAATTTGTAGATCTAAACAAATTTTAATGATTTAGTAAAAAAAAAAATGAACCAAATTCGTAAAGTTTTTAAAAATTAAAAATTCAGTAAGAAATAAAGAAATCTGGAAAAAGGAAACATCCGCTATATAAAATATAAATTCCAAAGTATGTTGGAAGGATATTAAAAACTTGTCGACTTCGATGCCAGTTGTTTCCTGCGAATATTGCTCTCGGTTCGATACAGCTCCACTGATGAGACTATATGGTGGTCGAAACGCGTATGGAGAGAGGGCCAGAGTTGCATTTACAGGAAGCAGACTGTTTGCATATATTCTTTCTTTTTCTCTGCTTGAAAGTATAATACATATAAACAACTACTTAAATACGGCAGATAGGTTTCTTTATTTCTTACTGAAATTTTTTTAATATCCTACCGACACATTTTGGAATTTATACGATTTTTGTCACTAAGAAGTAAAACTCTCCCTCGGGATCAGATTACTGCAGGCATTAGAGTGTCCTGCAGACACAAAGGTGTTTTATACTTAAAAAAAACAAAGGGACAAATTACAGCTGAATATTTTAATACTTATTGTAAAATATTAAAGAATGTTATTGTAAAAGCTAAACAGTTAAGTAATAGAAATCATATTAATTCCCCTGAAAATAAAGTTAGGACTACCTGGCAAGTTGTTAAACAAATTACTGATCGGAAAGACAAAACCAGTACAGTTATTGAAAACTTTTTTTCCAAATTTAATAATCCTTTTAAGATAGTCAATAGTTTAAATAATTATTTTATAAATTCATGCCCTACCTTTGACTCTCGATGTCAAGGTTCACAAATTGAAGGGAGAGGTACAAATTCAATTTCTTTGTTTCCTGCTGATTCTGATGATATATTAAAGGTTATAAAGGGTTTAAAAAACAAGAAGTCGGTTGGAGATGATCAGACACCTATTTCTATTTTAAAAGATGTAGGTAATTTTATTTCTGAGCCTTTATCTTTTATTGTAAATTTGTGTTTTATAACATGTATTTTTCCAAGTAAGCTAAAAAAATGCCCGTATTAGAGCAATCTATAAGAGAGGGGAGAAATCTAAAGAAAAGAATTATAGACCAATCTCGCTATTGCCTAATATAAGCAAGGTTTTTGAAAAAGTTTTATATCATAGAATTGTAATTTTTTTGGATAAGTTTTCTGTAATATTAGATTAACAAAATGGCTTTAGAAAAGGGAAATCCACAGTAAGAGCTTTGTATTACACAAATTCTAGAATCACTAAATAAAAAAAGCAAATATTGGCCATGTGCCTGGATCTGTCTAAAGCCTTTGATGCTGGGGATCATGAAACATTATTGTTAAAACTTGAAATATATGGTATAAGGGATAATGCTCTGGAATTAATAAGATCGCATTTGATGGACAGGACTCAGTGTGTGGTGGAGTCTGATCTCCATGGTAGGGCTATAGTGTCCCAGAGGGTTAAAATACTTGGACCTCTATTGTACATTCTTTATACAAATGATTTACTCGAAATCTCTGGAGAGCAGACTGTACTATATGCTGATGATACATCGCTTCAAGGTTTAATCTGTGATGGACATTCTCGATGGGTACTTTCGGTCCAACAGATTGTCGCTAAATGTTTCCATTATGTTTGGCAACAAATTATATAATCAATTTACATTAACATTTGAGGATACAACAGTAATATCAATTGAGAGCGCTGTTGTTTTGGGACTAAACATTGATAGAAAGTTGTACTGAAGGACGCACATCGAGAGAGTTGTCACTAAAATATCTCATATTGTTTTGCATTAAGAATTATTTCAGAGATAGTTGGAATCGTGGCAGCTTTGTCAGCTTACGATGCATTTGTACAGTCCAGACTCAGATATGGGTCGATATTTTGGGGTAATTCCTGTGATATTAGTGGAGTTTTGATTCTACAAAAAAGATGTTTACGGTGTATTTTTTCAATGAAACAACAAGGCAGCTGTAGAAATATTTTTATTAGTAACAAAATTTTGACGGATATAGGTATATACATTTTGGATTCGGTAGTGTTTATTAATAATAATAGGGATCTTTTTGAGGGTGCATCTATTAAACATAACTACATTACTAGAAATAAAACAAATCTGCTTCCTGATAAATATAACTGTGGTTATTTGCAGAAAAATGGTAAAAAGTTTTTAATTCTTTACCTGAAAATGTACATTTACTACCGAGAAATAGATTAAAATGTGTCCTAAAAATCTTTTTGTGTATAAAGCCTTCTATACATTGGAAGAGTTTTATGAGTGTGATAAAGGCAGCATTGTCTCGAAGCAGAATTTTTGTTTGTTGGCTGCATCATTAAATTTTAAATGTGTGTAAGTTTCCTTATTATTTAAATTTTTTTCGTTTATAATATTGACCTTTATCTTAAGTTTTAATTGTTTTGTTTTTGCTGCATTCATTTGATAGAATTATTCAAAAAATGTATTTTTTTTATCTACAACTGAAAATGTATTTTTTATTACAGTAATGATATTTTCTTGACGTTGTTCCGTGCCCTTATGGGGTTTTTTGTAAGTGATACTTATTGGAATAAATAAAGACTTATCTATCTATCTATATTTTATATAGCAATTGTTTCCTGCGAATGTTGCTTTCGGTACGAGACAGCTCCACTGACGAGATCATAAGGTGGTCGAAACGCGTATGGACAGAGGACCAGAGTTGCATTTGCATGAAACAAACTGTTTGTATATATTCTTTCCTGTTCTCTGTCTGAAAGGATAAGACATATAAACAAATGTCTAAAGTGTTTCCTGGGAAACTAAGGAAAAAATGTGGAAACTCAATCGTGTCCCACGACTTGGAAATAGGGGATATGTTAAGAAATACATCCAATAAGGAGAAAATGGGCAATTTCTTAATTTTAATCATGGCTTGGAGAAGTACTTGCATATAGTATTCTAAAAGTTTAACATTCTTAAAACCTAAGGATTTCACCCGTTCCATCTTCGACCTTTCATTCGAATTATGCGAACGACATAATCCCATTTCAATTTAGTCATTCTTTCCCTTATGCCGGTTATTTTAGTTCTTTGTTTTATACATGTATTCGATTTGTTTTTAATATCTTAAGTTATGCTTATCATTTTTCTTTCCATTGTTTTTTTAATTCGCTTTCAATTTGTTCACTATTTGTCTTGTCAGAATTCAGATTTGTGCTTCTTAGGATATGACTGGAAAGATACATTCATTGGTTATATAGTCTTGTTCGCAGGTATTGTGGTACTTTTTTCTTGATTAGCATGTTTGGCAAATGCGGCCCATCCTAGATACGTTATTCGATCCATTTATTTCTCTGCCTTATCACTGTGGCGGGGAGGGTAAGTTTTAACTTTCTTCTCGGTATGGTGGTACAGGTAGGCCATCATCTCGATGGTGGTGAAATAGAGTAAATTGCGTTTTATAACAATTTATTCTAACTGTGCAACCTCTAACACAGAAAGGATATGATGGAGAGAAGTTTACATTTACTGTTCGCATTTTACTTCATGCATACGCGGAGCTGCATATAGTTGTACGTTTGCTGAATGTGATTTCAGCACTACAACAGCATAATGTGGATATATCCACTGCTATTGCATCCCACACGGAGGAATCCGTGAAAGCCGCATAAACATATATATATATATATATATATATATATATATATATATATATATATATATATATATATATATATACTCATCAAGGTTTTCTAATTTTGTATTTTTCATTGTGATGTTTGGATTATTGGGATGCAACACTTTAGATTTGGAAATGTTCGTTTCTAAGCCGATTTTTTAGAGGCTTCCTCGGGGTCAACATTTGGTTAGGTTCTTATCGTTATCAACAAATAATATCGCATCGTCAGTGAACCGCAGATAATTGAGTATTTTTCCGTTTATATTAGTGTCCTTATTTATCCAATCGAACTTTCTAATATTAAATCCAGGATACAGAGCTATGAAGAGTTATGTGCCCTTCTTAAAGAGGTTCCTCTTCAAGTTAGACAAGAAATATATTTTATGCATGATGGCGCTCCAGCACATTTCAGTATCAATGTACGACGTCACTTAGAGGCCGTGTATCCAAATCGTTGGATAGGTTGAGGAAGCACTAACACCGGCCTGCCCGATCTCCTGATCTAAACCCTTTGGATTTTTGCATCTGGGGTTTCCTTAAATCTTTGGGTTATGCATCTCCTGTTGAAGATGTTGAAGATTTGAGAAATTGCATTATTGCGTCTCGCGAAAGGATAAATACTCCAGGATAATTTTAACCAATATGTCCTTCAATGAGACGAAGATCGGATTCTTACATTATGGCTGTGGGTGGTCATTTTTAACATTTGTTGTAATCTCTGTTAATAATATTTTGTTACTCTTGTTCAAATTCTGTTATTATTATGTTGTATTTTTTTCTTGTCCCTCTTGGTTAAAATAAATGTGAATGAAAATTGATCAAAACAAATACAATATGAATTTTTAGTTATGTATTTTCTTTCTTTGTGGAAAAACTATTGACTTTTAGAGGGAAACTTAAGAAATAAAAAAGTTTCACAATAAAATGGGGAAGCTAACTAAGTAATCAAATCGAGTCAGTGGTACCCGAAAAAAAAGTTCCAGAGGGTAAAATTTTACAGACTCGGAAAAAAGTACCAATCTGTATATTATTTCGCATAATAATAATTTTTTTATGAGAACTGAAAAAAATATCATGTGTTCTAAATTTGACCTAATTATCTTTTAAAACAAATTATATAAATTTAAAAAACTAAAAATAATAATAAATTTTAACACCATGTACCTTAAAAACTAAGCAGTATCAGACATATATTTATATGAACTACTAGCGACCCGCCCCGGCTTCGCACGGGTGCAATGCTGATACTAAATACACTACAGAAAAACTGTGACTATTTATTTTATTTTTACAACAATTATTACATCGGCCTCCGACGCGCTATTTATAGGCACGCTGCCGCCGCCCCGGTCGGCCAGTACCGCCGCAAGCGCTACTTCCCGCAATTTTAAATCTGTAATATCTTCGAAAATATTCATTTAAATCTTGTGCTGTAAAGGACCATATAGATCTATATTAAATCAACAATGTATTTAAGCTATTTAATTGGATAAGGATTAATGCTGTATTGGTTAAAATCGCTTCAAAATTTGCCATTATTTGTCGTAAAAAGTAAATGACAAAAAAATGTTATTGTGGGATATCCATGAGAGATAGACATATACCATCGCGGAGTTTTCTGTAGACCTTTTCAATGTGTACAAATAATTAGTACATTATTTTGATAAATCTCGTAGGGTTCAGCCTGCGTTTGCAATGTAAGCGGAAAAAAATATGATAATTAACGACATCACATTAGAAACCTCAAAAATAACAGTATTTCTCCACTATTTAATGGATGTTATTATACATATAAACCTTCCTCTTGAATCACTCTATCTATTGAAAAAAAACCGCATCAAAATCCGGTGCGTAGTTTTAAAGATTTAAGCATACAAAGGGACATAGGGACAGAGAAAGCGACTTTGTTTTATACTATGTAGTGATTAAGCTTAAAATTACGTCAGAAATAACTTTTTAAAATTTTTCGCATTTATTTGGAAACACCCTGTATAATTTAACTAGTACACTCGCTTGATCTTCCGAGATTGATTTGATTATTCCTGCTGGAATTTTGTCAGATCCTGTGACTCCTTTTGCTAGTTTTATTGCATGTATTACTGCATCGATTTTTATATTTGGCCCTATGTCTTTTTATGTGTAATTCTTTCACATTTATTCTTACTTCTCATCTTTAATTAATTTTTAATTGTATTCCTTCTAGCTGTCTAGTTTGTCATTGATGTCGGGGATTATTTTTCGATTTATGTCCACTAGGATGTTAATAATGCTTGATTTTCTTATGTCTGCAATTTTTTTGTATAAATCAAAGTCGTCATTCGTTAATGAAGGGTTTTCTGAATTAAACTAATTTGTAATCAAATAACAAGTTGTTATTTAATGAATTATCTTTTGATAATCTGCCTTTTTTTAAGACTATTCGATTTCCTTAAGAGAGTTCCCACATAATTTACGCCCAGAACCCCATCATCATTAAATTCGGCCCTACCTCAATAATTTTTTTTTAATTAGAATAAAAAATATTGAAGTTAGAAGTAAAAAATTTAATGGCATAATAACATACATTTAAAAAAAAATACTAAGATTGTCATATTGAAAACGTCACTACAATTAATGACAATATCACGATAAAAGGTCCAGTATATCTAAAAAAAAAATATTAACATTCTGTCCCTCGAAAAAGTGTATCTGTATATCCCCATGATTTTATTTATTTATTTCTTATGCTGTATTTATTTACCTATAATTGAAGGTCGACCTTCATACCCCATTAATTATACCTTAATTATAAAAATTAATATATAACTGCTTTTTTCCCCCCATTAATGAAACAAAAATTACACGAAATAATCTCACAAAAAATCTTTTAAATTACCTTTAATGAGGTTATTATTTTATTTATTCTAAAAGAAAAGGTAAAAACTTTTATCATTAAAAAGTTGTTTCAAACAATCGGGATATTTTTAAAAACATTTATGAAAAAAAATATTCTTTTAAGTCAAGAGGATTTTTATAAAACCTGGGGGGTGATGACTTTAATATGTCATGTCATAAGATTACGAAAGCTTGCTTTAATCGAGTTTCCTGTAACCAAGCGATCGATTCTTGGAAGTATATAATGTTTATTTGTTTGATAAGATAAGTAATTTTGATTAAAAGGCATAAAAATATTATTTTCACATGCTATTTTGCATAGATATATTGTTTACTTAACAAAACGTAATTTTAATTCAAAATAAACACCGTAATCATTGTCTATTTGTTCAGTTAGCATCTATCACTATTCTAAATAAAATTTCATTTGAAGGGGTAAAATAAAGGGTTTTCCAATAAGAGGTGTCATTTTGAAAAGCCCGCTATTTCGGTAGATGTCACTTTTGAAGCTGTAAGTTTTTGACGTTTGACAAGTAGAAACTACGCCATAAATAAAGATGGAACGATACACGCTTCAACAACGCACTGAAATTATTAAAATTCACTATAAAAATGGTGAAAATTTGGCAGAGACGGTTCGTAAAACTCGAATATTTTTGGGTCGTCATGAAGCACCTTGTCGGAGCGCAATAAAGAAATTGGTGAAAAAATTCGAGCTGTTGGGACAAGTTAGTTATGTGAAGAAGAAAACCCGTGCACGTCGCTCAAGAACAGCCGAGAATATTGCTGCTGTAGCCGAAAGTGTTGAAGAAAACCCAGGTTTGTCCATTCCTCGTCGTTCTTTGGAATTAGGGATTCCACAAACGTCATTACACCGTATTTTGCATAAAGATTTGGGTCTTAAGGCTTATAAAGTTCAGTTAACGCAAGAACTCAAGCCGGCCGATCATCAACAACGTCGTGCCTTTGCTGATTGGGTTCTTGAAATGCATGAAAATGATCCGGAATTCCATCGAAAAATCATCTTCAGTGATGAGGCCCATTTCCACCTCGGTGGCTTCGTCAACAAACAAAATTGTCGCATCTGGGGCTCGGAAAACCCAAGAGTTATTGTTGAAAAGCCTCTCTATCCTGTACGTGTGACTGTTTGGTGCGGTTTATGGTCCGGCGGGGTCATTGGACCTTACTTTTTCGAAAATGAGGCTGAAGCAACAGTTACGGTGAATGGATTGCGCTATCGAGAGATGATTAATGATTTTTTATGGCCGGAATTGGATGGTATTTATCTGGACCACGTTTACTTTCAACAAGACGGCGCTACGTGCCACACAAGCAACGAAACCATTGATCTTTTACGGGAAAAGTTTCCGGGCCGTGTTATCTCTCGAAGAGGTGATCACAATTGGCCACCGAGATCTTGTGATGTGACACCTTGCGATTTCTTCCTTTGGGGCCACGTGAAATACAAGGTCTACGCCAACAGCCCAGCGTCGATTCAAGACCTCAAAGATGGAATTCGTGAGGCTATCGAGGACATAGGGCAGCCACTTTGCGATTTGGTTATGGAAAATTTCATGAAAAGGATATGGTCCTGTAGGCATGGTCGTGGTGGTCATTTGGCTGATGTTATTTTCCATCATTAACGGCATACCTTCCTCTTTATAATGTAATAAATATCCGATCATTTATCTTAAAAAATGGCATTTTTCTTTGAATATCAAAATAACACCTCTTATTGGAAAACCCTTTATATTATTCCAAAAAAATATAAACAAATTGTAATGTTACGTTATCAATCCTAATCACAAAGGACTGTGGGATTAGGCAACATTCAGCGACTAGTCTTTCCCAATATTATTTTCAACGTTCAATATGAATCTGGCTTCAGAATTACTCCATTAGATCAGTAATTGGAAATACAATTAGTTCCATACAAACGTGTTGCTGTTCTCCGAGGTCAGCTTTTCCCCGCGGATATTTGTCCGAAACAATGGCCATCGTCAGTGCAGTAAGAGTCTTGCTAGAGGTTTCTTCAGTTAATATACTTACCTCAGCTGGCCCATCAGATTTGGTTCTTTTGAAACGCCTCTGCACCTGAGATGGCGTTTAGAAGCAGCTAGAGTTTCACCTGTTGACATCGTTTGCTGATAACTTGAATCCCCAGCTTTTGGATCTGGATTTTCTGTTTCACAAGATTTCGCAGAGATTTTTAATTTCCCTTTGTGTTTATTTCATCATCCTGGTCTCCTGTCGGTCCGGGTTTTCCTGGGGTCAGTGAGTTCCCCCTTAGCCCTGACTGCTGTAATGGCTATCTTTCAACGCTGTGCACCCGAAAGTGTTTTGTAGAGGTTTATGTTTCATACGACCTCAGCCACCTGTCCGAGGCCTGCCCCTCGAGTATTATTCGCAGGCAAACTTGCTATGACAGATATAGTCTAGAGTTCAGTAGCTGTTGGGGTAGAACTAACATTACTCTTTCCAGTTTGTGTTTCCTCCAGCTGGGCTGTATTTAGACCTTGTGGGTCTTTCATAGTCGCGTCTAGAGAAGAGGGTTGTGGTTTCCATAAAGGTTTGATCCACCCCAGCAGAACTACTTACTGGGATAAGGCTACTTCAGAAGGTCGTTCGGTATTCTGGAGGGATCATTAGACATACATTACTCTATGTACCATGCAATCCTCCGCACGATACCTTTCACGTCGGGTTAGGTGATTTTTGACACTATTATTCTTCCCTCTACCGCCCACTTGAAAGGGGTAGAGTGAAGTTCCCCTTCTGCGAACGGGAATGCTAGTGACACACCTCCTCTCGGCTTGGTGTTATTGTAGCCATCTAATCCGGACGAGACCGATCTAGGTGTGAACTTCCAAACTGGAAGAGAGGCAGTGCAACAGTAGTGGCGGTGCCTTTAAAGTTGAAAGGTCCAATTATGGTGACATCACGACCCGCTATCTCGCTATATTACACTGGGAAAAAGTGTAATATTACAAAAAGTACCGCGATAGCACTAATAGTAATGATTGAAATTCTTAAAAACGACAAGAGAGTTCATCAACGACAAAAAGTAAAAATAAAAGCTCAATTAGGTATTTATGTAAACGAGACCGCACCCGTGTCGTAGCGATCGGTTCGTCACAATCTAATTTTAGACCCTAAAAGAGGTGTTTCATCCTAGCTACCGACGGTGGACTCATCAGTGAGTCCGTCGGAGCTTTCCCCAGACACCTTTGATACCGCCATCTGCGACATCACCCCGCCAAGGCAAATACTTTGTATACAGACGAGATTATTAGAGCATGTATAGAAAGTGTTTCCTGATGAAACTGCAAATGCGGACGCTTTTAAGGTTTTACAAGCCTATTGCTATAACCCAGCAATTCAGGCAACCCTTGCTGCCTTAGGTCCTGTCACGGTCGCCATGTTGTAAACGAGACTGCACCCGTGTCGAAGCGATCGGTTCGTCACAATCTAATTTTAGACCCTAAAAGAGGTGTTTCGTCTTAGCTACCGACGGTGGACTCATCAGTGGGTCCGTCTGAGCTTTCCCCAGACATCTCTGGTACACTTTCTACATCTGCATACTCATATTTAAACCTTTCTACGTCGGAACCTATAAAGCATATTCTGAGTGTGCCGCCATCTGCAAACCGTTAGTGAGTACATTCGTTAAGCATTACTTACAACAAATATGTGTAACAAAATTTTATTAGATACTTTATTTCTTATATTTCTTGTCAGTCATCTAGATAAAAATTTGTTTCGCTAACGGATGCATGTTGGGAGCTGTAAAAGCCAGTGTGTTTGCTTCACTGATGGAATATAATATCGATGCAGGCCCTTTTTCGTGATATTTCTTTGATAGATTTGAGCACTAACTAATAAGAAAGTCGGGTCTTGTCATGAGGACATAAATTTACCACGACAGCCGATAATCAATTACGGGTGCTCCTGATAAGCAATGACCGATTATGATTATTTTAAGACAATTTTTAATAAATTCACAGTGATTTTCCTAATTTATAAAATTGACCATTAATTGTTATAAAACTCTGAAATTGATTGTAAGTTTTGATAGAAAATTCACTTCAATCGAGTCTTATTTACCGATTTCTGAAAGAAGGATGTTCTCAGTTCGTCGCGTATGCATTTTTTTTTATGTATGTACACCGATTACTCCGGAACGGCTGTACCGATTTGAATGAAATTTTTTATGTTACGTTCAGGAAGTTGCTGCGGTGGTCTCATATTTTTTTAGATGAAATTGGTGCAGTAAAATCTAAGATGGCGCTTACAATATGGCGGCCAAAAAAATTAATTTTGTCCAATTTTCTCCAAAATTGGTATAGAGGAATTTTCGGGATTGTGCCCAACGAATCGGAAATTATTTTAAAAAAATTCAACATGGCGGATCCAATATGGCAGACAAAAAAACTTAATTTTGTCCAATTTTCTTCAAAATTAGTACGGGGTCGTACATGACAAATCCAAAATTATATTTAAAAAATTCAATATGGCGGATCCAATATGGCGGACGACAAAATCAATTTTGTCCGATTCTCTCCTAAATTGTTATGGGGGAGTTTTCGAGGTCTCGCATAACAAATCTTAAATTATTTTTAAAAAATTCAATATGGCGGAAAAAAAAATTTAATTTTGTTCGATTTTCTCCAAAATTGGTATGGGAAAGTTTTCGAGATCGCACATAACGAATTCAAAATATTTTAAAAAAATTCAATATGGCGGATCCAATATGGTGGATAAAAAATAAATTTTGTCCGATTTTCTCCAAAATTGGTACGAGGGAGTATTCGGGGTCGACCATGACGAATCTAAAATTATTTAAAAGAAATTCAATATGGCGTATCCAATATGATGGATAAAAAATAATATTGTCCGATTTTTTTCAAAATTGGTATTGGGAAGTTTTTGGAATAGCACATCACGAATCTGATATTCTGATAAAGTTAAATATGTCGAATCTAAAATGGCGGATTAAATATTCTACATATCTCGATTTTGTCCAAAGTCAGTATTGGCAGATTTTTGTTCTGGCGGAATCAATATGGTGTCCTAAAAATTTTACATTTTTCGACTCTCTCCAAAAACTCATATAGAGGGTTTTTGAGGATATAAATTATGAATTTAATAGTATTTTTCAGGATTTAATATGGCGAATGCAATATACCTGATTAAAGATTTTACATATTTCGATTTTGTTCAAATGTGGAACTGAATTTTTTTTGAGGATGTAAATAGCGAATATAAAATTATTTTAAGCAAATCTAATACGTCAGATGCAATATGACCGTTTAAAAATTTTAAATTTCTGGATTTCATCTAAAATTGGTTCTAAGGGGCTTTGAAGGGTTTAGATTTAGATTAGATTAAGACATTAAAATTATTTTTTTGAAATTCCGCCATGAATCCAATATGGTAGGAAAATTTTTTTACCTTATTCGCATTTTTTCAAATTTGGTATTAGGGGGTTGGGGGGTGGTGTATTACGAATATGAAGTTAATTTTTTACAACTATTAGGTGAATAAGATACAATATGAGGGACAAAAAATTTTACATTTTCCGATTTTATATAAAATTGATATTGCGGGGTTCTTGGGGCGTATACAAATTAAATATACAATATAAAATATATCGGGCTAAGAAATTTACTTCTCAGATTTTTTAAATATCGATATTGAAAGGTTTTGGGGCCTATATTACCAATTTAAAATTAATTTGAAAGTTAAGATAGTGGATTTACTATGACAGACTAAATATTTGTTTGACACAATTTCATTGGTATTTGGAGAACTCTAAGAATCAAAGAAAATAAAATGGGTACTTTTTTGCCACCTTGGAGTCATTGCGAGGTACACTAATCTCGATTAGCACTTAGTTCAAATAATTTATGAATATTATAATGAATTCAAAACTCAAAATCGAAAAATAAAATTTTTATAAAAAAATTGAATCGCTAAAACGTGAAAAATAACTATAAATTTTTTTATGAAATTGAAATTTTTGAAGTCGGCGCCAAATTATTTCTAAATGCAATAAATAACTACTAATATATACAAATTATGTTAAGAAAGCAATTACAAATAAAGTATTTTTAATATATTTATGCGAATCACATTTTGTCAGGTATTAGTTTACCGCCGACTTCAAAAATTTCAATTTCATATAAAAATTTATAGTTATTTTTCACTTTTTAGCGCACTTTTAGAAGTCGGAATTTTATTTTCCTAACTGTCATTTTACACACCGAAGGTCTGTTATTCAACAATGCAGCCTACTTGGGGCACAATCCAAGAAGTGTCGTGTGGGTTAGGCTAAAGTTACAAAAAATCATTTATTAAATTTTGTTAATGTAAATCAGCATAAAGTTTTAAATTTCTGACAATATTCAAATTCCTACCTTACAGGATTTTTAGTGAATTTAAAAAAGGCCATATCTTTGCCAGTGCTCGACGTGAAGTCATTTGAAGCGGTGTTCTTTCTAATTTGAGCACTTTCTCTCAGTGTAATATAGCGGATCGCGAGGTTGCGAAATTTTATTTTAGCGGGAATGCCTTTAGTCGCATCTGTGAGATAAACTAATCTATGTTTGAGATTCGGGAAATTTATTTAATGAAAAACTATTCACTTTAAAGTTTAAAACGCAATTTTTTTTTTACTTATAACGTACTGCTAACCCAAAGGAAAAATAGTACGGTTGAATATTTGCTATAATTTTAGAATAACGAGTTCGATTTATTGAAGGAATATGCTAAATAGTGTTTAACATGCAGGGTCACTCCGGCGTTGTAAAAATATTACCATAAACATTAATTTTATGAACAATCGATTATTAGTTTATAACATATTTTTCATAACCTGTAAATCTTTAGTGTAATAATATATAATTCGTTTAAATTAATGTCTTTTGTAAACGTACCCATAAAGGAAGCCACAGATTCCGCAAAAAATTACAGGAAGCTGAAAATTACATGAAATTTTACAATACGTTCCTTATTATGTGACGGATAGCGTAATAGTTTTAAAATAGCAATCAGGTGCGTCTTGCCTGAAATTGCCGTAATTAAACTATCAAACTTATTATACTGCGGTAATTGCTTTACTTTAATTTTATTGCAATTTCGAAAACAGATTATATTTTGTGGTTGTCGTAGAACTTGTCAAAGTAAAGTAAGGTAAAAAAACATTAACGGAATATACGTGACTTTCAAAAGGTTTTACCTTTGGGATATATGGGGGTCTAATATAGTTACTTACCCCTATATATTATTGCATTTTTGGATGCTCTGATCAAAATAAGTGCCTATTTTAATAAGGTTTATAGTACCTAATTTTCATGTTTTAAATACTTAAAAAGTATTTCAGTTATGTACTCGAAATTTACAGTGAAGTGTAACAATATATATTTTTTATCCCAATTATAATAAACTTGCTATATTATACAGGGTGTCCAAAAATTAAAACTAATCAAATAAGAACTTTAGGTGGCTATAACTTGATTAATTTAAATATAATGCTATACTTTTTACCTTACCAGAACAAGTATCTTTTAAATATCTATCGAATGGTGTAAGGGTGTTCTATAGCTAAGTCTTCGCGTTTTCACAGAATACGCCAAATAATAGTTTTTTGCACCATTTTGTGTTTTTTGAATAGATGTTCTAATGCATCTAGTTGCCTATGATATTTGGAAACGACAGGTAATTTATAACTATAAGAATAATCATCAAGAATATCTTTACAAATGTTCGGAAATTCGAAACGCGATTTATAGTCGTCTAACAGGCTATAACAGCAATAATGATAATAACATATTGACGATAGCACAAAACAAAAGTAAAATATTTATAGTAGATGTTCGAAATATCGACCATACATTTCCAAACACTTACATATTCTTTTTTCGAAATCTCTGTTAATTCTGGACGGCATTTGCGGGGTTATAGTTAGAAAAACGTCTGTCATGAGTGGTGTTGTCGGGGGCGCATTGTATCCACATCAAAAGAAATTTGGTGGAATTAAGTCCAGAGATTTCGGGGGCCAATTTTGAAATCCGTGTCTCCCAATTCACCTGTATCGAAAGTTGATATTTAAAAATTGCCGAGCCTCGCGATGATAATGAGGCGGAACTCCATCCAGTTAAAGCCACATAGTTGTTCAAATATTTAAAAGGACATCTAATAACACTGGAAGTTGGTGTAAAAGAAAATCGCGAAACATCAAACCATTTAAAGGCCCTTCAAAAAAGAAGGGTCCAATTAAGTATGGACCCAATATTCCTCCCCACACATTAACCAACCACGTATTCTGGTTTCTCATAACTCTGTATGCATGCGGATTTGAATCAGAATAGTAATGGAAGTTGTGTCTATTCACGAAACCATTGTTAAGAAAAGTACATTCTCTAAACAACACATTATCAAAAAAATGTTCATTTTCTGCCAGTTTATCTAATACCCACAAGCAGAATTCAGTTCGGTTGTCAAAATCATTTCCGTGAAGCTCTTGACAAAGCTGGATTTTATAAGGATGAAATATGTATTTGTTAAGAGTCCTTGAAACACTTGCTTGGCTAATATTAGTATTTTGTGATACATGATTCTGACTAATATTGGGATTTTCGACAATAATTTTTTTCTGACCTTTCGCTCTACATAGTGAGCTTCAAAAGAGCCAGGTATATTTATTTTACATCATATGAATTCTTGATATTTTCAAGGAAGGTCATGATGATCTTTCTGTTGCAGTCCGGAAACCCTTGCAATTAATAATTTGTTTTTATATCTTAAACCTTTTGTTAAATATTTTTTTTTCTAATCTTTTCTTGGGTATAGGTTTTTCCATTGGAGAAACAAACGACAACAATTTTTTTTCTGACGTTTCGCTCTACATAGTGAGCTTCTTCAAAAGAGCCAGGTATATTTATTTTACATCATATGAATTCTTGATATTTTCAAGGAAGGTCATGACGATCTTTCTGTTGCAGTTCGGAAACTTTTGCAATTGATAATTTATTTTTGTATCTTAAACCTTTTGTTAAATATTTTTTTTTCTAATATTTTCTTGGGTATAGGTTTTTCCATTAGAAAAACAAACGACAACAATTTTTTTTCTGATGTTTCGCTCTACATAGTGAGCTTCTTCAAAAGAGCCAGGTATATTTATTTTACATCATATGAATTCTTGATATTTTCAAGGAAGGTCATGACGATCTTTCTGTTGTAGTTCGGAAACTTTTGCAATTAATAATTTATTTTTGTATCTTAAACCTTTTGTTAAATATTTTTTTTAATATTTTCTTGGGTATAGGTTTTTCCATTATATATAAATTATATATATATATATATATATATATATATATATATATATATATATATATAACCCTTGAGAGTTTGACCATGTAATATCTAAAAGGACAAATCAAATCTCATTACGTTATTCTAGTCTTTAATGACTAATTATTACAAGTGATTAAAGTAGTGCGAAAAAGTTTTAAAATTACGTACGAGGTATCGGGCAGTGAAATACCGGCAACAGACTTGAACGTTCGAAATTTCTATGCATCTAAGTAGAGGTTTTTAATAAAAATAAAATATACTTATCGATAATATATTATAAAAAAATAACTAATAGCTTTGGTATAAAAAAATCTTCCTATTTCAAGTTCAAATGGCCAAAAATTTCTCAAAAATACAATACAAATAAATCTTTGAAGAAAGACTGGCACTAAAATGTTTTGACAAGTCAAAAGAAAGTTTGTGTTCTTACAACGCAATGACTCGTTGGTTTCGGTTGTCTTTCTATCTTGCTCTATCCTTAATGTCAGATTTTTTGCGACATATGGCTTGGATTAGAAGAAATATTTTTGTTTTATGTTCATTTATTATTTATATACAATTTAAGATGAACATGTCTCAAAACTGTCTGATATATTTGTAGACTGATGACGCATGAGCATTATCTTACTGAATCAGCTGTATTTACAATTTACAAAAAAAATACACATATTAATTATCCCTTGCATACTTTAATCGATGATCCCCAGTCTACTTTTTATAATAATGTCTAATTTAAATTATCAAGCACAGATTGCGAAGTACAAAATGTTATGTAATAAAATCACTTAGTCATCAAAATATATCATTACGCAGTGTGTGAAATAAACATGCACTACAGCTGATCATCATTTTGTGGCTCATGGGGCAAGGTTCTTGGGTACCACTTGATAAACTATAATCTTATGTTTTATGATGATTTTTCCTTTTGTAAAACGAGTAACTGACTTCACTAGATTTTTAGAAGTCAATTATTACAAAATATTTTATTGTAAGATTAACAAGATTTTAAACAACTCACTTTTTATTAAAATAGCAATTTCAATGCTTAGGAATAAAAAAAATAACTTATCAATGTTTTACCTTGAGTAGCTGGTAAATAAATACGCATCTAAGTTTTAGAAAAAATAACAAGAAAATATGCTTTCAAAAAAGTGTGAGACATAAAGATATATGGGGTTGCATAATAATACTTTTTGTTCTTCTTTATTCTTTTATTATAGGCTAACCGCCTGCACCTTCTAAGATTGGGCCTTTTTTATATTATCTGTTTCTGGTCGACCCATGGTTGATGCTCCCACAAGGGAATTATTTCTGGAAATTTTCACCAACTTCTTGTCAATCATTCTATTGCTATGATCGTTCCACTCTTTCTGGCTTCACAATACCCGTTCATTGATACTTTCTACGTTAAATGATTTTCTTATGCCAGTATATTTGCATTTTTGCTGTTTGCAAGAATTGCTACTTGTTAGATGTAGAAGGTCTGATTTCTGTCATATATCTCATTATAGGCCTTGGTTTCATAGTGTTTCGCTGTTGAGTCTTACTTTAGTTATCTGTCGTTTTATTTCGTTTTTAATATTATCATTTACAGATAATTTTAATCCGAGATAATCGAGCATCTTTTAATGCTGGACGGTCTTTCTTTCTTTACTTTGTACGTAAAAGGTTCTGCAAAAGTTACCATGTAATATATATATATATATATATATATATATATATATATATATCTATATATATATATATATGTATATAACGAAATAGAATAAAATATTGGCGAAGCGGACGTGAAATTTGTCAATCCACATGATTCTCGTGTTAAAAAGTGCGGAGCACTCCAAAGTATGGAAAAACTCCGGGTTCGAAAGATGGCGACAGCGCTGTTTCGTTCTCATCAGGCCACCGCATTCGGTACAAACCATCATCTCGCCTTTGCATCCCATAAAGCTGAATTTAAAATCAAAAAACAGCAAACAAGACGACTAAGGCGACATCTCAATGGTTCACTTGATAACACAAGAACCACACAAACTAACAAAGTTTGTAAAAAACCGCCATGTGGTGGCGTGACGGCGAATTAAAACAGAAATATATAAAATCGAGTACACGAAACGCGCTGCCCAAAGGATAGGGACCGCATTTTTCGGTGCTGGCAATTCTATTTTGTTTTAAATTACACGGACAAAAACTTATCTATTTATATATATAAATATATATATATATATATATATATATATATATATATATATATATATATATATATATATAGTGGAATATCCCGTTTTATGACATCTTATTTACTATGCTAAATAGCAGATATGACAGTTAATGGTGGTTTAATACATGGAAAAACCTGCTAACTAACATCAACTAGTAGTAGGTAGTAAAGAAATGGAACATAACTCGGCAACACGACTCTAAGCACTGGCCACAGGACTGATGGCACACAGCAACCATCGTAACAACTTGATTGACCAGAACCATCCAGCTGACGAACACGCTCCACATACACACGGAATCAACAACATCCGAGTCTCAAGCATCAGTTAGCCCACAGACGCCGTTCAGTGAGCTTTGAAAATGGTGAACGTCAGCTGCCGGAGAAGAACTCACACATTTGAAAACCTTCGATTACAACTCACACCCGTGAAAGCATTAAAATATATATATATATATATATATATATATATATATATATATATATATATATATATATATATATATATATATATATTGGACAATCCGCGACCAAAATTAGAAGCAACGAAAAAAATTGACCAAGGGCTCTTTTTGAAACTTAGAGTGTCTACTTTCAAATGCAGAATGCGCCCTTGAAAAATCAAATACGGCGGCTCTAATATGGTGGCCGAAAGCAGGAGAAAAATCGAGTGTCTAGCAACAAAAGCTTGTAAAGATAAAAATTCGTAACCGATCGGGTTGTTTTTGGCTCAGTTTGTAGTTGATGGATGCCACCCCTAAAAAGCTGGTGGTAGGTTAACAAAATGACGGATCCAATATGACGGTCAAAAATCAAATATGGTGGCTGAATTTTTGAAAATCAACCGATTTGCACCAAATTTGGAATACGGGGTTTTTGGAGTCGTTGATTACGAATCCGAGATCGGATTTGTAAATTTCAAGATGGCGGATCCAATTTGGCGGACATATTTTTGAAACTCAACCGATTTGCATCAAATTTGGTGTACGGGGGTTTTGGGAGTTGGTGATCACGAATCCGAGGTCAGGTTTGCCAATTTGAAGATAGTGGATCCAAGAAGGCGGACGATATTTTTGAAAATCAACCTATTTGCACAGAATTTTTTATACAAGAATTTTTGGCGTCGCTGATCTCGAATTCGAGATCAGATTTTCAAAATTCAAGATGGTGAACCCAATATGGCGGAAACTCAATATCGCAATCATCTATATTTTATCAACGATATCAAAAGCTCCTGTATACCAAGTTTGGCGCAAATCAGATGATTTTCAAAACACGTCGGCCATATTGGATCCGTCATCTTAAATTTTGCAAATCTGACTTCGGATTCGTCATCAGCGATCCCAAAAACCCCCGTATACCAAATTTGGTACAAATCGGTTTATTTTCAAAATTCTGCCACCATATTGAATTTTTGACCGTTATATTGGATCCGCCATGTTGGATTTTGTCAACTTACCATATTAGCTTTTTAGGGTCGTCCATCAGCAACAATTTGAGCCAAAAAAGACCCGATCAGTTGCAAATTTTTATTTTTACAGTATATATAATACAGTGTGTCCCACGACGAAATGCCGATGATGACTCGCAAAAGATATTGAACATTTTTAACGTCGAGCTGATCATATAAATATCATCTGAAAAAGTCAATTGCATGGTAACTTTTACAGAATCGCTTAGGTGCAAACTAGGGATGGAAGGGCCGTCCAGTATTCAATGATTATCATGGAATAAAATTATCTGTAAATAATAATATTAAAAACGAAATAAAACAACAGATAACTAAAGTAACAGGAAGTTTGAATGACACACCATTAACAACGCTCAACAGTGAAACTCTATGAAACCAAGGCCTATAATGAGATATATGACAGAAATGAAACCTTCTACATCTAACAAGTAGCAATTCTTCCAGACAGCGGAAATGCAAATATTAAGAAGGTTGGAATGGTATATATAAACTTCTGAATTGGGAGGAAAGTGAAATATAAGAAAATCGTTAAACGTACAAAGTATCAATGAATGAGTTTTTGGAAACTAGAAAGACTAAAACGCAGTGGCGTAAATAACGACTCCGCTGGCCCCGCGGTGCGGGGGGGGGGGAGCAGAAAATCTAGGAGTGCCCTCAAGTCCCTTGATGAAAATGAACAAATACAAAGGATCAAGATAAGTGCAAAATAGAAGGACGCATTCGCAAATCTGCAGGGGGCGCACATACGCCACTGGTGAAACGATCATAGCAGTAGAATGATTGACAATGGGTTTGTGAAAATTTCGCCACTAAAAATTTTTAAGGCGTGTTTTGTCTTGACCCCGGTGGCGAACTCGTCAGTGGGTTCTACCGATGCGTTTCCCAGACACCCTTGATTATGTACTTAATTATTTTTGAACGTTATATTTAAAGTCATTTCTTGACGGAATCTATAGGTAATATGTTGCACTTATAGGTGATCGTTTACACAACAGTCCCCTGTGGGAATATGGAGCATGAGTCGACCAAGAAACAATTTTGAAACAATAAAAGCCCCAAACGAAGAAGGTCAGGCTATTACCATGGGCTAACAGAAGAATAAAGAAAAACAAAAAGTGTTATCATGCAATTCTGTATATCTTTATGTACCAGATTTTTTTGAAAGCATATTTTCTTGTTATTTTTACTAAAACTTAGATATTTAACAGATGCGTATTTATTTACCAACTACTCACCGTAAAACATTGATTAATTATTTTTTTATTCCTAACCATTGAAATTCCTCTTTTAATAAACAGAGAGTTGTTTAAAATCCTCTTTATCTTAAAATATAATATTTTGCAATAATTGACATCTTAAAATCTAGTGAAGTCAGTCATTTGTTTTACAAAAGGGAAAACCATCATAAAATATAAGATTAGAGTTTATCAAGTGGTACCAAGAACCTTGCTCCATGAGCTATAAGGTGATGATCAGCTGTTTCGCATGTTTATTTCACACACTGCATAATGATATATTTTGATGATAAAGTGTTTCTATTACACAACATTTCGTACTTCGCAATCTGTGCCTGATAATTTAAAATAGACGTTATAAACAGTATATACAGGGCGACCATCAACTGAAGTACTCAAGGGATAATTAATACGTATTTATTTTTTTTTTGTAAATTGTACATGGATCAAAAATTCGATATTGTAGCATTCACGAGCTGTTTTTTCGGGAAACTAAAAATGCCGCAAACAGAACTTAAAAATTTTCTTTTGTTTTAAAGATACAGGGTAAAATTCAAAAGTTGACATTTTTGACTTGTAACATTCTTACTTGAAAAGGTATTACATTTTAAACGACCAACGGTGTAATCACAACCTTAATACGAGGCGTGGTTATAAAGTTATTCATCCCAATTTGGTTATTTTAAATGGTACACCCTATATATTTTTAGATTTTCTTCTTCTTCTACCTTCTATAATAGGTCCCTGACCTGTTCCTTCTTCGATTTTCCTCATTCTGGACTTAAATTATCGCTCCACCTTTTCCGTGGTCGACCTCTACTGCGTGTACCACTAGGTGATTTATCTCGTGCGATCCTTACCAGTATATCCTCTGTCATTCGGCTTATGTGTTTGTTCCATTGTGTCTTACGTTGTAGGACCCACTCATTAATGCAGTCTGTGTTGCATGATGGCCTGATGTTATCGCTTCTTTCTCTGTCTAGTAGCGTTTTTCCTGTTATTCGTCGAAGTATTCTCATTTCTGTTGTCTCCAATAGTTGTTTCGTTTTTGTCGTCTCTGGTCGTGTTTCTGAGGTGTATGTCATAATGGGTCTAATTGTGGTTTTGTAGATCAGAACCTTTGTTTCTTGTTGTAAGTGTTTGTTTTGCCAGATCACATCGTTGAGGCAACCCGCCACTTTGTTTGCTTTGGCCACCTGCCCTCTTACTTCATCTTCGATGTTGCCATAACTAGTTATGTCGATTCCTGGAGATTTGAAACTCATTTCTTGTATTACTCGACCGTCTAGTTCTAGTTTGCATCGGAGGGGTTCTTTTGAGGTTGTCATACATTTAGTTTTTTCAGCTGAGATAATCATATTATATTTTCTTCCCGTAAGATTAATGTTAAACAACAAAGGACTAAGCGAGTCTCCCTGTCTAATACCGCTGTTGACTGGTATGGGTGTTGATAATTTATCGTTAGTGCGAATCTGAACTTTATTGTTTGCGTATATGTTTTCGATGGTCTGAATTATATTGATAGGAATATTTCTCTTATATAACAGGTGGATTACGTAATATAGCTTTATGCGATCGAATGCTTTTGTTAGATCTATAAAGCATAAAAATGTTGGTTTATTATATTCTAGAGATTTTTCGACTATCTGTCGTAGAATAAATACTGCATCCACGCAAGACTTTCCTGATCTAAATCCCTGCTGTTCGTCTTCCAGTGTTGTAACCGAATTAATTTTATTTTTGAGTACTTTCGTAACGAGTTTCAGAGTTGTGTCCAGTAGATTAATACCCCTGTAGTTCCCTGGTTCTTGTTTGTCACCTTTCTTAAACATAAGCATTATTGTGCTGGTTCTCCACCTATCTGGTTCTTTGCATTGTGTCAGGATTTTTCGAATAAAGCTTGTGAGTTCCGGTGTTATAATACTTATAATAAAACTTAACGATATATTTTCAAATAACTTGAAATTGTCATGAAAACTAAAAAGGAACAATTGTTTGAATATACTTCATATAAGTTAATGACAGCGTTTATTTTCCTGAAGTAATGAATATTACGAAAAGTATAATATGATATATGCGTATACAGAAAGCGACAAAAATCAAGAAAATTCCCTTAATCTATTTTTTCAACGTTTTCCCGATAGGCTTCATCCTTTTTTAAAAAATTTTGAAAGTTTGAATAAACCAAGGCCACACCAATATTTTAATTTCATTCATTATTTTTTTATGATGGTTTGTTGAAATTGCTATAGTATTATTCACATTATGCCCATACAGTATTATGTTACCTAAGTGCATAATTATCTATTATTAAGATGTTAAATATGTTTGGGTTAGATCATCATCTGTTTATAAGATTAAATACCCAAAACGTGGAATTACCGGATCATTCGGCGCGCAGTCCTGATTTAAGACCCAGTTAATTCTTTCTGTTCCTGTACTTGATGGAAAAATTGCCTGATCAATGATTTTTTACTACAGAAGTGTCGGTTGATGCGTTCAACTACCAAGTTTTGGTGCTACCATCTCGAAAGTGGCAAAAATTCATTTCGGATTAATTTAAACGCATGCGAGAGTGTACCGATCATCATGATAAATATTTGTTTTTGTTTGTCTTTCCCGAAATATAAACGTTAACCGTCATAGAGTTATTTTTATTACCATCTTAAAAAACTCATTTACCATCTTTTGTATCAATATATAAAAAGCTTTTAAAACGCGCAAAAATTAATTGACCTAAATATTGACAAAGTCGTACATTTAGCATTTATTCAATGTCATTACGAACACTTGTTATTTATTATAACGCTCGATTGGTACATTTTTTTCTGAGTTTCGTCACATCAGCACAACGTTTTTGTTTGGATGCATTTGGCAATAGTTTTGTTATTGTTATGGTATATTTAATAATAAGTATTGATTTAGGCTAAATTACTTAAATATACAGAGGAACAAAAATAAAACTTAAAAAAAAAATAATAAAAATATTTACATTTATATTAGAGAAACTATTTTAGTTTCCAATCAACTGAAAAAACTTTATGCTATTCTAACACAGTACTAACTCAGATTACAACGAAGTACCAGAAAAGGGCCGAAGTCCCTCTCATGGCAGTGCACCGCCACCTGCGGACTGGTTTCAAAGTCTGAAGAAGAAGAAAATAGAATTTTTTAAACCAATTCTGACACGTGCGTGCTAACGATTAATCAAACTTCACATATCTCCTTGTGAGCCTCAGCAGCTTTCATTCCTTCAGGGAAATAAAAAAATAAAACATACGAAAATGTTCCTTTCTACAGTCCATGTTAAAATTAAACCTATACTAACAGCTACAAACAAAATTAGGCACAAGTTGCTTGTAAAGTAACCACAAAACACGAAATATAAGCAACGTTATGTACGTGTTAATTGGTCGAAACGGCTATGACGTAAAAATCGATGGTGTCGGCCCCAACAGTGGTGCTATAAATAATCAAATTGATGTAATTCTTTTTTTTTTAAATTATTTACTAGATTTATTTTAGTTTTAGTATTATGGTAGGAGTGGAAATTCATGTAACATCCCGAATTCGTCAGCTTAGTATCTCAATTTGTCATCCTACTCTCATTCAAAAAAATGTAAACAGATTATATAAAATACTAAAAGAAAATAGCTATCCTCGGTGGTTCTTAAATAAGTTTTTACACAACACTCCCATCACACAACAGGAACACAGCTCTCCACACCCCATACAACGCAGATCTATTCCACTAAATTTTAATGTCTCACCAGAGATATCTGCCTTCATAACACCAACACATTCACACATAGAGAGTAATACCAATCAAAACACCACTGACTTTTCCTTCTTCTCTTCTCTTAGAAGAAAATCAACCCACATATTATTTTTCATTACCTTACATCAACCAAGTCACACAAAAATTGAATAAAATTGTTTCTATGCATAATAATATAAAAATATGTGGTAAACACATATTAACAGTTGGCCAAACCTTCTCCAGACTGAAAGACACGAATAGCAACCAACAAATCAGGGGTAGTATACCGTTTGAAATGTATAGATTGTGACAAACATTATATAGGTCAAACATCAACTGTTTTGAAAGATAGAATCACCAGACACAGGAGTGATTGTAGATTGCAAAAGAGGACATGCACCTTGTCGGAACATGTAATCGATGAGGATCACAGGTTTGATTTTGTCAGTGTTGAGGTGATCAACAAAGAACAAAATAATAATAAAAGGCATTTTCTGGAGATGGTAGAAATTTATTTAGATGATAACGGTATCAACAGAAGAAAAGATATTGAAAATCTCAGTGTAATCTAGTCTCATCTCTTGTCCACCTTAAATAATAAAAATACAAGACAAGTCTCCCAGCCTCTTGACTTCACAGTTTCTCCATAGATTTCTACAATTTTCTGCCATATTTTCTTATCACAACACAAATAAATTGCTGAAAAAAAACAATAAACTTTCCCAACTACGATATAATAAACGCGGCCACGCGAAATGGGAAAAAAGGTTTGCCATCTTTGAGCTAGAATGCAAAGACATAATCAGTTAAATAAACTGACAAACTGCTTAATTCAAATTCCTGGATTTAAATTCTACTTGAATTTTCTGATTGGTCAGATATTCCGGTGGATGACAGTATTGATAGCTGCGACAATTTCAATCAAGGTTGCATAGGCCTGAAAGTAACTTACATGTGACTGAAATCAAATGCCAAAAGGAAAGAACCATAACACTGACAGAAGTCCTTCAAAACAATTACGACGCTCTCTATGTGTGGCAACCAAAAATATTTGCTTGGCAACTCAATAGTTTAACAGCTTATATTAGCTTAGCATCTCCTATGTACAATGATAAAGATTTTTTCACAAGAATTGCTACGAGGAATAGAAGAAAAAATATTTAGCTGGCTATGATAAAAACAACCGATTTCGTTGCGTAGTAACGTTGCATAAAGACAATCTTTTCTTGTGTGTCAAATTTGATTTCACTTTGTTCATTATTTTATCATTATGAAGTGTTTTACTGTATATGTAGATGGAATTTCATCATATTTTAAAATAAAACAGTATTGTTGGAGACGTAAAACTATTAAAGGTGACCCAAGACGTGGAAAAATCTTGAGGTGAGTTCCAAGTTTATTGATTTCCGAACAAGACTCTAAGAATTCAATAATTTTTAAACAATTGTAATTGTTTTGTGCTGCTACGGTGGCAAGTTCTCATCTTTTTATGGGATAGGTAAAATATTTTGTTAATGGTATGTATTTTTTTATGAATGTACATCGATTGTTCCGAAATCGATTTAAATGAAATTTTTCACATTATATTCAAGAAGTTGCTGAGGTCCTCTTATATTATTTTGGTCGAAATTGGTTCAGTAAAATCCAAGAGGGCGTTGATAATATAGCGGATAAAAAAATTGATTTTATCCGATTTTTTCAAAAATTTACCTGGGGAGTTTTCGGGGCTTTACATAACGAATCACAAATTATTTTTGAAAAAACGCAACATAACGGATCAATATGTCGTATCCAATATGGCAGACTGGAAATTTGACATCTTTCGATTTTGTCCAAAATTTATATAGTGTTGTTTTTGAAGGTTTAATTTACGAATTTAAAATTATTTTTAAAAAATTCAATATGGAGGACTAAAAATTTAACATCAATCATTTTGTTCAAAATTAGTACCAGGGGTTTCTAAGAGTATAAATAATGAATATTAAATTGTTGTCAAAAAATTTAATCTGGCGCTCTAAAAATTTTGTATTTCCAGATTATGCCCCAAATTGGTACTGGCGGATTTTCGTGGGGGGTAAATTAAGACTAGATTGAGTTTATTTTTTTTTTTTATATTTAATACGGCGGTTTCAATTCGTTCCGTGTGTGACGGTAGCATCAACTAATTCATGAAGTAAAAGGGGATATTTTCGTATATTGACAATATAATTTAATGGAAATTCACAATTAAAAATTTTATTTTTTGTTCTTGATAGAAGTATATAAGACTGTAATACAAGTGAAAGGATTAATTTGTTATTATTATTATATATTTTTACTACTTCAGCTAAAAAGAGTAAGTATAATCCATAAAGAAATAATCAAAATTTGTTGAAATTTAAGTTAAGTATTGTCGAAATAAAAAAAAAACATTAAATAAATAATAACGTGAAATAAAAATCATTATATATTGCTGTGTACTTACCCCGGATGGCCATATAAACAAAGAGAACTATTGAACCATGCTCTAACACGTGATATGCTTGCATTCTTAACCTAATCCATTTACTTCTTTGACTTAATTTTCATTTATAAAATTTCTACTTTCTTTTTTACTTTTACAACACATTTTTACAATTTACAACACAGCAATCCTGCTTGTTCATTATATTGTTTTTAATTATTAAACTAAAATTAACACGAGTATTTGATACATCAAAAATTTAAAAATATCTTCCCGAAGTACTTTGATTTTCCGAAGCTCACGCTGGTATCGCTTTTGCCTCCCCTTCCATGACTTCGCACTGGGCGAATAGGGTGGGGTGAACATTTTATATTATTCACGTTTTACAATGAGGGTTTTACATTAGGGGTTTTTACAATTTAATATGGCAGATACAATGTGAGGGGCTAAAAATTTTACATTTTTCCAATTTTGTCAGCAGACCCCGCGAGGCGTGGGGGGAGGAGCAGCCCATTCAGGGGCGCCCTCAAGACCCTTGATGAAAATGAATAAATATGAAGGATCAAGATGGATGCAAAACAGTAGGGCACATTCAGAAATCTGCGGGGGGGGGGAGGTTGCACATACTCTTAGTTACGTCACTGGCTATATATTATAGATCTTAATTTAATTTTCATTATGCAGGATAAATATGTCGGACTAAAAAATTTATATGTCTCAAGTTCTTTCAGTATCGATGTTGGGTGTTTTTGAGCACCGTTACGAATCTAAAATTAATTTTTTAAAATTCAAAATAGCAGATTTACTATAGCAGATTAAATATGTGTTTGATACCATTTCATTCAAGACTAGGATTTGGATAATTTTCAGAATTAAAGAATTTTTTTTGTTCAATTAGTGTGGTGTAGAACTTTGAATAAAATGGTACGATTTTTGAGACCTTAGAAACTCACTCAATTGTTACACAGTTGTCATTGTGTAAAATCTATTGAACCTCCAGAGTCCATCTTTTGCCAACACTAATTACAAGTTATTAACAAAACCAAAAAAAAAGAACATTTTTTTGCAATATCTCGGTAAAAACCTAATTGATTTTGACAATTAAAAATTTATTTAAGCTTGTTATCAGTCTAATATTTTTGGTCTATGATTCATATTTGTGTCAGAAACTTGACAGAGCACCTCAGAAGACATCATTTTACAGACGACAACCAGTTGAAAGAAAATATTGGCGCTTGATTATTGAAAAAAGTGAAATCGTTACAAATTTTATTTCATATTTGGGGAGAAAACTTCTCTTATGCCCTTCGTAATTCTCACGATCTCATCAAATCAACATTTCTACGAAGTTTTCGTTATCAAATCAAATCATTTGATTTACCTGTTGATAAAGATATGCACAATATCGAAAAACAAAATTAAACAAGGTAGGTGAAGTTAGGTCAAAAGTCAAAGATCAGTTCTTGATTTTTTAATTGATATAGCCCATCAATCATAAAACATTTGAACAATAAAAATACTTTAAAAGATTCCACAAAGTTTAAATACAATATGTGTTACTTAAAAACAAATTATGAATTTATGAATACAATTTTACGAGATGACAAATCTCACCCACTTGAAATAAATCCAAAGATTATTATAGAGTGTTAGCTATAATAATCGTTGGTAAATCCCATCAAGCATTTTTTCAAATCCTCAAATTAGTAACTTATTAGGATGTAATGCTCGGCTTGAATATTAATTTAACCAGATTTGTTGAGAAGACCATTTGAGTACCAAAAACTATTTTCTAAAATTTTTGTTATTTAATGTTATTTTACAAGAACGAGAAATAAATATTGCAGTAGTCGAGACAAGACCGTGAAAAGGTCGTGACGGAAGTAAACCATTAAAAATATTTCTTTAAAATAAAACGCATCCACAGAAATTGGATTTTAAAAAATTAAGATTACTGGGAATAGTATATAAGAATACTGGGAAAAGTATACAAAAGACATGGAACACGACATATATGGAGGACAAAAGAAAATATGGAACATGCTGAGGAACAGAAAAAAACCAATCAATGAATACGTTCAACTAAGTCCAATCGACAGCCATTTTAAGGACTTACTCCAGCCACCAGCTACAGAAAACAACGTAGACGAAAACCAACAAGAAACCACAGAACTAACAGATGTTAACATCAGTGAAGCAGAGATGCACCTGACAATTAAGAAATTAAAAAACAGAAAATCACCTGGTACCGACCAAATTACGAATGAGATGATAAAGTACGGAGGCCCCAGCCTTGTCACAGAGCTCACTGTTCTATTTCAAAAAATACTCCGCACAACGTCAGTACCCAACGAATGGCGGAAAAGCATCACAATTCCGATCCACAAAAATGGATCAAAGAAACAACCCGAAAACTACAGGGGAATCAGCCTACTGAACAGTTCGGTCAAATTGTTAACCAAAATACTGTCACAACGGATCGTAGACAACTTAGGGGCGTGCGAAGAACAGCAGGGCTTCCGGAATAACCGATCTACTATCGACGGTATATTTATTATCAGACAGCTGGTTGAAAAATCTATCGAATACGATAAACCGCTGTTCATTTGTTTTGTGGACTTTACACAAGCGTTCGACCGAGTCAAACTGGAACACATAACAGAATTACTGCGAAGAAAACAAGTAGACGAAACAATCATACGCACAATATACGAACTGAATTCCAAAAACACCATGGTAATTAAAACAAATAACACTCTAACATCATTGATGAGGTAAAAAGCACAAATATTGGGTACCTAATGGGACATAACACCGTTCAGATTATATGCTTTGCAGACGATGTTGCCTTGACAGCAGATAGCGAGGACAACTTACAAAGAATGCTTTTCCATCTCAATCGAACACCCAAACAGTATAATATGAAGATATCTGTGGAGAAAACCAAAGCAATGGTAATAGCAAAAGAACCGGTAAGATGCAAACTAATGGTTGATAAACATATCGAACAGGTTGGGTAGTTTAAATACCTGGGAGCACATATAACAAGTAACAGGGCAGTAACGGAAGAAGTACGCACACAAGCCAACAAAGCGACCATGATATCAGGCCAACTAAGAGACATAATCTGGAACAATAAACATATGACGGTTGAGAGCAAAGCAAGAATTTACAAGGTCTGTGTAAGACCGATACTGACCTACAGCGCAGAAACAAGAAATGAAACAACAAAGACAAAACAAATTATAAGAACCACAGAAATTAAAACGCTGAGAATGATCACGGGAACAAGTGTAAGAGATAGAATAAGAAACGCAAAAATACGCGAGGACAGCGGAGTGGGGGATGTTGTGAAGTGGTTTCGAAACCGTCGCGGGCAGTGGAGAGATCACGTGGAACGAATGGACGATGACAGACTAGCAAAAACCGTGATGAGAGAGAAACCAAACACCAAACGGCCGTCTGGACGCCCCCCCCAAAAAAAAAAGATGGAGAGACAGCTGGATTTCGACCTTAAACAAGGATCGATGAGGCATTGTGTAGATCACAGAACTTGGTTCTACCTAAAAGAAGAAGAAGAAGATTTCGGTAAGAAATATATGTATTATCCTTTCTGGCAGAAATAAGGAAATATACAAACAGTGTATTTCCTGCAAATATGACTCTAGAACTTTCTCCATATGCGTTTGACTACCTTATGCTCTCGTCAGTTAAGCCGTATCGATTCGAGAGCAACATTCACAGGAAACACTGCTACATAAAATGTAAAATCCAAGGTATGACGGTAAGATATTAAAAAGCCTGCCACCTATCGATTTTTTTTAATATCCTATCGACATACCTTGAAATTTATATTTTATTAACAGTTGTTTCCTGCGAATGTTGCTCGTCGGTTCGATATAACTCCACTGACGAGATATTAAGGTGATCGAATCGCGTATGGAGAGGGGATCAGAATAGTATTTGCAGGAAATAAAGCGTTGGTATATATTCTTTTTTTTTGTATATATTCTTTTTTTTTCTACCTGAAAGGATAATACTTATAAACTCAGAAATTGCTGTTGAAACAATAAAAAAAATAGGTTACTAAGCCTCTTATCCAGTTTGCGTAGTGTTATTGTGCGTTAGGTATTTTGCAACAATAAATTAAATTTTGATAAGAAATATACGGCATAACACATGCTTTTAACACGCGTGTAAAATAACATTTAATTACTTAGTAAATACATTGGCTTATCAGAACTACATAGCAACAAATTATAGTGCACAGAAACTGATAACAATTCAGAATCCCGTTATCAAAGTAAAAATTGCTTTTGAAATAACTAAGGAAAACCTTTCTACTTGCGTAGTTTAAATACTGTATTTATATTTTTTATAATAACGAGTCTGAATATAGCATTCTTAAAAAATATTTCAGGAAAATTGGTTCGAAATAGAGAAAAAATTTGCATAAAGCTGGGATTACTTTTTAACTACTTAAAATTATATATACATAAAACATACTCTTCCAGTAAGGGGAACGTGGTGAAAATCAATTGGGAATTTTTGGAAATAGATATAAATATTTCTAAAAAATAAAGTAAAAAATTTAGTCCCACGACGAACTGGCGCGATCTATCTCTCGTAAAATAGACTTTGAAAAATTTGGCAGTTTACTAATAAAGTCGATGAGGGCAATTCGGTTGAAATATTTTCAAGATGGTAGCACTTCCGGTTATCCGGAAGTTGATGCTTTCTTATTTAATTTACATGAAAACTTCCTATATGTTATTTCATTTTTTAATTCTATACAAAATGTCCTGTACCTAAGTCTAACTGTTTATGACAAATTGTAAATTTTATGTCAAAAATGGCGTTTGCGGGCCTAAATATATCTGTGAATTTGTCCTATATGAAAGCCTTTATTATTTAACTGAGGTTGGTTTACTTTTAGAGTATCTACTTGAGTGGACTGTGTTGATATTTTGTCAATAAATAAATACATGGATATCAAAAACTAACAGTAAATATTACCTTAAAAAATCATTAAAATCAATTTTTTAAAATGTAAACCCCTTATTTGTATACAGTTATCTTATTTAGCATTAAAAATAAGGGCGACTTTGTAAAAGGTCTAGTCTAAAAATTTGTAGTTTTTGAAATATTGGGAATTTAACATTTTTTGTAAAAATGCTAAATGGCTTACCTACCCAGAAAAACAACTTATTTCAATAAATGTTTAATATTTTCACCTTTAACTTCCAAACATTTTATACATCTCCGAGTTCATTCGTTATGGGTGGCCGCTTTAATTGGATCTGGAGATAAACCTTCAAATGCGTCCCTTACTCTTGCTATACAAACGATGAAAATCATGGTTTTTGGGTTTAGAACGTGTCAAATTGGCTTACGATTGTACGAGACATCTTCAGGAATCTTTACTCCACGAGATTAAAATTCTGAATGAATATCCAGGAGCAACAGCCCTGTATTTATACCCGACTGGTACTCAGCGAACCGTTACCCAGCATTACAATCGATTTCCACGTGTTATATAGCCACTTTACTCAAATATTATATCAGCGGAAAGGAAGGCTATTGAAAAACTGAACGAGAACAACACCATCTTAGTTCTCCCAGCTGACAAAGAAAATGCAACAATTGCTATGGATAAGGACAAATATACTGAAAAGATAAACCATCTCTTGGACGATAATACTTACAAAGTCATTCGGACGGATCCAACAAACCAAATCGAAAGGAACCTCACATCTCTAATAAACGCTTCCAGCCTCACTCCAGAAGAAAAGAAAGCCGTTAAATCAAGCAGCTCCAAGATTTCACGCCTCTATGGACTGTCTAAGATACATAAAGAAAATGTACCTCTACGTCCAATCGTCAGCGCAATGGACTCACCAGCACCTACAAAATAGGTAAATATCTGGCCAAAATTTTACATCCCTTTAGAGGAGAAACTCTGGACACTTTGTCCAAAGATTAAAAACCATTCAATTAGAGCGCGGAGAGATATTGGTCAGTTTTGATGTGGAATCCCAGTCCATAAATGTTCCTTTAGATAATCCAATTTCCATATCTGACATTATGAAATAACAACATGGACTCTACCCTACTAGAATTAATTAAAGCATGTCTGATTTCCACTTATTTTAGTTATCAAGGAACTTTCTACTAGCAGACTTCGGGAGCGGCCATGGGTAGCCTGTGGTAGCTAACATCTTCATGAAAGCTTTCGAAGAAAACGCCTTGTCGTCTGCTTCTCTAAAACCCAAAGGTTTGGTGCAGATGTATAGATGATACCTTCGTATTTTGGCTGTATGGTGCAGATAACCGTCATAATTTCTGAATCATCTAAATCAACAACACCTTAGTATAAGATTCACTATGAAAACTGAATCAAATAGTGCTCTTCCCTATCTTGATGTACAAAGGAGAGAGAATGGCAAATTAGGACATTCTGTGTACAGAAAACCAACAATCTCAATGCAACGTCACACCTTCATCCTTCTCGAAAACAATCCGTCATAAACTCTTTGGTACATGGAGCATTTTCAATATGCGACCAACAATCACTGAAATCAGAAACAGAAAAACTGACTAATGCTCTGAAAGGCAACGGATATTGCGCTAAAGATATAAGACGTTTTATATCTATAAAAAAAAAACCTCAACAAAATGTCATAAATAAACCTCCTATGGACATTGTTGGCTTACCTTACATACACAGAACCACAGACAAGATTGCCAGATTTCTCCGAAGATCAAACTATCGGACAAGTTTTAACACATGTAAGAAAGTTGGACAATGTTTGGAGTCTCCAGAGGACGCAATTCCATTTCAAACAGAAGGCGTTTACAAGATACCGTGCTCTTGTGGTAAAGTGTATGTAGGTCAAACAGGATGGTCTATATCCATTAGGTTTAAGGAACATGAAAGATGTATAAAAAATAAACAAATTGGACAATCTGCAGTAGCTGAACACTAGCATTGCTTAGGTCACCCTTTTAATATAAAAGAACCTAAGGTGTTAGCGTCAATGCTTGGTTTCTTTAAACGTAAAATTAGAGAATCAATCGAAATTTGTAAATATCCAAATATTATTAATAGAGATGCTGGTTACAATCTACATCACACGTGGAAATCGATTGTAACGCTTAATCACGGTTCGCTGAGCACCAGTCGGGTATTAATACCGGGTTCTTGCTCCTCGATAGTCATCCAGTCTTCTAATCTCGTGAGATCCCTGAAGATGCCTCGTGCAATCGTAGGCGAAACGTCGGATAATAATTTCAATCTGACACTGTCTAAATCCAAGAACCACGATTCTCAACTTGACCCAAGCCGAGAAAGCTTTCGTTCTTTACAATAAACGATGTTTTCCCCATATAAAATAATTTAAGACAGTCAGATCCAGTCTCTCTCTTTGGGGGGAGGCGGTCACATCACAAAAGTGTAATATGGCAAATGAAAGCTCCCCCCTTGGATCTGCGCCTGATCAGATCAGGAGAACGAGCAGGCCACAAAAAAGATCCATTGTTGGCAATCTACTTTTCATAAAATCTTGCTTGTAAGAACTTGGTAACTGGAACGGTTCTGTATGGTGGGGCACCATCATTTGCTTTGTATTATTAATGAATTACCATTTAAGTTTTTATAATTTATAAAAATGTAGTTTCATTATTCCATCATTTCTTATAGCACAAAATACGTTAAATTGCCTGGTTTTTTGAAAATTCCGCAATCTTGCTTCATGAGGATTTAAAGTACTCCAAAAATGGAAATTGTGTTCGGTAAGAATGCTATTTTTCCTAAATTTTGCTTCTTCATTCCAAATTATGTTGTTCAAAAATCGAGGGTCATCTTGATGATCGTTAATATAAATTCGTAAAATTGTACTCTTTTCGGCAAATTAGTATATCTTAAGCCGCGTCCATATCAATAAAAACTTACTTTGTGTGTGGCAAAAATTGTACAATGAACGCCTCTAGCGAAATGCCGCCCGGAACGAATGTACCCTCTTGCTCCGCTTCTGAGCCTTAATTTTTTCCAATTTTCTTCTCATATAAATTTGTAAAATAAACTGTAATTTATAGAATTGTTTTTTTTATCAAAAATAAAGTGCAGAATTTTATAAATATACCATAAGTTTTTCTACTGGTATACACGTTGAGTGGTAAAACTTATTTAAAAACCCATTATATGATTATCTTGCATTTAATGAGTTTTTTTTAACGAATATTTGTATTTTAACATTTTGATACACAAGTGGTACGTAGTGTCCGTACTCTCGCACAAGATAATAAAGTGAAAAAAGTGCTTGTTACAAAGATCGAGTTATTTATAAATAAGAGGTACTTGAACTTTATACCTAATAGATACCTACAAGTGGTCACTGATAGAAAGGAACTCTGGACTCTCCTTTTATTTATATCGAATATTTGGAATGTTTGATTCAATTCATAAGACATGTGATAGTAATATATTATTGTACATTTTTGGTATATATTATTTTATTATTTTATTAAAAGTACTAATTACTAATATTATTTTTTACGGTTGACACCTAAAAACAGGTCTTCCAAAAGTAATATACTTTTACAAATATTAGGTTTTATCAACACATTTTTATCACCACATTAATAAGATTCACCACATTTAGTTCTCTAATTTGATGAATTAATTATTATAATTATTGCTTTTGTTTTATTTCAGGCATGGGACTGTTCGTGTGGTTCATAGCAATAGTGGTTCTACTATCCGTATTGTGGAGAGTTAGCCCAGTGGCTAAATATTTTATAAAATGGGGAATTTTTGGAATAGTGTCCTTTTTATCTGCTTCAGCGCCTATTCCTTTGATGCTGTTAAGACCCAGAGATCCCAGAAATGCTTTGTAAGTTTTTAAACATATTAAAATTTTATTCCATCGCCCTCTGCGAATGTGTGAGTTCATATCTGCTGTGATGCATGTTTTGACAATATATAGATATTTTTTTAAATTCAAAAATACCTGAAAGTTACCTGCATATATAGGAGTTGCAATCGTAGTCGCTGCACACAGAAATTTTAAAAACCTGCGGTACCAATACTACCGTAAAAAAATATTTCTTACTGAAATTTTGATTTTTTTTTATATGTGGCACTTTTTTTTATATATATATTCCCGGGTCCGTCCTAAAGCCGGATGCACTGCGACCAGAGTAGGCCTATTGTGCTCACCCTAGACATTACAGCCACTCTGTCAACCTAGCCCCCTGGCTCAATCTGTACAGTCCTGCTAAGGAGTGAGTGAGTATTTCTCCCGGTTCCAATTTTACTGACCCGAAAGTTTGTTGTCTAAATCTCACCAGTGACTCACAGTCACATATGATATACTTCACCGTTTCCTCGACTTGTCCACACAGTCTGTAGCCGAGGTTTCCGTTATACAGATTCATTCTATTCAGATGTACTTTGACGGCCATGTGTCCCGTCATTATACCTGTAATAGTCCTTAATTGGTTTCTACTCATTTGTAGTAGTTTCTTTGCCAGTTTCGGGTCCGGATTCCCAATAAATAGCTTGCTGTGGTTTAAACCCTGTTTGGTCATCCAGTAGTTTTTATGTTCTCTTTTGATCCATTCTTTGACTGCTTCTCGTGCCGCACACCGCGGCACCCCAAAGACCGGTTCTGGACCAATGTATTGAGGTGCTGACCCTGCTCTAGCTAGCTCGTCAGCTTTTTCATTTCCATGTATGCCTTCGTGTCCTGGTACCCACTTTAACATAACTCTGTTGTCTTTTGTCAGAGTTTCCAGCTCGCTCTGACATTCCCAAACCAGCCTCGATGACACCTTTTGGCCTTTGAGGGCCCTTAGGGTTGCCTGGCTATATTTGGCACTACTCCGGTGAATGCATAGATGCCATTGCAACTGGCGATACCTTTCAGGCCGACATCGAAATCGGTAGTTTTTTAATATCTTGCCGACATGTCTTGGAATTTATATTTTATGTAGTAGTTGCTTCCTGCGGATGTTGCTCTCGATTTGACACAGCTCCACTAATGAGATCATGATGTGGTCGACACGCGTGTGGAAAGAGAGGACCAGAATTGTATTTGCAGGAAATGATTTGTTTCTATATAGGATTATTCACCCTATACGGCACGGAATATCGCGGACAAAATACATGACTTTCAAAAAGTTTTACTTTTGGGATATATGGGGGTCTATTATACAGGGTTTCCCAAAAGCTCTGAAAGTATCAAAGATGAGTTTTTTAAACGGAACTCCCTGTATATTATTGAATTTTTGGATTCTCCGATCAAAATAAGTGCCTATTTTAATAGAGTTTATACTACCTAAACCTTAAGAGTTTTTAAATAATTTGAATTTTGACAAAATCTAACCTAATTTTCATGTTTCAAATACTTAAGAAGGATTTCAGTTATGTACTCGAAGTTTACAATGAAGTGTAACAATAAATTCTATTTTATATCCCAATTATAATAAACTTGCTATATTATACAGGGTGTCCAAAAATTAAAACTAATCAAATAAGTGACTTGATTAATTTAAATAGAACGCTATGTTTTTTAACATACCAGAAAATGTACCTTTTAAATACCTATCGAATGGTATAAGAGTGTTCTATAGTTAAGTCTTCGCGTTTTCACAGAATACGCCAAAATGATCGTTTTCTGCACCATTTTCTGTTTTTTGATTGGATGTTTTACTGTATCTAGTTACCTAGTGTCATTTAGAAACGTCAGATAATTCATTTAATCCGTCAGTTTAGTCTGCAAAGCCTGTTCCTATAATAGCGGTATTATTTTTTGTAACTGTGAGACTTCATTTATTGAATTGAATTATTTGAATATTGTTGTGTTATTGCTTTGTCAAAATGAAGATTTATCAAAAGGAAGAGCGTATTGATATAATTTCGATTCTTGGAGAATGTCATCAAAATTGTTTGTTGGATTCTCGAGTCTATGCTCAAAGGTTTCCTGAAAGAAACTATCCTAAACCAGCCATTTTTGTAAGACTATTAAACCAGTTTCGAGAAAGTGGAAGTGCCAGTTATAAAAAACCTTCCACTGAGAATGAAGAAAATGTTTTTACTGTACTTGGTTCATTGATCGAAAATCCAAATATTAGTCAGAATCATATATCCGAAAATACTAACATTAGCTAAGCAAATGTTTCAATGATTCTTACCAAATACAGATTTCATCCTTATAAAATCCAGCTTTGTCAAGAGCTTCAAAGAAATGATTTTGACAACCGAACTGAATTCTGCTCGTGGCTGTTAGGTAAACTGACAGAAAATGAACACTTTTTTGATAATGTGTTGTTTCGTGATGAATATACTTTTCATAATAATGGTTTCGTGAAAGGACACAACTTCCATTACTATTCTGATTCAAATCCGCGTGAATAGAGAGTTATGAGAAACCAGAATAGGTGGTCGGTTAATGTGTGGGGAGGAATGCTGGGTCCATACTTAATTGGATCCTACTTTTTTGAAGGACCTCTAAATGGTTTTCATTAGCTGCAAAGAGGAGAAAACTGCCCTAGCTAACCTACAGAAGGACTTCAGTATTAAAATTCTACCAGCGGATAAAGGAAGTGCTACAGTCGTAATGAATGCTGAGACATACAATCAAAAAATTGACGAAGTTTTAAGGAAAGGAAATTATACATCTCTTGTTAAAGACCCCACATCTGCAATTGAAGGAAGAATTTATTGCGTTTATAAGAAACATGAACGGTATATTCCTGAGAGAATCTGAACTCAGTTGACGTCACAACATAGCAAAACTCCACATCTTTATGGGCTCCCGAAAATACATAAGCAAGACATGCCTTTATGACCTATCACGAGTTCCCGGAACTCTCCGACTTCTGAACTTGCCAAATTTCTTCTTCCAATCCTGAGACCATTACAAGGAAATACATCGTCCTGAGTTAAGAACTCGCAACAATTCCTAGAAATTATACGTGAAATAGAAATACAGCCAGAAGACCATTTTTTTAGCTTTGACGTGGAAAGCCTATACACCAACGTTCCAGTTAAGGATTCGCTAAAAATCATAAGAAAGAAACTTGAAGAAGACCAGACCTTAGCAGAAAGAACATCTTTACCACCGCACGCCATTATGGACTTGTTGGAAAGTTGTTTGACTAATTCCTATTTTCAAGAAAAAGAAAAATTCTGCATCCAGAATGATGGACTACCGATGGGATCTTCACTCTCACCGGTGGTCGCAAATATTTTCATAGAATGGTTTGAGACGTTTGCAATTGAATTCACAACTAAGAAACCAAAGTTATGGCTCAGATACGTAGACAATACTTTTATTATTTCGAGTGGAAACGACGAAGAACTTCGAAACTTTCTTTTTCATCTCAACAATATCAGCCCAATTATTAAACTCACCATGGAGAAAGAAGTCGAAAATAAATTACCATTCTTAGATGTCTTGGTTGAAAGAAATGGCAGACAAATTCGAACTTCGGTTTACAGAAAAACCACGCACACAGGACAATACCTTAATTATTCATCTAATCACTCCAACAACATCAAACAAGGAATTATAAGAAATCCCGTAAATAGAGCCTTAACTCTCTGCAACTTCAACGAGAACTTGATAAAACAGATAGATTACATTAAAAATGATCCGACAGCCAACGGATACCCAGTATATCTAGTGGATAAATTTCTAAAACAACGCAGAAATAGGACAATATCGACAACGAATGAAGAATAAAAACCAGTATTGAACATCCCCTATGTTAAAGGCATTTCAGAAAAAGTTAGAAGGATAGGAAAACGATATAAAATCAACGTTGTTTTCAAATCAAATAACTCTCTGAGAAGTCGGCTCACTAAAGTCAAAGCAACAACTCAAAAGGACATGAAGAACTGTGTATATCAGATGCCATGTGAATGTGGCAATTCCTACGTTGACGAAACAAAGAGACCTCCTAACGTAAGGATCAAAGAACACCAAAAATGCACATCTCGAGGAGAAACAGACAAATCTGGTGCCGCTAACCATGCCTGGACTCATGGACACCACATAAAATGGTCTGAAGCTAAAATACTACACCGAGAACAACATTGGAGAAAACGGAAATTCAGAGAAGCCGCTTTTATACATCAGAACCCGAGTTGTTTTAGTAAACCATCTTTAGATATAAGAGACGTGTGGAAACCACTTCTTATTAATTGTAAACTAAAACTAAATGCAGCATAAAAAAATGGGATTTTGTCATAACGGGCATGACTGCACCCATCTCAGTCACACTCCACTGCATTTACTTTTAGTATAAATATTCATGTAGCAAACGGATTTATTTAGTTTCACTTGAAAACGGCTAGAGATAACTACTAGCCGAAACGTCGTGATATTCAACAAAAATAATGACAATGGAAGTCCAACAGGTTTAAATTTGGTAACGTTAAATCCTGCATTCTTCATTAAAAATGTCCGCATATTTATTTCCAATTTAAAAGGAAATTGTCCTTTTTTTTTCAAATAGTCGTAATACAAATATTCAGTGAATTATTTACGTGGGTATTTATACTCGATTTCTTCTTATTGCGCCCTCTCCTTCCGAAGGTTGGCGATCCAAATGGCAATTGTGGCTCTGGAAGCTGCAGCACGAAATATGTCTGTAGATGAGCGATCAAACCATCTCCTCAGGTCTTTCAACCATGAATTCTGGCGTCTTCCTACTGATCGTTTACCCTGAACTTTACCCTCTATAATGAGTCGAAGTAGCTCATATCTTTGACCTCTCAGCACATGACCCAAGTATTGAATTTTTCTCTCTTTAATGGTGTTTAGCAGTTCTTTTTGTTTATTCATGCGCTGGAGTACTTCGTTGTTAGTGATCCTTTGCATCCATGAAATTCGCAACATCCGCCTATATATGTACATTTCAAAAGCCTCTACCCTTTTTTATGTTTGTGGGTCCATTGTCCAACTTTCGCATCCGTAGAGTAAGGTAGAGAAAACGTAGCATCTGACCATACGAGTTCTGAGCTCCAGACTAAGGTTTGATCTTGTAAAAAATGTTTTCATGCTCATTAGTGTTTTTCTCGCTTGTTCGATCCTCGATAAAATTTCCTTCTTCGGGTTACACTGGCTGTTGATATTAACTCCTAGATATTTCATTGATGTTACCTGTTCTATTGTTTGTCCCTTGACATGCAGACGTACATTTATTGGCGCCTTTGAAAATACCACTATTTTGGTTTTAGAGACGTTCAGATGTAAGCCGAACATTTCGCTATGATGTACTACGGAATCTATTATGCTTTGTAGCTCTTGTACGCTGTTTGCTATTAGGACGGTATCATCAGCGTACCGAATGTTGTTGATCGTAGTTCCGTTAAACTTGATTCCACCTTGGGCATCGTCTATTGCTTCTTTAAATATGGACTCGGAATACAGATTAAACAGGAGCGGAGATAGCACGCAGCCCTGTCGGACTCCCCGTCTAATCCACATATCTCCGGATGTTGTTTGTTCTACTTCGACTGTTGCCGTTTGGTGCCAATAGAGTTCTGAGATAATGCGTAGGTCTTGTTCGTCGACGCCGGTTGTTCTCAGAATTTCAATCATCTTTTGATGGTTAACGCAGTCAAATGCCTTTCGATAGTCTATAAAACATGCATATACATCCACGTTCATGTCTCTGCAGCGTTGTGTCATTACATTTAGGGAGAAAAGAGCTTCTCGTGTTCCCATTCCGTTTCGAAATCCGAATTGAGTGTTATCCATCTGATCTTCGCACTCGATTATAAAATACATTTTATAAATATGTATATGTAAATATATGCCTCTCGACTTGTTCCGTATGAGTTTTTATGTGGAAATCTTAAAAAAGAAAATAAAAAAAAATCAAAAGAACAATGATTTTTTTCATAAAATTAATGACTTTTCATATTTTGAGAAAATGAAAATCAACCCAACCCTGTTTAAAACAATAAAAATATTGTAAATTATTCTCTTTGTTAAACTAGTCGTGGCTCGTTACACTTACGATAACAAAAACTAAAAATGTATTGCTAATGTGTCTCCAACTTATTTAAAATCAATTAATTTTCCTAACACCTATTTAGTAGTTTTGTAAACAAATTTTATTTTGTGAGATATGGTGTGACGTACATATACACGTCTTAATTATTCTAATGAAAACGTTTTGTTAACATTGTCTTGATTTTTATGTTTTAAATTGCGCTATTTTTAAATATTTTAAATAATCGAAAGATATTTATGCATGTTTAATATAGATAAGATTTAACGCTACAAAATAATCGAATTATTATGTAATAAATATAAAAAACCTACAAAAAAATATTCGTTTGTTGTTTAATTCTTAATTTGGAGCTGGCAACTTGGGATTTCATAATCTTTGGTAGACAACAGATCTATATAATATTTTAGATATGAACATGTCCATCATCGTAAGCTAATTTTCTGGAAAATAAATTTGCTTTATAATAATAACTCATGAGATTATATTTTCATAATCATGCAAATAATATATTTCATTTGTTGAATACAAAAGAGTTAAATATTTGTTTAATAACTCGGGTAAATCTGGCTATACGAGGATGGTTCGATAAGTTCTCGGTCTGATAAAGAAAACAAATGTTTTTATTTATTTTTCAACATAGTACTTGTACTTCAATACATTTAGACTAACGATGTTCTAACATTTTAATACGTATAATGCGATTTGTCCAACTCTGCAAAATAAGCGGTTGTCGCTGCTCTGACCTCGTTATTTGAAGGGAATTTTCTTCCAGCGAGCCATTTTTTCAAGTTTGGGAAGAGAAGGTAATCGCTGGGAGCCAGATCCGGCGAATATGGCGCATGTGGAAGCACTTCGAAACGTAAATCATGGAGTTTTGCAGCAACAACCATAGATTTGTGTATAGATGCATTATCCTGATGAAAGAGCACTTTATTTTGGCAAGATGTGGACGTTTAACCTTAATCACATGCTGCAAACGGCCCAGTAGTGAAGCGTAATACTCCCCGGTGATGGTCTTGCCTTGTTCTAAATAGTCTATAAATACCACGCTATGTGAATCCCAAAAAACTATTGCCATGACTTTTCCTGCAGACGGAACCGTCTTTGCTTTTTTTTGGCGCACTTTCACCTGCTCGCACCCACTGTTTAGACTGCTGCTTTGTCTCTGGTATGTAATGGTGAATCCATGTCTCATGTACAGTTATAAAAAGTCGAAGAAACTCAGCGGGATTGCGTCTGAATACGTCTAAACACTCTTGCGAAGTGTTCATTCCAAGGTCGATTGTTAACAACGCGGCACCCATCGCGCAGAAAGCTTTTTCATGCCAAGAACATCATGTAAAATGTAGTGGACACGGTCTATCGAGATGTTTGCTATACCAGCGGTCCGTAGGAGTTAAGCCCTTTAAAAAAAAGTACTTTATAACCATTCGAACTTCAATTTTATTCATCTTTCACAAAATTTCGACCCGTATGTGTTCATTGGATCGCCACAAACAAGCAACTGAACGCAAACATCTGAAACTTTGCAGGGCGTCATCTCAAGGTTAATACTTACAAAATATTATAGTTATTTGATCCTACTAACGCCCTCTCTGTTTGACGCCGAGAACTTATCGAGCCATCCTCGTAGTTTAAAAAAATATATGTAAAGAACGTTTCCATAGTTATGAGCTAATATTGGACTATGAACACCTTTTGTAACACATATTGTAATTAGGTGTTTATTGTTTGATTTTATGAAATTTTTGATGTTATCAAAAAATAACAGAGAGAAAAAATCTTAATTGCAACTAAAACTGATAAGAAAATATACTCCTTTATTCTCCAGATCGATTTTGTCTTTTGGATTTCCTAGCGACGAATCTACTATTTTGTCTGGTTTGTATGCTATAAATATATTGTGTGGAAAGACACCTTGCTAGCTGCATGTAACTACATAGGGAGAAAACAGCTTATAACTATTCTAAACTCTATAAAACTTGAAAAGAACGACAGCATACCATGCTTTGATATAAAATCGCTATATCCTAGCATACCGATAGCTGGATCACTGAACCAGGTCGCCCAAAGAGAAAATTACCCAGCTCACTTTATAGACCTCACCACCAGACATTGTCTTAAGAATGCCTATATCTTATTGGATTAATATACATATATACATATATATATATATATATATATATATATATATATATATATATATATATATATATATATATATATATATATATGAGATCATTACTGTCTGCAGTTAGTGAAAATCATTTTATGATCTATTTCGAGGCCGAACCTCTTCAAGAATCTCACCTTAAACCCAAACTCTGATGTCGCTACGTACACGACGTATTTGTGATATGGCCCCAAGGCAAACAACTGCTTATTTGCTTCCTGAATTTCATTAACTCCATACACGTGCAGAAATAGTTCACTCTGGAACCTGAAGAAAATAAGCAGTTCCCAGGTTTGAACGTCCTAGTAACAAAGAGAGTGGATGGACCCTGTAATATATAGTATATCGAAAACATAACCACACAAGGTATCTATCCCTTTATGTTGATTTACACGGTCACCCACCACAAATGCAGGAAAATGCGAAAAACTACAACATATAAATAATCTCTGTGACAAAATGGCTACCAACTATAAATAAAGCAATAAAACTGCAACAAATATCATCGATAGAAATAAAACCACCTACCGATAACAGTTGACGGTACTTCCATACTTTAAAGGCACAACAGATAAGATCGATAGATTACTTCGAAAACACAATATATCTACAGCCTATAAATCACACAAAATAACAAATTCATTCTCAAGAAACCCACAGGACAAATCGACCAGGAGAATCACGGAATGTACAAGATCGTATGTGTCATCCACAATAACACATATATCCCAAATGAATAGAGGAATATCGGCAAGGTTAGAAGAACATTAAATTAACTCAGCATTAGAAATAAACACGCCCTATTCCAGCATGTTCTTGACACAGCACAGCAAGCACTGAAGATGCCAAATAAGAGTTTGGCGAAACGTTTGCAAGTTTCTACAAGAAACCACCGCTTATTCGGGTGGTTGATTAAAATCGAGTTCCTGCTCTGTTCGTTCTTACCTTGGTTAAAAGTTTTTAGATATGAAATAATACAGGGCTATAATTTTTCGAGTTTTGAGTTTCTCTCTTTTTGTATAGCAATATCACCTCGATTTTCTTTCTAGGGTTCCTTCTGTTCCTCTACTTGGCATTTCTATTAAGCTCCTCCTCCAGATTTTGATCATTTCCTGCTGTTTTTTTTTATGTATTTTTCATTGGTTTCAGAGATATTTTCACCCTGTGTTTATTAATGTTTTTTTCCTGACATGTTTTGTGACTCATATAGTTTTTATAGAATGTTTTTATTTCTTGGATCGTGTTAATAGTTCTGGTTATAATAACTTCTTCCTTGTTTCTTAGTTTTGTTATAGTCGTTTTTCCTTTTCTTTACTATAGTTTTTAATATTTCCATATTCTTATTGCTGTCAGTTATTTCTATTATAAGTTTAGTATTGTATATTGTTTTTTCGAATTTATTTCTTTATCTTGTAGTTTATTTCTTTTTCTTCATCTGAATTGCCTTTTGATTTATTTTGTTGTTTCTTTCCTGCTTTCTACGAGTGATCATTTACAAACTTAAAGTAACCAGATTAGAGGTCTCATTTATTTTCATATTTTCTTGTGATGGATGATTCATTGGTTATTTTGCTGTCCAAATTGTAACATTGAACTTTACACGTTGCTGTTGGATTACGATATCTACCATAATAAAAGTTATTTCCCAAAACATTAGAAAATATCCATTTATAGACTTTATTCACTAAACTTTGTCCCTGTTATTTTTTATCTTATCATTAATCGATGAGTTATCTCTAAATAAAAATTAATTTTATTATTTTTTATTTTAGATTTCCTGCTGCGGGATTGAGATTATGTAGCAAATTTCTCAGAATAAAATTGTCCGTTGAAGGGAAAGAAAACATTGTACAAGGATCAGGATGTGTGGTAGTTATGAATCACCAGAGTATGCTCGATTTAATAGGTAAGAGAAAGTGTCGAAAATTAATTTCTTCAGTTGTCATTAAGTCAAAAGTTCAACAATATAAAGGACTAGAATCTATATTCCTTTATATACAGGCTGTTTAGAATAAATGGCACTATTACTATTACTTATTTATTGTTAGAGTTACGATTAGTGTAACCAGAGAAACAATTGAGAATCGCGTTTTGAAAATAATTATTTTTAGTTCTGGCATGTCTTTGGCCGGTCATGGATAATTGCACAGTAATATCTAAGAAGGAAATATTCTACCTGCCATCGTTTGGATTGGCCTCCTGGTTATGGGGGACAATTTTTATTGACCGAGTGAAAACTAAGGACGCACAAGCAGCTGTCAATAAGACTGGAGAAATAATTAGAAAAAGAAAGGTATTTAAATATTAGAATAACACATATTATGATAAGCAACAAACCATGGTTTGTTTTCAAATAAAACTTAGAAGAGCAGAAATAGATGTGGTTTATTATCATGAGACGAAAATTTTTAATTTTTTAAATGTATCATATCTATTAGACCAGCGATTCCCAACCTGTTTCTTCTTGCGAACCTCTTCTAAAAACCGGAATAAACTGACGAACTCCTTGTGTAGTCATTTGGAACGGTAAATGAAAAAGTAAATTGGGCTATTAAAATTTATTTTCCATATTGAATAACAGTTCATAACGAAAAACTAAAACATAATCGTTAAACATTTACAGACAAACAATAAAACTAAAGTAAATAGCTTATTCTACAAAAAGGAATTAATATAAAATGAATACGGTAATATAGACCTTGAACAATGGGATATTTGTGCCTGTTTAGTGGAACCAAGAAATTCAAAATTTTTCCGCCACAACAGGATACTCATTTCTTACATTGAGCCAAAAATCAATTAAAGAGTGATCTTTAAAAACTGTATTTAGGGAATTTTCGAAGCATAAGTTTTTGTTTTTTTCAATAAAGTATTACTTATCCAGTTGTTCGATCCAGATATAATTTGAAAGTTAATTATTTGAGATGTTCAGTAATATTTCTTTTAACATTTCCGTTAAGTTGAATTTCATTTTCTTTTAAAATGGCGCTGAGAGAACCAAAACATTCATATTCATTCACCTGCAGACATTGAATCCAAAAGTTGAACTTCTTTAGCATGCATATTGAAAATGATGATATGTGGGCTTTGTAAAGACTTATCTAAATATTTAAATTTAGAAAAAATATCAGCCAAGTATGAAGCTAAAGAATATCAAATATACAAGAGCATAAATGAAATGGATGGTCAAGAAATTGCTTCACTTTCAGACTTCAGTTCAAACAAGCAGATCAAAACCTTATCACAAGAAAGCCATCTAACTTCTACATGAAGTAGTAAAAAAACAGGGTTGCCAGATGATTTTATTTTATTTCCCTGGATTCTTGGCAGAAAATTCCCTAGATTTCCCTAGGCAAGTTCACTGGACCTCCAATTTACGACGTTTTAATTTACGGCACGCTCTATTTTAAGAAAGAATTCCTATTTATTTTACATTTCTTCTCTCTTCTTTACCCCTACCATACTTCACGTATTCGGCGCGGTATTTGAAATTAACTAATTGACGTCCTACATGTGACGTCGTCGCAATGTGATTGATCGCTTTTACGCCCGTAAGTCAATTATAGTTTTAATATTTTTTGATTTATTTTTTAAGTTTATTTATCTACAAATAATAAATCTAAACTTTAAAATTTGTAAAAGTGTGTACCTAATATACCTAATCGCTAACTTATTCTAAAAAAAAATAAGCATAGCACTTGTTTAAATGTATGTTCTCTCGATACAAAAATTCTGATCTAAATATCTTAACTATTTCCGTACTAAAACAGAGATTAAAACTTGCTTGACTTTACCAAACTTTTAGTATGCAAAATCCCACGCAATGTGTCCGGCAACGTTGCGTATTTTTTTTACCAAAATTGCATAATACATAGAGCGGTCGGGATTTCCCCGGTAGTTTACCGACTAAAAGCCAGAGAGCATGGGAAATCACCGAAATTTCTTAATACAAATACAACTGCGTTCAAGATTTGTAAGCTGTTTTGTATGTCAATGCGTAAAATGAAACATTATTTATCAGTTTTTATATAAAAATTAGAAAAATTGTATCTTATTCAAAAATTCCCTAAAATAAACATATAATTCCCTTTTTCTCTATATGTCGCGAAATTCCCTAGATTAAGGGAAATTTCCCTAGGTCTGGCAACCCTGGTAAAAGAACGTAGAAGCATCCAAAGTTCTCAGAAAGCGCATGGAATAGACGAGAATTTGTGGCAAGTGATTTTATAAAATTTACAATTTTTACAGCGTACTGGATAACTTTGCAGGAATGCGCTTCTTTATCCGCACGACAAGCCCACAAAAAGTTCTGGTTATTGATTTTGCACCATCAGTGCACACAGCCAAATATCGAAAATTGCTGCACCTGTCGGATAGGTCTTCGGTGATTTTACTTCTCGAAAGGAATTCTAAAAAATATATCTAACATAGACAAGCAATACTGCAGTGTGTCCCTACATAGGCCGACTCGTCCAGCTGAATAGCAAAATAATTCAGTTTTATTCTTTTTAACCGCTACACTGTGTTGTTTGATAAGGGAACAAGGTCAATTATCTTGGTTAGTTTTTCTCGAAGTATACATTTCGTGATATCGTTAGCACACGATCCAATAAAATTTTCGGTCTGTCTACCCAGATCTTACATTTCTGTAACTAACTAACTCGAAATGTTGCTTCGAGATCCATTTTACTATCTTCGTTTAAATCTGTTGCAACAGAAGATACACCTGACTTTTCATTACCTGTCAATTTTCTTTTAAAATACTCAATATGTTTATCCTTGTGATCCGAATGTCTTGTTTCAAGGTGTCTACAAAGAAGAGATGGTTGTAAACTGCTGTTGGCTAGGATTTCATTCCAGATTACCCAACGCGATTTAGGTTCTGACCCCTTCCCAGTAAAATAAACACCCTTTTGTAAATAGCCACCCGTTATATTTTCGTTTCTTTCCTTCTAGTGAGACGGTGGCTCAATACAACTGCCACACTTTTTTGGTTCCAAATCAGGGACTGAAGTAGAAGTAGCAACTGATTGCTCGTTCAGTTTTTTGTCAAACATAACAAAATTACCCGTTTTTAACCAAAGATCCATCATAACTTTACGGATAAATAATTATTTACTTTCACCCTCATTTAGTTCGACTCTACTCTTCCCTATATGTGACTGCGGCGTTTTTTATATCGCAGACGTTATTCTCGTTCTTTCGTGCGCATTCAGTAAAAGTCTTGGTTTGCCTAAGTAGAATTTTCCGTCTTGTTCGAGAATATACTCGCATTGCAAGCGGCGTAGCGACCGGTCGCGTTTCAAATTGTTGCGACTGATCGCGTTACAGATTGTGGCGCCCGTTGCAATGTTTAATTTAAAACACTGTCATTACAATTTTTTTTTCTCGAATCCTCTTTATAAAGCTCGCGAAACCTCAGGGGTTGAAAAACGCCGATCTAGAGCAACATAGAATGATAACACATTTACATCGTTTTTTCAGAACTGAGGTTTTGTAGATACAGCAGTTTTTGTTACGACTGCAGTCTTGGGATACTAAAAAAGATTTCGCTCTAACGATAAATGGCTTTGATCAATATTTTACTTTAAAATATTACGCCATTCGTTCTTGAACATTTTTAGAACAATTTCACAAAACACTTTATACAATACCAAACAATAAACAAATTTAAATGAAATTTGGCATACAAGTAGAAACAGGTTGTCATTATTGAATGTTGCTAAACAATGCACAATCAAATATTTCTATCATGACTTGATAGGTATTTTTTCTAGTATTCCCCGTAGAGATAAAAAAAAATGTCATGTTTGTAAAACTGTGCTAATTCTTAATATGTTTTAGGCCCGAGTGCTTATGTTTCCAGAAGGGACTAGAAACCTTGGAGGGAAGAAACTTTTGCCTTTTAAGAAAGGTGCATTCCACTTAGCTTTAGCATCCGGAGTTCCTATTCAGCCAGTAGCGATTTGTAGATATAAGTTTTTGAAGGGCTTGAGTTTTGAAAATGGTAGGTAATACGTCTAGATTTTTTCAAAATTTACAATTTACGAGAAATATTGCCGGTATATATTCTCCTTTAACGCAGAGAAAAAGGAAAGCATATATAAACACAGTTTATTTCCTGCAAATACAACTCTGGTCCTCTCTCCTATCCGATAGCAATATTTGCAGGAAACAACTATCTATATAAAATGTAAATTCCGAAACATATCGGCAGGATATTAAAAACCTGTCGACTTCGATGTCAGACTGAAGCGGATGGAATGGACAGAGCCGAGCCGATTCAGTGGACGCGCTGCTTTACAGTCTTGAGAAGAACTCAGCATAAACCCGGTATATCCGGAAACCTTCAATTACACCAGTGAGAACATTCAATATAACACGTATATATATATATATATATATATATATATATATATATATATATATATATATATTTATGTATGTATGTATGTATGTATGTATATAAAATACATTTTGACCCATCTAACTCTAGATTCATATATCCCAATGGGTTGTCTTGGTCTCTATTTTGTAGGTTACATCTGAGTGCAGAAGTAGATGGGACATAAAATTTAACTTACATATCGGTGAAAAAAATATATATCTGGATTATTCAACATGCATTTGAAAGGGCAGGAGAGTCATACTTTTAGATACTTTTTCTAGTTTTGTGGAGAAAAACTACCTAATGATGTTACATAACCTCAAATATGTAAAAAAATCTGACGTAATGGAGTAATTCCGCAGCCAAACTCAGACTCTGATTTAAAATATACGTATGATATGACTCTTCTGATCTTTGATTTTTGACACTTGTTGTTCTGTGTAATTATAACCTACCTCTGGTCAAACACGCACAAATAAATTTCATGAGAAAAAGAGCAACAAATTATAAGATCTTATATTTTTAGGTGAACTTAAAATAAAAATTCTACCTCCCATTCCAACCAAAGATCTAAGTAGCGATGACATTACTAAATTAATTGATGAATCGTACAAGGTACTTTCTGATGGTGTGGATGCTCTATCCGACGACGTACAGAAAATTAATGGCTACAGTAATGGACACAGCAATGGAATTAAAACTGAATAAATTCGTGACGAGCTGTGGAGTTTATGTTTTCGAGGATAAATGTTTATTGGATAATGTTTATCCAGATTAAAATTTTAGGTTTATTTAATTATTGTGATATTTAGTTTTTTTACTATAAAATATTAGCTTTGAGTTGTACTTAATAGTTGTTTTTTTTTTAGCAAAATATCTGTATTGACAATTCTTTCTCCAAACTGATTCTGCGTTGGGTAAAACTTTTTTTTAAGTTTATTCGGTTGATTTCAGCCAGTGATTTTGATTGATTAATCCTGACAGTCATTCATGAATAGGATTTTGCTTCACATCTGTGCGCGAGGGGCATGTGAGGGTTACAGTTCACAGTATATCACCATTCACTGATTAATTACACGCCATTTACACAACATATCTAATCTAGAAACATAGACTTATAAAAAATACACTACGAATGCCAGTGTAACGACTTGCACTTGGTGTGAACACTTATCGAACAATGGAACGCCTCCTTTTTTGATATAGGTGTTGTTTTATTATCCAGACGCATTTCTATCTCCAAGAAGTAATAGATAGATTGCCAAAAAAATCAAAAACCTTCATAATAGGTGACTTCAACTCTAGAATAAGGAATACTCCTATTTCGGGTATAATGCACAAATTTAACGAAGATACCATTAATAACAACGGAGAAATGCTAGTAAATATATGCGCACATAACGAGCTTCGTATAAATAACACCTTTTATAATCACAAACAACAGAACAAGTATACTTTCGATTACTTCATAACTAATAGGGAAATCCTTGCAAACCAAATTCTAGATGTAAGAACCCTAACATCTGCGAACGTCGGAACAGAACATGGCTTAGTACTGTGCAAATATCGATTCAAAGCCAACTTCCAAAAGAAAAAGCCTCCGATATACATCGAAAAGTTTAACATAGAATCGTTCAAGGAAACATCAACAAAAATCCTATACCAAAATAGGCTGAAAGAGAAACTAGCCCTAGATCCAATAATAGAGGAAGACAGTCTTAGTGATGCTTGGAACAAAATCAAGATAAATATAATTGATAGTGTAAAAGACGCACTCGGTACTAGAACAACAAACATAAATGGGAGAAGAAACAACAAACCTTGGTTCACTTTAGAAGTAAAGGCATTGACACAACAAAAGAAGGAAGCATACTTAAATACAAAAATATAAGAACGCAAGAAGAATACTCAGCATACAAAGCCCTGAGAAATAGAATTAATAACGCGATTAAAGACCTAAAGGAAACATACTGGGAAAGGTTTTCCACCGAAATGGAAAGGAATTTATACGGAGGGCAAAGGAAAGTTTGGAACGTAATAAGAAATAGGAAAAAAGAAGTCAACGAAGAAGTGATAATGAACTCTATAACAGCAGAAAACTGGAAAGAATACATGCAGAGCCTTTACAATAACCAGGAGTATAATAACGAGGACATCCAAATAGATTTAGATAAGGTAAAACCGATGGTGGAAGACGAGAACATAAAAATAGAAGACGTACACGAAATGCTGACCAAACTAAAAAATAGAAAAGCTCCGGGAACCGACGATATTTCCAATGAAATGCTTAAATATGGGGGCCTTGAACTAGAAAAAGCACTAACAACACTATTCGACAAAATTCTATCAACCTGCAGTATTCTAGAATAGTGGAGGAACAGCCTGACTATACCCATCTTTAAAAAGGAAATAAGAATGACCCCAACAATTATAGAACAATAACACTACTAAACAGTACAAGCAAATTATTAACAAAAATCATGACTTCAAAATTAACGAGTAAAATTGCAATAAGTGAAGAACAACACGGGTTTAAACAGAACAGATCGACAGTTGATGCGATTTTCATTATCCGACAGACTATTGAAAAACCTCTTTTCATCTTCCTAGTGGATCTTAAAAAAGCGTTTGATAGAGTTCGACTTAAAGACGTCTTGCAAATACTTCAGGAAAATGGCGTTAACCACAACTATATTACGGTAACTGAAGAGCTAAATAAAAACAATAAGACACGCATAAAGACACAACAAGGAATAACAGAGGAATTACCTATCATGACGGGAATACGACAAGGCGACAGTATGAGTCCATTTCTCTTTAATTTAATTATGGACAAGATAATTCAAAATGTAAAAGAAGTCAATGGAAGATACAAAATGGGACGAAAATCTTTAAAAATCTCATGTTTTGCCGACGACGCCTTACTGTTAGCAGAAAATGAAGACGATCTGCAACGACTATTATACCGATTTCAGACCACATCAAAAAATTTAAATATGGAAATATCTACAGAAAAGACCGAAACAACGATGGTAATTTCAAAAGATCCTGTCAGATGCAAATTGGTGGTGAAGAACCATCCCTATCAGACAAAGCATGTCTTGCAGATACTTGGGAGTTGATGTATCAAGCAAATCTATACCAGGAAGTCAGAGCACTGGTTAACAAGGCCTCAAGGATATCAGGATGCCTGAGGGACATAATCTGGAAAAATAAGTATATGTCCACAGAGAGCAAAGTACGCATCTACAGAACTGTGATAAGACCAGTACTAACTTATGCATCAGAAACTCGAGCCGAAACATCTAAAACAAAAAGTATGCTACGAATGGCTGAAATGAAAACGTTAAGAACAATCAAAGGAGTAACCCTAAAAGATCAAATAAGAAGTTCCGAAATAAGGGAAAAGCTCAAGGTGCCTGATGTGGTACGGTTCATAAGGTCAAGGCGCAGATATTGGAGGGATCATGTGGACAGAATGGGCGACGATCGATGGGCAAAATGGGCTAAGAACGAGATACCAAACACTAAAAGACCCACCGGTCGACTTCCAAAACGATGGCACGAATGTTGGACATCAACATCCCAGGAGGCTTAATATAGCAGAAAAACAAGACGTCGTCTTAAATAAAAAAGGAAGAAGAAAGAAGAAGCATTTAGATCTATGCCTTCCGGTTTTCACCTTATTGAACCGTCACGCAGGGGGGTGCGGTGAGAATCTCTCCTAAACCACCCGACCGGATAGGAAATCTAGCCGCTTCACCTTTCTTCTCGCTCATCGGGGCAAAAAGGGGAGAGGGTGATAGTGGGGCTTGCATTTTTCTCTGTTTACTTCGGAAATTGAAGTAAAGTTTGCTTCCAAAAATAAGCATTTGTCAGCTATGCATAAATGCATGTTGAAGGTTTGAGCATGGAAGGCTCCAAGGTTAGGATTGTAAAAGAAGATGGATTATGGGTAAGCTAAGCATTACGGTGAATAATACTTAACCAAGGCGAACTTGCAAGTATTTTGGGTTTTAGGCCTTTTTTGGTTTGTTATTTTCCGCAAAGAAAATGACTTGAAGATTTATGAAAATAATTTCTGCAAAAGAAATTGTTATACAAATTTCCACATGAAAATTATTTGCAAATTTAAATATAAAGTCCGCTACTGGAATGTAACGTAATGCGCAATGAGAAATGAAGTACTAAAAATTTATTACGTCAAGAATTTTAGCATTAATTTTACCCATTTATGTATTTACGCCTAGTGTGTATATTTATAACTAACTGTACAGACTTTTCTTGTAATCTATTCCGTAACGTCGTAAAAGAAAGAACAGCCCATTAAACATAGGCAAGGGATAGATCTTATCACTATGAACCTGCCATAAGTTGCTTTTAATTCGCGCAGTTAAATTCGCTGAGGAGGGTGTGAAAATATCTGAGATAATATTCGTGAACCAACTTTTTTTTCCGGGTATTTCCAACGAAAAGAATCCCGAAAACAAGGCGCTTTCATGTTCTGAAATATGTTGGATAATATTGAAATGTTTTCGCAGTGACAAAAACAAGTATGGGTAACAGGAACAGATTAAAATAAGTTTTGTGTCGACAAAAATGTATGGGTAAGTAAACGCTATGATACGATTGTGGCCGAAAACAGTACTAGTAACTGTGGAAATTGCTGAAATTTTCTCTAAGCGAACGTTTGATATAATATTATAAAATAATATTATAGGAATGATAAAATGATTGCAAATTTAATTGAATTAGAAAAATTTGAATGAAAATTCCTGGAAAGAAACATGATATAGGAACTTATATCATATTCTTGTGAATTGTGGTTATGTTTGTTTTGAGTATGTGGAATCTCATGTTATTTCGAATTAAATCGCGATCTTGACGACGGTGATCCAATATCGCAACCTTAGTTCAGGTATACGATGCCGAATATCGCCCGTCTTTCGAACTGTAGTGATTGGGGGCTCCGTAGTTAGGAAACTAACCCAGAAATCCTTAGCACTTTATACAGAGGAATCCTCAAAAATACACCGTATTTAAGCCGAATTTTTTCTTTCGCGTTACGATCTTCTGATCTCCTAGCTTTTGGCTATCTATGGGTGAGATCGCTACTAAATGCCTAGGAAATCCCGCCTTCGTGCTATGAGGTCTTCTACGAAGTTCTAGATGCCGTCAATAACCTCGTCGTGGTTGATGTTATATGGCACTGGTACTAGTTTGTGCTACGGTCGTTGCATGCTGCTTCCAAAGAGTACGCTTCTAAGAGAAGTGATCCTCGAAAATGGAAGAGAATGATGGAATGTGCATGAGCTATTTTATACTAACTTTGAGGGCAACGCCTTTAATCTCGAAATCCACGAATCAGAACCCGGGATTTTGTTCCATAAGCACCAATACATTATGAAATGTATGATTTGAAAGGAAATCCTGTTTTAAATGTTGTGAAATGATGTTTTTTACGTGTAGTATGATCCTAGTGATTCAATAATTGTTTATTTTTTCGAATATTGTAAACAGATATTTACAATACACTTAAGGATATAGTCTTTCTTTGAAGGGGCGGGACTAAGCGACGCGTAGACATGCCGAAAACCTCTCACGTCAACGATCAGTCTTCAGCATGGATACTCGACGCTTAGCCCACACCTTTAGAGACAGAGAAAAACCGAATCCTTAAATGTATGCGTGTCTCTCACATCAAGCGCAAGCTGGTAAACTAGAACCCTCGGTCTATTCTTTATATGTTTATGCATATAAATAATGGAAGGACTTCGATAAGTTAAAATTTCAAATAAAATACCACAATACCTAGACATACTGCAATAAATACTAAAAATATCACATAAACACTTAATAAATGACAAAAAATACTCCCAGACACGGAGACCTGTCCTTCGAACTCAAAGATTAGTGGAGTAGAGATCAAGTTCATCCTACACTGTTCTGCATGACAATTCTCTCTGCTAAACTTATGTGTTACTTCGATAATTTCTATCTATTTAACCCTTACACTGACCTGTAAATTGTCGTATCACGTAATAAAACCTGGTTTTTATTGATTGTAAAGCAGATATAACGATGTTTATGTAATTTGTTATAGCATACCGAGGTGCAACGTTACCAAATCTATGTTTTCTCTAAATTTAGGGAAATTGTGCATAATCTAGTAACACCGCATGGGGGGCATCTGGGGATGACTCCTCACCTACAAAGTTTCAACTCCCTAGGGCCTTAACCCCATGTAGTTTCAAATTTCACCATACCCAGTAGTCGTCGAAGAGTCAACTACTTATCGAAAGGTCCTATATACAGGAATTATGTCGTCACTTTTGGTATTCTTGATATCCGATGTTTCTAGAAAATACCAGATGTACGGACCGGGTATATAAGCAGCGGGTCAGTCGGAAGATCAGTATTAGATATACGAGCGAAGTGCATAGAATTAGCTAATAGTGATAACGTTGTAATAGTGTTATTATCTTCGCCGTGTGTGAACGAGGTCATCGCGATCCTATATGAATAAACGGAATAGTTTCTGCTATATATGTGGTGAAGCGACCCTGAAGTTCAACGAAAGATTTAGAGCCTACTTGTAAGAAAAGCCTACAAGTTATATTTTGGGTGCAAAGTTGGCGATCAAGGCAAAAGATGGGCTCTCAAAATTTGTAGCCACACTTGCTCAAGAACCTTAACATGATGTCTACGGAAGTCTGGAATGTCAATGATTTGTTGGGAACCTGAGAATCATGTTGATGTCTGCTACTTTTGCTCAACAAAAATCCTGGTATTTTTTTGTAGAAGCAAACATAAAATTGAATATTGTACTGTTCCCTCAACCGTGAGAACTGTACCTCATGCAGCTTCTAATATACCTGTCCCTAAGCTTCCAGAAAAATATGAAATCGACACGGAACCGGATGAACTAAATGATTTTGAACCAAAATCCGGTCCAAGTTTTCAAAAGAAAGACGATTACGAATGTAGTCGCAGTAAACAGCTTCACATCTCAGGAAGAGCTCCATAATCGTCTTCGTGACCTGGATCTTCCCAAAACAAAGTCACAGCTGCTTGGATCTTTACTGCAGTGGAATTTCTTATAAAAAGGAGTGAAAATTTCCATGTTTCAGAGAAGGCAGTCAGTCTATGCTGATAGTATTTTTCTCAATGGCAAATGACTTGTTTACTGTCAAGATATTTCAGGGTTACTCAACGAACTTGGCCTTTTCTATAAACCTACCGAGTGGCGACTGTTTCTTGACTCTTCGAAGACAAGTCTAAAGACAATTTTATTGTTTAATGGAAATGAACAATCATCTGCTATGTCATGGTGATGCTGTAAATATAAAAGAAACGTACGAGAACAGGCGTATATTACTTTAAAGCATAAAATACGAAGATCATAAATGGAATATCTGTGCCCATTTAAAAGTGGGCATGGACTGCCTTCAAAAATATATGTAGCAAATTCCTAGGTAATAAGAAATCGAAGAATTACAAAAATGTAATTGAAGAACTTATCCAATTTTATAAGACGTTAGGTTGCAACATGTCAAGCTGCATTTGCTTCACTTCCATTTGGAATTCTTCCCTCACAATTAAGTTGCATTTTCAGACGAACACGGCCAAAGATTTCACCAGAAAATTGTTCAAGTTTAGAAGTGGTTTAGTGGAAAAAGGATCCCAAACATGTTAGCTGACTACTCTTGGACCTTCAAATATGAAACCGATCTCGGCGAATACAAGCGAAAAAAGACAACAAAATAATTTATTTGATTATATTACACTTTTTTTCAATACAGAAAAGAAGTATATTTTGTACAAAAAGTGATTTTGTTTCTTTTTATTCTTTGAAATTTTACTAGATAGCTTAAGGTTTGGGTTTATCGTATTTTATATTGTTCTTTCCTTCTCTAAAAACTTATGGGTGATAGGTAAAAAATATTTGAATTCAGCACATTACAGTAGACACAAAAAACCCACAAAAATATCAGAGAGGAACAAAAGATTTCAAATGCAGAACAGTGATTAAATTAATTACTATAAAAAAGTTGTTAATTAATTTCCTATTTTTAATGCAATTTTAATGACATCAAACCTTTCTTAATACGAATAAAACCTTAACATTAAGTGTGTCAGATCTTACAAAGGAAACTGTAAAGCCTTAACAATATATTTTCTTACGTCATTCGGCATTATTCCAAAGCAAATCAAATTCAGAGTGATTAGAAGATGAAATTATGTTATTTAAAGCTTACAAAGCACAATCATAATTGATTGATAAAAAAAATATTTGAAATCATTGGTTTGAATGAACCGAAAATCATACAGTATGGGGCAGAATTTACGCATTATGGCGATGTTGCCAATCGTTTCTAAATCATTGGGAGCCATAAAAAGTAGAACAAGACTTTAATTATGGAAAACAAATGGACGTTTATCGAAGTGTTCGAGAACGGCACGCTAGCTGCACTCTCGTACAGAACAATTTTGGAGAAAGACGTATAATACTTTAAGGAGTATTACTTGAAAAGGACAAATCTTGCAAAAGTGACTAGTGACTTTTATACCGAAAACATCTTGTAAAACCATGTTTTGCTATATTTCGGCCTCCAGTTCTAATTAGAGGGTATCTCAAATTCTATAGTTTTATGGGGTTTCTCATTAACTTGTCACGGTTCAATTTTGCGCTTAAGTTCATTATGGCTAATTCAATTTTTTTTAACCTTATGTTGCAAATACGGTAGTTATGGGCAACACAGTATCATTTTCCTTCAGTATTTCCCAGGGATTTTTTAATTTTATTTTTCAAGTTGACCATTATTTTATCTTGTTTTGATATTTGACTACACTGTGTTTGAGTATTTTCTTATCGATGTTGAACTTACTGCTACCTTTTTTGTTTCAGAAAGATCTTTTTTTTTCTCTGCCATTTATACATACACACATTTGAATGGAATCGTATGTATATTGGGTTGCAGGAATCTCCCGATTTTGAAAACGACTATTGGGATACTTATTAGATTTATTTTGGGAATGATTAACGAATTAGCTTAAATAACATATGCATTTCAGCCGACTGTTGTTGCCCAGTGTCATTCTTTTTGAGCTGGCATTTCTTTCACACGTGGTAATTGAACGCGCCCAACGGAATTCGATTAGTGCGCAAGCTGGATCATGGTTATAAATGGAGGCCATTTTGCTTTGATTTTTCACTTTTTCCTGGTTTGATTCGCCTGAAGTAGCTGTAGACTTCCATCTCAATTTTTAGTTGCCAAATTTTTGAGATTCTGAGATGGGAAGTCGAAAATTATCCTGCTAATTTTGTTGTGTTTTGGAGTTGCCAGAACTTAATAATTTTCTTTTGCTTTGAAGATCAAAAGTTGACAATTTTTATAATGCCCTGTAACGTTCTTATTTGAAAAGATATTTACAACATTTTAACGACTCGTTTTTATAACATTTTGAGCGTAATCTAAAGGTGTAATGGCAATTTTAATACAAGGTGTGGCGACAAAGTTATTCATTCCATTTAGGTTATTTTAAATGGAACACCTATTTATTTTTAGATGATAAGGTAGAGTTTTTAATTATATTTATAGCACAATATATATTATATATATATATATATCTATATATATATCTATATATATATATATATATATATATATATATATATATATATATATATATATATATATATATATATATATATATATCCTTCTGTCTAGTGTAGACAGGAAGAAATTCAAAAGGGCTCCCATTATTGTCAATACACTTTTAACAACGCTTCTTACTGAGTTAAAAATATGAACACCAGTTTCTAGAAATCCTATGGTATAGGTTCGGAGAGCGTGACGACCACCTCACTGCTCCATAAGTACCGAACCATGTATCCAAATTTTATAGTTTATGCCACGAAAGTATATATTTAAGTCAATTTAAACTAGTTTAGGTTAGTTTCTGATTCCCAAATACCCAGAAACTGTATTAAATTATGTTGTTGACTCAGATGGACAAATTTTATAGTTTATATCACGACAATATTTTACATCTGACAACGTCGCAAATAAATTCGCTATTTTTCACGAATCTGATGCTAGTTTGGATAGTCTGACTGTTGATGGCGTTTCCGGGACGTATTTTTGGTTGAAAATATAGGTTTTTCACATACAATAGATTTGAACTAGTTCTATTGAAAATAAACCCGTAAGTTCGTTGTTTTATTTGAAATAAAAATTCTTTGTAAAGTGACGCTTGTCGTTTTTGAGTTTTCCGGGAAAGTGAGGAAAACGAGTGAAAAATCAAGGTTGAAATTGTGTTCGACAACCTCGACATAGGGGGTAAGTATTGAAATTTTTTCAATAAAAGGCTTTTTTCGTAGATTTCACTCAATACCAATGATTACCTTGTCTTTTCATTCTTTTTTTAAATATTTATTGTGCATTTTTAGATATATTATTTGTTAGTTTTGTAAAAATGTGAAATAATTTTTTTTCCGATGTATTATCAGTGTTTGGCAATGCAATGTAAATCTTTGGAAATAAATGATTATTTATTTATATACTCAAATGTTTAATTTTATTATCCTAAAAACATTTTGGTTTAACCTGTATATATTTTTTCGCAATTTTATCGCATTAAAATTTCATATTGTTTACCTCAAATTTATAAAATAAAGTGATGTAAAAACTATTGCCAACAGCAACATACGAATATATAGTTGAACCGCTGTATATCTTTACGTCAAAATTTGACATATGCATCAAACTAGTGACATTGTTTTTTTGAGAACTGTAATAGGGTCGGAGTGGCTCATTCTACTATTTTTTTTTTTAACAAGAAATTTGTCGAATAGTTTATAAGCAAGTTTCACAAACTAAATATCCTTAAAAAAGAAAAATGTTATACACAAAAATTTTAAAATCGAAGTTTTTCCTTCTGTTTAGACATATCGATAATTTTATATCCCATTTGTATAGGGCTATTTAATGAAGGAGTTTATGTGCTTATAATGGGTTTGATATTTTAAGTGAAATTTTAAGTATGAGAGATTTTAAAAGCGGATTAAAATTTCCTCTTTTATATTACTACACTAAGAGATGTACTACTGCTAAAAATAATTTACTTTACGTATTAGTACATTCTTTAATAAGCATTGCCTTTTTAATATGTTGTTAGCTGATAATTTTGAAATTGTAGAAACTATTGTACTAAAAATTTTAAACACACTCTTTTTAATTTTGGGATTAGTAGGGTGATGTCTGAAGGTACAAGTGTGGAGTGCTTATGTGTATGTTCACTTTTATAAGTGAACCTATGTTGTTGGCATGTTTCACCTATGAAATTTATGACAATAAAAGCTTTATTTATTTATTTTATAAAGTAAATCGTTTATATTCTAAATTATTGGTAACTATTTCGGTAACAGAAAAAATTATACGCAATTTGTTGATAAAGTTCTATTTTTATTATAATACTCCAGTTAGGTATAACAATATTAGGGTAGTCTAACTGAAAACTAAAAATAAATTGACTATTCTAATAGAATCGGAACTAAAAAATAGTATTCTTAGAAACAGTGGGTAAGTATACAATATTCTAGAAATTATTCAGTGTTTTATACTTAATGACTAACTTTATGATTTCTGACTGCAATAAATGAAGTAGTTAAGCTGCAAAAATATTGAATAAAAATAATTATATAATAATTAATCATCTTCATCAAATAGCCTAGTTTTCTTAAAAATAAATACATAAATTTAAAAAAAATGTATGCTTCAATAGATAATAGTTAACACAACGCACGACTCATGGCTTCGAGTCTTTTACTGACTACATTTCAAGATTCCTCATGCCCTATCCTCACAGATAAATTTATAAACATATAAATGTGTAAAATAATGAAAGGGGTTCGGTCCAGGGCATCCAGATCTAAGGCCCCAATATTGCATCAGGTTCACTGAAATAGAGTAATACATGCATAAAAAATAATACAGACGTGGAACAATAGAAATCGTAAGTGAACTAATTACAATTAAGATTAATTATTTATTTATATACCTAACACTATTTTCAAAAATTATAGGTATATATACAATATCCTAGAAATGATAAGTATTTTATATTAAATTATTGTAACTTTATGATCTTTGACTGCAAAAACTAAGGTATTCAAGCTACAAAAATATTGAATAAAAATATAAATAATTAATTAGTTTCTTCTTCATTAATTAGCTAGTTTTCTTAAAAATAAATAAACAAATTTAAAAAAATGGGTGCCCCAAAAGGTAAGATTTAATACATCGCACGACTCATGGCTCTGAGTCTTTTATTGACCTCATTTCAAGATTCCACATGCAACATCCTCACACATAAATGTATAAGCATATAAACATGTAAAATAATGAAAGGGGCTCGGTTGGGGGCATCTAGATCTGAGGCAAAATCTAGGGCCCCTATGTTGCATCAAGTTCACTGAAACAGAGTAACACATATATGAAAATAATACTGCCATAAAAAAATAGAAATCGTAAATGAACTAATTATAATTAAGATTGATTATTTATATATAATAAATATAAAAAAAATGATACCATACTCTTTCTTGTTTTATATAATGCCATGGGCAAAAGAAAAAAATATCCTATATAGAAATGGAAAAAGAAAAAAAGTGCTTAAAAAATGCCAATAAAAAATTTAAGTTAAAAATTTAGAAAATATGTAAAAAAGAATTTTTTGAGAATACTTTAGAAGTGGTGAAATTTTTATGTATGAAAATGCCAAAAGAGATTAAAAAAAACACAAAAGAAAATTATTAAAAATGTCTGTACATCCACATATTATCAAAAACTGAAAAGAGGATTAAGGGTCAAAATGACTTCTCTTATTCTGAGGAATCGCTATCACTCTCACCAACATGAATAATAAGTGGCTGTAAAGGAACTCGAATTTTCTTGTCAATTTCCCACTGCTTTTTAATAATATTATTTGTGTGTTCCACATAGTTAGCCCAATTCTGTTTTGTCACTGTTCCTAACGCCTTTTTCCAAGCCTCTATTGGTTCTTTAACTTGTAGAATCAGTTGGTCATAATTTCTCTTTGCCTGACTCCATACCATTTCAATTGGGTTAAAATGGCAATGGTATGGAGGCAAGCGTAAAACTTTATGTCCAGAAGATTCTATTAGCTCATCTACTACAAAGCATTTTGCAGGCTTTGGTACCCGAGATATCAAAGACCACAAAGTATCTTTTGTAGCATCTTCTCCAAAGTTGATATATTTTTCTTTCAGCCACGCTTTCATAGCGTCCTTGCTCCAACCCTTTGTTGGCCATTTTTGAAGTTGCCTACTATGATAAGGAGCATTATCTAAAACAATTAAAGAAGGTGTTTCCAGTTTTGGCAAAAAATCTTTTAACCAAGCTTCAAAGTTTTCCGAATTCATTTCTCCATGGTAATCTCCAGTTTTTGACTTTGATTTAAAAATCAGCATTGCATCTTCAACGAATCCATTTTCATTTCCTGCATTCAGTACTATGTACCTGAAAAAAAGTAGAGTAGTATGTGGCAGTATAAATTATTTGAAATATTTTGCAGAAACACAAATTGGTCTTAACCAACGGAAGCTTTCATGGTTTTGGTCAATTGAGAAATAGTGGTTCTTGAGTTTAGACCAAGTCAAATTTGAATTGTTATGCAACTTTTTACCTAGATTGCTCGAAACATCTTCAGGGATCTTCATTTCACGTAAATAGAACACGGAATATTGCATGTGTTGATGGTCTTAGTTAAAGGATAATATCAAAATTAATTTATTTTTCTCAATTTTTATGTCATTAATGCCTTGAAATTGGAAAATTTATTTCATCTGTTTATTTTTTAGAAATATAATGTATTGTTAAAAATATACTGTATTATACCCATTTTTGGTTTATTTTTAAGCACCTTTATGTTGTACAAATTATGGGTGAGGAGTGTGCAATTAAATAAGTATAATACTTATTTCAAATCGGCTTTTTTTAGCACAATAAAACATGATACCATTTCAGCAGTTTCGATTGGCAAAGCATTGACTCGCCTGAGAACTCAGGCAAGAACACTGACGTACCATATTTTAATATAAAAATATTAGTTTCGCGATACAGATTTACTTCACGTTTCAGCAAAATACCTGTAAGCAGTTTTTATATTTTGATAATATATTTTTTTTCATAATTTTTAACGCCCTGTATTTTGAAAACGAAATATTTTAGATATATGTTTATATCAAATTCTTTTATAAAGCCGCTTAAGAAATCACAAGATTTTTTTTTTGGATTTCTGGAAAGCCTGTATCAAAGTAAGATGATCATTATTATTTTGTAAAATGTAAATTAAATTATTTGGTTAACTTTCATTTATTAAGGAAACATTTTTATCATATTAAGTAAAAATTTTTCCTAAAAAAGTTCAAACTTGTTTGATAAAACATACAGAAATTAAAGTAAGAAATTTCTCAATCTCCCCAGGAAATAAAGTATTAAAGTAAAAATTTAATATTTAACATCCTGCTAATAGGAAATGATCCAAGGATTATTTAAATAAAGCTTTTTGCAACCTGTTATAGATGAAAAAAATTCAAATTGTGTAAGTGCAAATAACAGATATATTACCTAAATCCCTCCCCAGATATTTTTCGTACTGATCGAGTGCTATCGTCCTGCCATGATCGTCTGTGGGTGCCATTTTGAAAAATCCATGTCTCGTCTATAAAGACTGGCTCAAATTTATTTTCCCCTTTTTCTTCGTTCTTTAAGTACTGTTCAAGAAAGTCTCTTCTCATTTTCTGAATTTGTGGTTTCTCCATTAAAGCTCTACGTGGGTCATCCTTCCTAGATAAATATATAAATAAAAATGAAATGTGTATCCTCCAAAAATAAATTACACAGGTCTCCTGTGAAAACTCCTGCTCCCTCAAGAAGTCCTATAAAAAACACAAAAAAATTAACGCTTTATATTTTACATTTACCGATATAAAAATATTTAAATTAAGTTGTCATCTGACAGTATCTTACGGTCATTATTTTGACCCAATTGCAACTGCTTTATATTTGTATCTAACATTTATTTGTTGTATGTAAATGATTGTTTACCTGTAGATAAATCCTATTTGCTTTAGTAATATGCCTAGACTTGTCCTTGCTCCATGGTATATTTCTTTTGCCTTTAATCGTTCCAACAATATTGAGACTGTTAATGAGGTACCTTCACAAATAAAAAATTGTTATGAAGAAATGACGAAATCTTGATATTCTATTTAATTTAGTAAAATTAGGTTTACTTTTTGTATTCATTACAAATATTTTTTTGGGTTTTTTTATTTTTAAAACTTATATTTTCATTATACATACACCTTGACGGGTTAGAAAATGTAAACAAAACAAGTTAGAATAAAATATAACATATAAAATTTTTTAGAAATACTTACCCTCAGAATACATCATATATATTTCATCTCTAATTTGTAATTTTGTTGCTTCCGGCGTATCTTCAGTTTTTGGTCTCTTCCTTTTTCTTGTTTCCTTTATTGTCGTTATTGGGACATTTAGGAAAGTTCTCACAGTTGTATGGGATAAGTGTAAGCATTGGGCAGTTTCCTAAGTTGTTTTAAATTTTTATAAAAAAAAATTGCAATTTAATTTCTAATTTGAATTTTAAAAATTCATAAAGTTGATTACCCAGATCTTCCCTTGCTACTTGTTTTAATTAGTAAATTAGCCTGTAAGGAAAATTTTTTAAATGTACATATTTCATACTATAAACAAATATTTTTAAAGTGATTTTTGGATAAATGATTAGGGGACACATAAACTAGATTTAAACTTAAGAATTCTAAAAGTAATTTTTCTCTTATTGACAATTATACCAGCTATATAAAATTTTGAAAAATATATATTCCGGAAACGAAAAGTAAACAAAAACTAATTAGATGAAACAATACTGTAACAAGACAAAGTGAAAAGAATGGAAGTTAATATATTCCATGGGATTTATCCGTATTTTCAAAATATTTTTAAGGTACTTGCTTACCTGAATTATAGCATTTAATATTTTACGAACAAGAGGTTGTTGGTAGATGGAGAAGTTTAATTTTGAATTTACACTGTCATACGTTTTCAGGATTCTTGGGTAATGGAATTTAATAATCATATCAACTGAATATGTATAATTATATCAGAATAAGTCGGCACATGGGTGGAAATTTAAGTTAAAATCAAAAATAGTGATTTGGCTTAAAAAAAATTGTTATACGAGTTCAACTGAGCAATTAAAGCACATCAAATTAATGATGAAGGAAGTTCTGGGTGAACAAATTTACTAATATTTTTATACATGTATATTGATATAATTTTATTGACAAATGTGCAGTCACTAAGGTTTCACATTTTATTTTCAGGGTATTGTTCCTTTGTAGTCAGAAGTATGTTTTACTAAAACTGACAAACATTTTAAACACTTTCTGAATCACTTAAAAAACAAAAGTTAGAAACAAATATGACAAAAAAATGTTATGTAGTAGAAAATAAATAACAGTAGGGCTGGAGTCAACTATGTTGTTTTTAAAATCAACAATTCAATTTCTAAAAAGTGCGACTAATAACAGTTAGGTATAAAAATAAGCATAACCCAAATTTATCTCTATAGGATTACAATTAGGCAGCTTCCTTTTAACATAATCGTGAGTAAATTTAATCCAATCTTGGGCTATAGGACAGCTTCTTATGTGGCGGAATTTAGGACTCTGCATACTTGAAGAAGAAGGGTGATTCTCCATATCCTAAAACACAAATGTAAGTCGCTAAAAGTGGCCTCTTTCATATAGATTATAGGTTGGAAAAATGATAGGATCCTGTATACTAGAGAGTACATTATACTAAGAATGGAGCTACGATTTTGTTTTCTTTTCCAAAAACTACCTTAAAGTACTCTAATAATCTCCTAAATCTTCACTAAATCCAATAAATACCTAGAAATCTAAAACGTTCCCTGTAAAAATAACTAAAAAATTTGTGCATGTGTACTATTTTGTTCATCTTGTTATTTTTTTCTTCCAAAATTAAGCATTTCAGGCATATGTTTCAAGGAACAGTTTCCCTTGTTTTCAGCTATTGTATTATTCTTTGTTATAATATTTTAAATATTTCTAATTACATTCTGTACAAGCTGTATTAACTAATCATAGTGTACACATGAGTTTGAAATACTGTGTATTTTCATAAAGCTCTACAGAATGTTGCTTAACGTTTTCGAAAGAAAAACCTCTTTATTAGTTACTTACCGGTATATCAAGCTGATTAAAATTATCCATATGTACATCCATATCCAGTTAGAAAACCTAAATAAATCCAATAAAAACAAGCACTAGTAAAGTGTTTTTATTATAATAACGATAGTCTAAAATTTATAGGCTATCAAATGTTTAAAGTCACAAACACTAAACACTACAATATTAAATAGCGGCACAAAGTGTCTAAACTATTTTATATCGTAATATAATAAAAATATCGCAACGTTGTCGACAAAAATGCCTTTAATAATATTGTTTGCCGTTATTATAGAAGGACAAAATAAAGACACAGTTAGTCTGAGGCAAGGTTATGTAAATAACAGCGGCTTTCTTTTCTGTTCCTTGCTCCTGACCTGTGATATCTTTTATCTCTTTCATTATTATTAAGAGAAACAAGGAGGGAAAATCATCAGTTTTTTCCGATTTATGTTATGTCTGGAGTAGATACGGAGTAGATAAGCGTGTTAACGTTCATATTTTTATACAAATATTAATGGGATATTTTGAAGAATTATAAAATTTTAGATAATAAAACATGTTAAAAATTATGAAATAAGTATAAATGTTGTTTCAATTGTAAAAATAACTTATTTTTCTCTACTCCGAGAGGAGGACAGAAAATCGAAATGAACGACCCTAGTTATATTTATGAGGAACATTTTTTTTTGATGTATGGCAACTAAAAACCGTTACAATTACTAAATTTTTAAAGATATACAGCGTTTCAAGTATATATAAATCTGATAATAATTTTTTTTTTTCATATAACACATAAATTCTGCCACTCACTGTATAAATTAATAACGTATCAGAAATATGTACACCTCTATTATCAAATGTAAATGAACGGTAATACAAACTATATATAGGCAACCAATAAAACAATAGACAAGTTTACCTCATCGAAACGAATGAATAATAATAATTATCAAGGCTTCTATTTCAACTAATTTAAACTATTGCGTGTCGCTTCCATTGCCAAGGTATTCAACCCATATTTTTATAATAATACTACAGTCTTATCTGCAAAAATATTATCTACAAAGAAGCTTACTGAATTTTATATATCAGCTTATCAAGTTTGATAAAACTGCAGCGGTTGTTTCACAGAATACTTCGTTTTATGTCCTAATAAACACCTCTCGCGATCGGGTTGAGTTATTAACAATTAAACACAGTGAATCATACATTAACGTTGGTTTACTTTCATGCTAAATAAACAGTTTTACTTCTTTTAAAGTCATTTAAAAAGTAATATACAAATTTGTGCTTATTATGTAGTGAACCCTCATCGGAAAATGTCAGGAAATTTTGGTATGGAACAGTTAATAAATGTGGTAAACAAGTTGCAAGATGCCTTTACACGTCTGGGTGTACAACTGACTTTAGATCTGCCTCAGATTGCAGTGGTGGGAGGACAAAGTGCGGGAAAAAGTTCAGTTTTAGAAAATTTCGTTGGGAGGTAAGTGAAATTCAATTATTTTAAAAAATTTATCAGCTATATAGTTAAAGTAAATTGCTGGAATTAATACGCTAAAAATAACTTTTTATTTCATCATAGACACACCTAATTAAATCATTGTGTTTGTGTATGTAAGTGCGTAGGCCTAAAATAAATTGAATTGATGGATACATAATTATGAAAATGTTGAGTTGGTTGCAAATATGTCCGTCAAATTATCTCCATAATATATACATCATGAGAAAAAATGGATAATTTCTTTAGTATAGTTTTATCATGTATTATTTTTAGGAAAATTTTTACAACTTAAGGTTAAACTTCCGATTGACTTAACTGATTGATTAAGACATATTTTGCGACAAGAGATATCTACTTGTGATTGATAACCTTGTTGTAAAATTTCCAAGTTCCGTCGTTATTAATATGATTAAAATTATTTCTTGCATTCCGAAGGTTTTTAACTGCCTTCAAAAAAAAAGGAGGTTATCAATTCGATACGTATATACACATATGCCCAAAATTATTGCATTTTGGTAAATGGGGTGTGTAAGTTTTAACTATATCATTGGTATCTGTTGTTGATAAATTTCGCACGAAAACTGATAAAAAATTGTTTAAAATAAAATAATTTTTTTTTTAATTTATCTCAGTTTAGATATCGTGATTGCTTGAATTTTGAAATTTTACAATTATATTCGTTTCGAAATCGTGCCAGAATGCTCAGAAAAGTTACCTATAGCTTGTTTTTATGGAACTTGAATCATAATTTTGTGACACCAGGGCCTGCGACGTACAGACATAGAGGAAAACAAAGGCATAAACTGTACGGATTGTTAGAAAGTTTCAGGAAAAAATAAAATAAAACATCGTTCAGAGCTACGAAGAAAATGGAAAATAACACAACATTGTGAGGTATCAATAATTGCCCGCAATAAAAAAATATCTAAAAATGCATTAGGGGTAGGAATTGAGGGAGTTCGTGTATAAAAACAAATATTTATTCTCAAGTTTAGTTATCAAAATAAAAATACACTAGGTGTAGGACTTGCGAGAGTTCGTGTATAAAAGCAAATAATACTTGTTCTCACGTTTAGGTATCAAACAGTGCAGTATGCTTGGAGTTTTCTCAGGAGAGTGTGAAATAAAGATAAGAGTGTTACAAGACTCTGTTCTAGGACAAATCCATTTCTTAATATAAATCCACAATTTACCACTAATTGATCCAAATTCATTCTATTCGCTGATGACATAATAGTATTTGTAGGAGCAGGCACAGTGAAGGGCTCACTGGGGATCTCTGAGAGTGGTTTAATTGTAGTAAGGTATATCCAGACTCGGATAAAAAGCAAAGATGGTATTTTCGATGCGGGAATTGGGAGATGTGAACTCTATTAAGGACGTCCGGTTTCTGGGGGCACATGTTGACCTATATACAAAACTTGGCGTATCTTTCCGGATTCTAAAGGCAGCATACTTTTTAACTTTCCACTCTATCTTTTCTGTGCAAAACTTGGAGCCATGTGACTTGGGTTTAACGAGATTTTGGGATACAGCAGAGGCTGATTAGGGTCATGTGTGGTTTGGGATTCCGTAACAATTGCAAAAAATTATTTTGGAGCATGGGAGTTTTATCTCTTTTTATACTTAAGAACCTTTTATACCTTAAGAAAAACCTTAATAAATATAAACCATTCCAGGATATGCAGTTATGAAACTAGACATTGCGATGACTATTGGGCAATAAATTTGCCTTTAACTAATATTTAGTAAAACTTTGGATTAAAAATAGCTTTTATTGTTTTAATGAATATCACTGACTTTAGATTTAAATGTAAATTTTGGATTTTGGATCTAGTTTTAATTATTTTAATTATTATTTATATATTTGATATACGCACATCACATTGTGATGAACATGAAAAAATAATTTGCATTTGAATCAGTTAAACAAAACGTACACAGCTTTAGTATGTTCTTGGCCAAAATTTGGATAACGACATATTCATAGAATAAGCTTGGTGTCAGATTCTCACCGCATACCTATCTGGAGAATTCCAGAAAGATAGGCTTGATTAGCTGTAGCTGAATCCTATGTCCCTTTTCAAGAGGATAGTGTGATGTTTTTGGAATAGTGAGAGGTGCACGAAATTCTTTAGTTGTTTGCGAGGGGACAACGACAAGGCAGTTTGATATCCAAAAAGTGCTAAGTCCGATTGTATGTTTATTTCGTAGGATCGTTGATAAAAATATGGTTTGTGTTTAATACAGTGTAACTCCACATTGAACATACGTACATAATTTTTGTGAAGAACAAGATTTAGCCTAAACTTACTACATGATCGTGATAGAACATGCCTGGTATATCGTAAAAACACGGTTAAAACAAAGAAATAATCCTTGTGTGAGTTTAAAAGAATTAAGAATTCCTCAAGCCTAATTGAATTATTCAACTGACAGCATGTTGAACCGTATAACGCGAATGAAAGCCATAAAAAAATGTTTACTTAACTAATTAAACGGTGTAACTTTTTTAGGTCGTACTGATTTTGAATAAAATTCACTTTTTTGGTTAAAAAGCGTTTCAGTTTTTTTTTTCATCACAGTATGTTAAACAGGTACTTTCTCATGTACCATCAGAAAAAAAAAATAAAGAAATTTGCATATGAAATAATTTTGAACTTATGTGTATATTTTTATAATGTTTGTTCACGCACAACTTTTGATAAAAGTAACATATTTTGATGTGTTTTTCAGCATGTTCTAAGGAACGCAATGAGGTAATCTCTTAAAAATATTTCCAAGGTTTATTGCAGGGCATTAAAAAGTTGAAAAAACTAAAAAAAAATTGTTTTTTAGTTAACTTTTTTGCGTATAACTTTTGAAAGAAGTGACATATATTGATGTGGTTTTAAGTGTATTGAACAGGGTACTCCCAAAAAGTTCTCAAGAAAATCTTTTCATGGTAGGTTTATGTAAGGAGACTAAAAAATAAAAACATGTTATAAGGGGTACGCGCCAGAAGGTCCCATTAAAATGGGCCTACGTTAGGTTTATTGCAGAGATTAAACTCTTTAAAAAAAAAATAGAAAAAAGTGTTGGTTACCTAATTTTATACGGTTAATGGGCCTTTTTCACCCTATCTCAATAGGATTTCCGTTAATTAATTTTCATTTCCACATTCTTTGTAATAACTTTCATGAATTTGTGTAACATTATCGTTAAGGCTATCCATTTAAAAGACTAACTGAACTTAAAAAAATTAAATAAATTGTTTTTTTTTTATAAATAGCTCTTTTTAAGGTATGCGTAAATTTAAAGAGGTTGCAAGGAGACTGAGAACCTGCAAAGGAAATCCCACAATATCAAGCTTTAGAAGAAAATCATATCAAACTAGATCTGGAGCTACCAATTGACTGATTTGTGACTCAGAATATGTCATTGTGGATTAAATCCAAAAAGGACAAAATACGGTATATTACATCGATCATTTGTTAGATGATTTCAAACCAGATCCACCAGATATTACATACCAGGACCGGAAAACATTCCTGATGAGCTAATTTAATATGGAACTGACACTCTATTTTATTATCTAAGAAAACGTTTTCAAAAATACTTGATCGGATCACTAGAATTCACAAAAAGGGAAATAAAGTCAACTTCGATAACTATCGAGGAATATCAGTGGCATTTAGAGTCGGTCACTCAACTACAGACTACTTATTCTGTGTAAGCCAAATAATAGAAATAAGTTCAACTAACATGCATATGCTATTTGTAGACTTGAAGAAAGGATTTGACAGCATACCCGTAAAAAATTATGAGAGGCTCTCGAAAAAAGCAACTTTAGTGTAGCTCTAGATAGTAGATCAGAATAGAAAATAAACTTAGATAGATTTTAGGTTAATAAAGGTTTCAAACAAGAATGCTGCCTCTCCCTAACCCTTTTTAAAATATACTTAGATCAAATATTACATACTTCGAAAAAAATGTCAGCTAGTGGGTTAAAATATCACGATGTATACGCTATGTTTCGCAGATGATCAGACTGTACAGGCACAGGACTATGATGACTTGGAATACAGATCAAGGAAATTAATACAAGAATACCAGAAGCAGGGGTTCGAAGTAGATATAACCAAATCCGAGTACTTGTTCTTAGGTGGAGATACCCGAGACCTTATTGATAAGATGGGTAGTGCATCATTCAGACACTCCACGAAATATAAATACTTGAGGATGAAATTCACACAGGATTATAAAACTATAAAAGAAAGAAACACATAGGGTTGAAAAGTAATTACCCTTCTAAGTCCAATTCTATGGGGTCCAAATATATCTAAGCAAAACAAAACGCTCATTTATAATACTATTGTTAAATGTGCAGTCACAAACAGCTCTGAAATTTGGCAGCTAAGAGAAATCTCCGAGATAACACTATTAGTAACTGAAATGGATTTCTGGAGACGATCAACAAACAAAATAATTGATATGGTATGGCCAAGTGCAGAGAATGCCAGAAGAATGTCTATCTAAACGAATACCAAGTTGAATACTGCAAGGGAGAAGAGAGCGAGGGAGACCTAGGAAAAACTGGAAAGAAAGTATCGACGGAGAAATGAGAAATAGAGGTCCAGAGGATGATCAGTGGATAGACCGGAATTGCTAGGTTATTGGAAGACGCCGTAGAACATTATAAACCGATCTATATATATATATATAGCAATACGTCATATATATGACAATTGAATATTACGAATCACCTGACAACTATTTTTAAATTTGTGGTTCCAACTTAAAGCCGCAATGACGATCGATCATATGAGTCATATGCAGTTTGTAAAATATTATCCTTTAATTTAAACACGTTAAAACAATTTTTAATGAAATAAAATTTTACAAAAGAATACGTAAATAATGTACATTTGGCCACACTTTGTTGTGCTATCAATGCTGATGCCAGAAAAACAATATTCCAATAAAAAAATGGCTGATACCAACTGTAAAATAAATAGTTAAGATTTAAAAAACGTTAATGAACAGAATTGTTTTGCCATAAATACGAAGAAAAAATATTTTGGAAATTATAAACAGTGAAAACAAAAATAAGATGTTCTAGAATTTTAGAAATTATGAGCTATGTAAAAATAAAATGTGTTCTGAGATATGTATTTTTCATTACGGTCACAATCCTATGGAAAGAGATGAATTATTTGCTTGCTGTTCATTTCTTGACTATAACTGAAGAAAATTTATTAACGCAATTTGGCAATAATCGGTCAAACGACTCTATACTTCCTATTAAAGTAACTATAGGTAATTTTTTCTTTAGAGGTAGATAAAATTGAGGTAATTAATATTATTAATATATCAAAGTCTAAAAACAGTGCAGGAGTTGATTGTATCGCAATGAAAATTTTGTAGTCGATGGTGCATACCCTTTGTAGACACATTGCCTATACGAATAGCAAATTCAATGTTTGAAAATGGACAATTTTCTGTGAAATTGAAAACTAAACCTGAAATGCATAGATAAGAGTCTCCCATACCAGTTTTAGATGCTCTATAAAAATATTTTGTATAAGAATGATGATTTTTGGATGTTTCCAATCAATTTACATATCACCAACGTGGATTTCGAAGAGGCAGGTCAGGGGAGCGTTTAATATGTTGCTTTTTGGAAGTACTTTAGAAAAGGTTGGATTAGAGCTGCTTTATCCCCGGTCTCTTTTTCGACTTGTCGCGTGCATTTGACAGCCTCAGAATTTACTTCTTGGTTCTTGGTGACGATACTTTATGTATGTGGCTTTAGAGGTACTGTGATAAAGCTCTCGGAGTCTTATTTAACTCAAAGAAACTTTTATTTTAATTTGATAGAAAACATTTAAGTTGTCATAATATCGAAATAGATGTTTCCCAGGGTTCCGTGCTGATTAACACTATTGATCTTACTTTTTATTAATAAAATACCTTCGTATATGAGTACAGATGTAGTCATAATGTTCGCAAATGACACATTAGTTGTGGTTTCCACGGGGAAACCTGGAGAACAAAATTCGATAAATGGGAGTGAATACACACACGTATTTTCGTGCGATAAAAAAACCTGCTCTTCCTATAGATCTTTTGAGAATTCTGATTCTATAGCATGTACATTTGAGTCATATTTAGATTACATTGATAAAAAATAAATAAAGGATATTTTGCGAGATAGATTGGACCAGACCGCTCAAATAAATATCTACTATAATTTAATATATATGCATCGTAATTATGATGTGACATTGTGAAAAAATGACTTAACATATCCAGAATATTTGTTATGCAAAGACGCGTAATTTAACTTTTGCTTAATTTAGAATGAAGAGATAGTTGCAAACCTAATTTTACTACTATATATATATATATATATATATATATATATATATATATATATATATATATATATATAAATTACTGATCGAAAAGAAAAAACCAGTATAGTTATTGAAATTTTTTCTTCCAAATTTAGTGATCCTTTTAAGATAGTCAATAGTTTAAATAATTATATTATAAATTCATGCCCTACCATTGACTCTCGATGTCATAATTCACCGATTGAAGGGAGAGTAACAAATTCCATTTATTTGTTTCCTACGGATTCTAATGAGATATTGAAGGTTATAAAGGGTTAAAAAAACAAGAAGTCGGTTGGAGATGATCAGATACCTATTTCTATTTTAAAAGATGTAGGTGACTTTATTTCTGAGCCTTTATCTTTTATTGTAAATATGTGTTTTACTACAGGTATTTTTCCGGGTAAGCTGAAAAATGCCCATATTAGAGCAATCTATAAGAAGGGGGAGAAATCTGAAGAAAAGAATTATAGACCAATCTCGCTTTTGCCTAATATAAGCAAGATTTTTGAAAAAATTTTATTTCAGAGAATTGTAACATTTCTGGATAAGTTCTCTGTAATATCAGATAAACAAAATGACTTTAGAAAAGGGAAATCCACAGTAAGAGCTTTGTACCAAACACTTATACAACTTATAGATTCTCTAAATAAAATTAAGCAAACATTGGCCATGTGCCTGGATCTCTCTAAAGCCTTTGATACTGTAGATCATAAAACATTATTATTAAAACTAGAAATGTATGGTATAAGGGGTAACGCGCTGCAATTAATAAGATCGTATTTGACGGACAGGACTCAGTGTGTTGTGGAGTCTGATCTCCATGGTAGGGCTATAGTGTGTCAGAGGATTAAAATGAAGAGGGGCGTCCCTCAAGCATCAATACTTGAAGCTCTTTTATATATTCTTTACACAAATGATTCAGTGAAAGCTTACCATGCATTTGTACAGTCCAGACTCAGATATGGTTTGATATTTTGGGGCAATTCCTGTGATATTAATAGAATTTTGATTCTGCAAAAAAGATGTTTACGATGTATTTTTGCAATGAAACAACAAGACAGTTGTAGGACTATGTTTATTAGTAACAATATTTTGACGGTTATAGGTATGTACATTTTGGATTCGGTAATGTTTATTGTTGATAACAGGGATCTTTTTGAGGGTGTATCTATTAAACATAACTACATTACTAGAAATAAAACAAATCTGCTTTCTGATAAATATAACTTTAGTTTTTTGCAGAAAAATGTCGAGTTTTCTATAATAAAAGTTTTTAATTCTTTACCTGAAAATGTACATTTACTACCGAGAAATAGATTAAAGTGTGTTCTGAAAATCTTTTTATGTAAACAAGCCTTCTATACATTGGAAGAGTTGTATGAGTGTGATAAAGGCAGTATTGTCTAGAATTAGAATTTTTGTTATTGGCTGTATTATTAAATTTTAAATGTATGTAAGTGTCCTTGTTATTTAATTTTTGTCTCATTTATAATATTGCCCTTTATCTTAAGTTTTAGTTGGTTTGTTTTTACTACATTAACTTGATAGAATTATTCAAGAAAGATATTTAAAACTGTATAATTATTGTTGAGGTTTTTTCTTTTTCATTTTTTTTCTTTTTTTATCTACAGCTGAGAATGAACTATAATTTTTATTATGATGTTTATTACAGTAATGATATTTTTTGACACTGTTCTATGCCCTTATGGGTTTTTTTGTAAGTAATACTTATTGGAATAAAGACTTATCTATCTATCTATCTATCTATCTAATACTTACTAGAATTTCAACCAATTTAAAAAACCAATTAAATGTCTCTTGGAGCAAATAGTCCGGTTTGGTAAATTATCTTATGTCTATTTAGTTTGATAATGTGTAAGTTCAGGTTAGATTTTGGTATGATTTTGATTGTTTTTATTAGGTAGCTTGTAAGATTTTGTTGTTTTACTGTTAATATGGGGTACGTATAAAAATAAAATTAATTATCCCATTATTTTGTACCTTTTTTAATTTATTATTTTTGTTCAAAAGCTGGATTGAGTTAAATTATTTTCTATAATTTTGTCAATTTCTTCGTTCGTCTTTAATATCACAATTTAAACCCATACATTATTTGCAGAACATGAAACAATTGATTGCCAACTTCCTGTAATCACAATACCTTTGGCATCTTTTGGCACATCCACAGACTATTCGTTCAAGCAATGTTTGTGGTGCAGGAGGTTTATTTGTAAAAATTGGTATTAATCCATTTTTCGACCTTTTTCTACTCCAGTCTAGAGGATGTAAAATATTCCGTTTCTACATTGTTGCATTTGCAAGTATGTTCTTAAGCCATGCTGTTTAGTAGCATCAGTTGTAATCGTAAAAAGTTGAAAACTTTGAGAGGCTATTTCTCAGCTACTAGCACGATGTCAGCTTTTTTTGATGGGGGCAAGGTCTATATTTAAATCCACTTACAAAACAGTCGGATGAAATTTAAAAAAAAAAATGCAAAAATTTGCTAATTTCAAGAAGGTAGCAAAGTTCGAGACGCTATATCACGGTTACTTTTTATCGTGCAGACTTCTGCAGGAGCTCCTTTTAACGGATGTAATGTCAGCTTTCATTCATGAAGCAATGCCTATCCCTAAGTTCACTTGGACAAAAGTTATGAAAAAAAATGCATTTTTTTGAAATTTTATTTAGTTTTTGGTGTGTATTTTTTTGGAAAATTACTTTTTTGGACTTTATGAGGTACCATTTCGATAGGAAATTTCATTACCTAAAACTGTTCTATAGACATATACTTACGAAAAATGCTTCGTTTTCGAGTAAAACTCAAAAAAGTGAAAACAGGGCAAATCTATCCTAATTTCAGAAATGCACCTCTTAATTTTGTAGCATTTTGTGATTCTGTAATATTTGGAGGTCAATTGAATGTATGAAACAATTAAAAACACTTTAACGTTTTAGTTCAGGTTAGTAATAAAAATTATAAAGAACATTAGGATAATTTAGACCCTATGTTGAGGCGAATTAGCTTGTATTAGGAGACCAAACTAAGTAAATTCGATGCGAAGATAACAACGGAAGATCTCCAACAATCGATGAACTCTGTAGCAACTACAAGCGAAGAATTATAATGTAAGCAAGATCAAATACGTGATGACTAGTAAAAACAACAGTGCTGATGGCCATCGAAGCCAACTTTGCTAATAGTAAATAAAGCACTTATTTAGACATGGAATTAAATGATAAACTGGATAAATTACGCGAGATTCCTTGATGAAAATGAATAAATACGAACTATCAACACGGGTGCAAAATAGTAGGGCGCATTCAAAAATCTGCGGGAGGCGTACATACTCTTAGTTACGCCACTGGTGAGATAGATCCAAGGCCGTATAGAAAAGGCACAAGCTGTATTTATAAGAATGGATCTTGAAAACGGAATAATAACTCTGTCCACAAAAGTAAGACTCCTTAATTACTAAGGGCTTTTCTGTTTTGTTATAAGAAATGAGGTCGTGAATCCCATCTATAAAAAATAACAACATTCGAGATTTGAGAGAGTAAAATAAAATATAAATGGGAAGGTTTATTTCCTATTCGTCTGAAAATGTTCTAACTGAAATAAAATTTCAAAATACGGCTTCCATCAATCCATTCAAAGTTCATTAAACTTAAAACTTTATCATATGTTTTTAAGTTTTTGTTCTAAATCAACAATTTATTAATTACCATTAAAACAACTATTTGTTCATATTCAAAACAAATGTTTACTGGTCATCAGATAACAAAATTTATTCCTGATAGAACAATAAAAATTTCACTGGCTTGCCACAACTTGTCTAATGTTAATTTACTTTTGTTGTGATAAGAAAACTATGTAAACACTTGAATGTTTAGTTGAGTTAATATTTAAGTAAAGTGATTTGTTAAAAAATATTAACTGTACTAACCATCAATTAAGTGATTGAAACTGGTCTATAGGAAGAGTCATTTGTAGAAATAATGCAATTTTCGCGTTTTTACCTTCAAAATTGTTAAAATTTAAAGTATTATTATTAGTATGCATACCACGCTGAAAAATTGGCAAAATCAGCACTAAACATCGAGAAATTCTTTAATAATAAACAGATGGATTTAATAATAATACATTTCCTGTTTCACTATGCGAGGCAACAGTATTCAGAGGAATTTGTGATTGAATTGGATCTATGCTTGAACGTAGAGTTATAATGACTTCTCCACCGCGAGGAAACGGTTAGATTTATGGCTTTCAGGGGATATTTGCAGGGGAGTGTCCTCTTTCTTCTGCTGTAATCTCTTTTGGTGTACGAGCTGCTGGCCATAATCTTTTTGTGGGATATCAATCTACTGTTAATGATGTGGTAATTGTCATCAACGGCAGAACTGAAGACATGATCTCCGATACTCAGACATATGATGTATGTTGTGTTGAGAGAAAATTAATTCCAACAAAACGGCTTTAGTATGTTTACGGATGCCAGCTTTTTAGAGTAACCCTGGACTAAATCCCCGAAGACATGTCTAGTTTTAGAAGGCATGTCAACGGATTTGTGGCATATTATCGAGACAGTCATCTAGACAAAAGTATTGGATATATGTTACGGCAATAAGACTAGTGATTGTCTGTCGTATGCAAAATACATACGGCTGCAGGGACAAGCATGCTTGTTAATTACTGATAAATACCAACATCAGCTTAGTAATCCCGTCGTGAGAGAGAGAGCACTAGACATCCAGAAAATGACTTAGAGCATTGACTAAATAAACACAAGACTTTCACCGCTTATGGACGCCTTGACAACTATTTTGCTATTTTTGGCGAGAGAGCAAGATGAGAAATTTCCAAGTATTAAATCCAACTCATTCAATAACTTGTGTTATAGTAAATAGTAGTAAAAAAGTAAGACATGAGAGGATACTGTGTTGCCGTGTTGGACAGTAAATCTGTAATACGGGTATAAGTTTTTAATCCCTCCATTCATAATTCATTTAAAATTACAAAGCAGCAATTGTCATGAATCAGACGATCATTTTATATTTATATTTAAGTTTTTATGGATATGAAACAGTACTATATATTATCCATTTAGATTTAACAGGTGATATACTTGAGTTTTTGGAAAAAGCAGTTTTAAACGGTATATATATATATATATATATATATATATATATATATATATATATATATATATTTCTTTATTTATTTACTTATTTATTTATGTAGGTCGATTACTCCGGAACAGCTGTACCGATTTAAATGAAATTTTTTGTATTATGTTTAGGAAGTTTCTGCAGTAGTCACATATCATTTTGGTCACAAGTGATCCAGTAAAATCCAAGATGGCGCACAAAAAAATTAATTGTCCAATTTTCTCCAGAACTGATATGGGGAACTTTTCGGGCTCGCACATACCGAATTTTTTTTTAAATTCAAAATGACGGACTAAATATTTTATATTTCTTAATTTTGTTCGAAACTGGTACTGGGTGATTTGTGAGAGTATAAAGTACTAAAATAAAATTATTTTTGGAAAATTTAATATGGCGGATTTTGCTCAAAATTGATACTGGGTAGTTTGTTCAGATTAAAATTTTCAATAATTTGCTTTTAATTCAATATGAAAGACTAAAAATTGCAGAAAGACTAAAAACATGTAGCATTTTATTAAGTGCTGTTTAAGAATTGGCAATGTTGTGATTTAAATAAAAGGTCGCTAGGAAGTGGCAACCATGCTGTAACAAGGAGGAGTTTATCCTCTTTAGTCGGTAAGAAGGAATATGCAACATTGTCACGTTTTGAACGGAAATCCAACAATTTAAATTCTTTTATACTTGTTACAAAGGTATGTATATAACATTTTATTACTTTATTCAATCTTTCGCAACATTGTAATTATGAATGAGTTGTGTCCTATCGTTATGTCCATTTTATGAGAGTCAAAGTTATAGTCTTGTGTTTATATAGTCAATGCTTAGAGATACATACTACAATATGAAATATGCAAAATTCTTCACAAAAAGGGGAAATATATACCGATATACTGACACTATTAGAATTAAAACAGCTACTAAAGCAGGAGTATATGAAGAAAGCTAGAAATTAGAGCTATTCGGCAGTCTAGGTTCCTTATCGACATTATTTTAGACTGAAGTATTTATCATTGAAAGATAGCTTAGATTGTAGAAAAATTAGTTAGTATTTTCTGCATCAAGAAGCTCTTAAAGTCTTTGAATACAACTGTTGTAATTAAAAGATTTTATGAAGCTGTACAAAGGCTTATTAGACTGAACACAATTCTTTAGTCTGAATAGCTGCACATACCCTCCGACAGAGGGATGTAGAGTTGAAGTTACCGAAACAGAAACCGGTAATAAATATATCTTTACGGACTTTCCGACCTGACATACCCAAAACATTATGCTATACATGCTTTTAAAAAACAATCAGTGTTCAAACTGCTGGAATTTAATAGAGCACAATGGCTGTATACCGGTTACTACAGACTTGAACATTACATAGATAATCTTGACCTAGCAATCAAGGCTGCGATGTCAACGTTGTATGGAAGACATTGAAACTGTTGAACACATTCTATGCAGATGCCCTGCAGTTGCAAGGATCAGGTAGGCATTATTCGGCAAGAAATTCGATTGTTGACATTAGGACTGGTTTCCTAATCTATATACTTGGAGAAATCTAAATTGTCCTGAACCACGGCTACGATAGATCAAAAAATCACACTAAAGGGTGTGATCTATCAACCTAGTCACTGTATTCAGCGTAATCTAATCTAATCTATCCTCGTGGTATATGTGTATATATATCGTGTATTTTCCAGTATTATTTATCTCGATAAAATTAGGCAGTTTTGTTTACTTACTCCCTTACCACCATCTAGCAGTAAAACTGTTTAAGTTTTAGTGTTCAATTAATTTTTTATTTTCTCTTTTGTGCAAATTTTTATTGCTATTACTAAATCTTCTAAAATAAATTATATTTAGTTCAAGTACATTTGTAGATATTTAAAAGTCTAATTAAATAGTCTTGCGTCTTATATTTATTCGGTATTGCGCTTTTCTCTTTTATTATTTACACGATTTGAACGCATTATGTGGTAATTAACTTTATATATACATTTTTATAGCCACAATATTTTTATCAAATTATTGTTTGACATATTTAATCTTAAACTTAAATATAAAATACCTATTCCGATATTATATGTAGACTTGTACTCGGAAACGTAATCTTATCTAACTAATTACAATGTCATCATATATGGTCTAAGAATTTTTATAAGCAGAAAGAGAAATTCAGCGAATTTTGCAATGATACATTTTCCGATCTGAATTAAAAATTAATGTGCGATAAAAATTTTAATTTTAAATAATTAGTAATGAATATAATTTAAAAGTGTATAAATGTATAGAAAAATATATTGCAAGCGCTGTTTTTGCCTCACCTTATATGGGGTGTTGACACAATGCATCAGAGGAGAGGTGTCATATAACAAAAAGTCCAAAACTCAATACTTCTCAAGTTACAGCTGTGTAAAAGTTCCAAAGTTCAAACCAAACTGTTAAAACTTCAGTATACAGAAAACCAACACATACTGGACAATATCTTGATCATAGTTCTAATTATTCTGTTGTAACAAAACGGGGAATTATATGCAACCTCTATAATCGCCTTATATCTATATGCAATAATGCCGATTCATTGAAAAAAGAGGTAGCAAATATTAAATCCGATTTACAACAGAATGGTTATCCTTTAAAACTAATTGACGATGTTCTAAATAACTTTAGAACAACGAACACTGGACAGCAAGGAACACATTTCTTCTTCACAATTCCGTACATTAAGGGAACTTCGGAGAAAATAAGACAAATTGCCAGTAGTTATAAATATAAAAACAGCCTTTAAATCAGGAAACACACTTAGAGCTCATTTAACAAAAACAAGACCAAAAAGTACCGATAAGAAAGAATGTGTTTATAAAGTTGCATGTGAGTGTAGTGAAATGTATATTGGGGAAACCAAACGACCACTAGAAGAGAAGTGGCTTACATTAAAAACAATAATGGAATCTTCAGTTAACCGAGTGTTGAGATACCTAATCTTTGGCAACCACTACTTTGTAACATCAAATCGTTCAGGTGTGTACAATGAAGTGAAACTTTGCACTTCAGTGGACACAGTCCCTATATAAGCTCGTAGTCTTAAGACAAAACATCCAGTTTATACTTCATAACGATTAGAGATACAACTTAATCGAAACGTCGTAAAAATAAATAAAAACAAAGACAATGCAAGTCCAACAACCACAGAAACTTAGTTCTCAACCAACTGCAAAAAACCTGACAATATAATTACGAACGTACTCTATTCTAACACAGTTAGAGACAAAACACTATATTAGATTGCCAGAATACCAGGAAAGGGTGGAAGCCTTTCCCATGGTGGTACACCACCATCTGTAGACCGGTTTCGAACTTGTTGGTCTTCTGATATTCTTGTAATCTGAGATAGTGCTTTGTCTCTAACTGTGTTAAAACACAGCACGTTTTTTCTTATAAGGTTTTTTCAGTTGGTTGAGAACTAAATTTCTCTTATATAATTGTATTTTATACACCCAATAGCAACTATATTATAACCACTATTGGTATATATATATATATATATATATATATATATATATATATATATATATATATATATATATATAATAAAATAGAATCAAATATTGCCGAAGCGGACGTGAAAATTTGTCAATCTACATGATTCTCGTGTTAAAAAATGCGGAGCGCTCCAAAATATGGGAAAACTCCGGGTTCGACAGATGGCGACAGCGCTGTTTCGTCCTAATATGGGACTCGTCAGGCCACCGCATTCGGTACAAACCATCATCTCGTGTTTGCATCCTAGATAACCGCCATATGGTGGCGCGACGGTGAATTAAAACAGAAATATGTAAAATCGAGTACACGAAACGCGCTGCCGAAAAGATAGGGGTCGCATTTTTTGGCACTTGCAACCAAGCCTACTGCTCATTTCAGCAGCCAAAGCCACGTGTCGCACCAAACGATCCCACCATGAGAGCAACGTTCAGTGTGTTTCAAAGCCAAACAAGTAAATAAATAAATAGATAAGTTTTTGTCTGTGTAATTTAAAATAAAATAGAATCAAATATTGGCGAAGCGGACGTGAAAATTTGTCAATCTACATGATTCTCATGTTAAAAAGTGCGGAGAATCACGAGAATCATGTAGATTGACAAATTTTCACATCCGCTTCGCCAATATTTGATTCTATTTTATTTTAAATTACACGGACAAAAACTTATCTATTTATTTATTTACTTGTTTGGCTTTGAAACACACTGAACGTTGCTCTCATGGTGGGATCGTTTGGTGCGACACGTGGCTTTGGCTGCTGAAATGAGCAGTAGGCTTGGTTGCCAGTACCGAAAAATGTGACCCCTATCCTTTGGGCAACGCGTTTCGTGTACTCGATTTTACATATTTCTGTTTTAATTTACCGTTGCGCCACCATATGGCGGTTATTTACAAACTTTGTTAATCTGTATGGTTCTTGTGTTATTAAGTGGACCATCGAGATGTCGCCTTTGTCGTCTTGTTTGCTGTTTTTTGATTTTAAACTCAGCTTTATAGGATGCAAAGGCGAGATGATGGTTTGTACCGAATGCGGTGGCCTGACGAGTTCCATATTAGGACGAAACAGCGCTGTCGCCATCTGTCGGACCCGGAGTTTTTCCATATTTTGGAGTGCTCCGCACTTTTTAACACGAGAATCATGTAGATTGCCAAATTTTCACGTCCGTTTCGCTAATATTTGATTCTATTTTATTTAAAATTATATGGACAAAAACTTATCTATTTATGTATATATATATATATATATATATATATATATATATATATATATATATATATATATATATATATATATATATATAGATCTCTTCGAGATTATATATTCAGATTGCGTGAAATGCTGGGACATGGCGCTGCTTGTATTTCATATTATGTCTAATATAAGTTGCTTAAATAATTTATTTCTCCGATGTTGAGATGCGCTGGCCCATTCTATACTGAGGAGAACCAATAAGTTCGAAATCGGTCTAGAGATGGCGGTGCACCACCATGGGAAAGGCTTCAAGTTTTTTACCGATGAAGTTTCTGTAAATTTTTTGCTTGTTTGTGAGGTTTTCGATCGGGTAAGTTGATTTGGGGAATTTTTTGCTAATTAATCGGGTTTTAAATTTTTCGCTAAAAGTTTTCTAAGTGTTAGAATTTTGAAAAAAAATTCGTTCGTAACCCGGTTGTTATTGTTTTTAGGGCTTAATTAAAAGTCCCTTGATTTTTTTATTAAAGGAATGAGTTTGAAGAACTCTATTATTGAATAGCTACGCGATCTTTATGCTGATGATCCTACATCGCAACCTCAGTTCAGGTATGCGATGCCGAATATCGCCCGGCTTTCGAACTGTAGTGATTGAGGGCTCTGCAGTTAAGAAACTTACCCAGGAGTTTGTAAGCAAATACTCCTATAGTCAGTAGCACTTTATTTATACAGAGGAATCCCCAAAATACCGTATTTAATCCGGAAGTTTTGCTTTCGCTTTAGAGTCTTCTTGAATCTCTGACTTTTCGCTATCGGGGTGCAAGTGATAGCTACTAAATGCCCAGAGATTCCGAGAAATTATTTGAAGGTTTTTATTGGTGCTTCGACGACGTTCTAGAAGTTCTAGCTGCCGTCAAAAACCTCGTCGTTGTTGTAGGGACGGTCTAGGCTTGAATCTGAAACAAAGGCGAAAAACGTCTCTTATTCCTGATCCTGATTAGTCCAGACGAGAATTTTTCGTGCTCAACCGGTTTGCGTTATGAATATAACACGGGTTTCGCAAAAAAATTGGGGTAATTCTTCCATATTTGATGTTTTTTTTTTCCCTTTGTTCAGAACTGATGTCTTTGTTCTTCAATTCGTTAAAAGTAGCCAATCATAGCGCTTGAATATTTGCCTACACTTACAATGCAACTATATAAGAAATTTGTTATGCGAATTTCTGCTTTTCTAACAATCTGTTGGTCATGATTTTTTCTACATCCTGTATCTATGATCTGAGCGCAAATTTCTAATTATATTGTAAATATATTTGTTTATTTGTATATTTACAATATTTCTTCAGTATTGTCGATTTTTCTAGAGTGAGCAATGAGTTTTTTAGGGTGGGCGTTGCCCACCCATGCTCCCCCTAACTACGCCCATGGGTGTAAGGGATTCGTAATTTTGAGATTTCATATAACTATGTTGTTTTTTTAACCAGATATGATAATAAGGTAATATTATTAATAAAAATAATTCCTTATACTTTAATATTCATTCTGCTAAAAAAATAGCCTGCAAATTAATATTTTGAATAAGATAATATTGAAAAAATATTAAAAAAAAACAAAAACAACAGCTTCGTATGAAATAAAGTACCAAGAATTTGATAATTTCTATTTTATACGCTTCCTAGTAAGTTGCATCATAACATATGAACATTGTTTTAACTTTTTCGTAGCAAGACTAATGATTTTATTCCTTAAATTTTGTTTTGAATCATATAATCTCTTTCAGTAATGGGCCTATTACTGCGTGACCGTGATAACTATAAGGAAAAAACAACATCATAATGAATTTAGGATGAAACAATTTTACAACTAGAAAAATATTGTTTATTCTGTTTTAGGGACTTTTTGCCACGTGGAACTGGAATTGTAACAAGAAGACCTTTAGTTTTACAATTAATAAATTTCAAATATGGTAAGTTTAAACTCACTTTATAATTTCTTACTTTATTCAATATAAAATAAATATCTATGCTTTTAATAGAATTAGTCAGCTGTAAAATGTGTAAAATTATTATTAATATTTATTAAAAAAAGATAAGATAAATCGTCTAAAGTCAGTCTATGATTAATCCATGAAATACTTTAGAAATTTGTTATTTTAGTTATAACGTGTTATTTTTATACAACTTGTACATTACTAAAACCAAAATTTTTATCTACTGTCTATTTTGGAGTTATTGTGCGTTTTATTTTAATTTAAATGCAAATGCATTATAATTTATTGTAATTATTTATTTGAATATAATTAAGATTATATAGGTATTTAAAATGGAATTAAAATTGGGCTCACGGACAAATATTTCTACATATTTATAATTACTTTTTGAAAAGTAAATACTGTACTAATACAATTAAGTTCTTATGAGAAGAAAATTGTCAAAAAAATACACCATATTAGGAGGAATTACTTTAACTTTAAAAATTATTAGAATGATAAATATTAGTTCTTTGATTAAAATAAAAACATAGCTGCTAAAAAATATTTATTTCCTCTTCGAGCTTGCCTCTCTTTCGACATGCTACTCAGTAGAGCTTCTTTTATTCATGGGGAATGCACTCCATTCTTGTTGTGGTGCAAACTAGGCGGACCCCTGAGAAAGGTCCCTTGTAAGTTGCACAAAAAAAGGAGCATTGAATAAAAATAATCCTATTAGTATATAATGAGCAGTAAACATACCACATTACACGGGAAAAATTTTTGTTAGGCTTTAAAAAAAAACAAAATATTGCAAGTAATTTTTCTACCTACATCCTGAACTAAAACATACATAGAAAGAAGTTTGAAAAATCCAGGTGCAGTGTGGGTTACATGTAACTGATTAGAACTAGAACATAATAATATTTTTATTTATATTTGAAAAAGTGTTGATAAGCAATAGAGATTGCACTTCTTGGTATACATATATATATATATATATATATATATATATATATATATATATATATATATATATATATATATATATAAGTGCATTATTTCAACAAGTATAATATAATAATCGGTAAGTCAATTTTAAAATAAATAAAAGTATGAATTAATGGTTACCAAAATTATTATTATTATAATTTTCAATATGTAAACAATATCTAGCAATAATTACCGATAAAAATAAGTTTTTAAATCCTCATTTTGTTAATATTAATTGCAAATTTCGCATTTATAGTAATTTCTAACACTTAAAAACACTGAAAAACGTCGCGACAAGCAATTAAACTGAAAGGAAAGATAAGTAAGCGTGTTTGTTTCTGTCAAACATCAAAAAAGCCTCTTCCCCACCGATCATAAACAGCCTTCAAGGAAATCTATTCTTCTTTAAATCTATAGGGGTATGATCGAAATTGTCATGATGGAAGCCATAATTTCGAGGTTATGTTTGTAAGGCAATACAATTTAATCATGAAGCGTTAAGGCCGATTTTTATTTACAACTTTTTCACCCCGGCTGCTTGACCTTTGATATTTCAGCGGGTTTTTGAGGCTATGGGTGAACGACGCAAGGTCATTCACATTTACGACTTATTCACTGCCGTTTTAATTTCTAGTAATTTTTTGTTTTGTACTTTTGGTATTTTGTTCTATTCGTTTTAATAATTTTTCGTGTTTTGCGGTTTTAATATACGTCGAAGTAATGTAAATGTTACTTTATAAAAAAAGGGTCTAGTAGAAAAGTACCTGTACCAATTATTTGTGGATTAGCAGTTTTTCTTTTATCTAAGTAACGTTTGTGGTGGGTTCGCCGCTTGCAACTGCAGAAGAAGAAAGGAAATTTGTCTTTAAATAAATCATGATCTAGATGATCCTGAAAAATATATGTTTAAGGAATGGATATACCCACATTTGAAGATTTTCGTGCGATAATTGAACCTGAAATATTCTGGCTGAATTGCCATAGTTGCAGTGGTCATAAAAAGCAATTTGTGGACAAGCAGTTTCAGCTTACAATCAGCTTATTATAATCCTCGGGTATCTAGCAAAGTCTGCAATATTCATTTCAGGTTGTTCAGCTATAATACCTGAAGGACTTGCAGTGGCCAACTAGATTTACGGTACCTAAAAAGATCAATTTGTGACGTCTCGATGGGATTGCGTTTTTTTATTCAATTTATTGTTAATTCAAACTTAAATATATAGATAATCCCAAAACAAGTAAATATTGGCTAGCCCGAACAACGACATATTACATATTTTTGAAATCAGTTGAAACATGGTTTCCAGTCTAGCAGAGAATATACAGGATGTTCCATTTAAATAATTAAAATTGCTTTTTCTTTTCCACTTTACAATGTCATTTTTTTCAAATAAATCTTAAAGATAATATTGAAGAAATACAATTTCTTTTGTATTTAAGGTTTTTTTTCCACTGCTTATAATAAAGTCTCTAGGTACGGTGTTAAATATAAAAATCTCTATATATGCCAGTGGCTTTACTACGTAGTGTATTTAATACAAACTCTGTGATGTCTCAAGCGTTTGTATATTGTGATATTGTTAATTGAAGTAAATTATTAAATAAATTAATATATGTTTGAACCTTTGTAGAGGACTGTGTAGAGCGTGCCTGGAGGGGGCAAAAAGCTGTGTCAAAATTGAAGGAGAGTGTAGCCAAACATTTTCTATCAACAGAGGATTAAAACAGGGAGGTGCTTTATTGCCAGTACTGTTTAACCTTGCACTGGAGAAAGCCGTAAGAATAGTATCAGTTGACGCGGAGGTTTTTGGGCCAAGTGGCCTTAAACTTATTTTGGCCTACGCGGATGATATGGGCGCGATAGGAGAAAGCACAGTCAGTGTGAAGGAAAACTTCATAAAGATAGAAAAAGAAGCTCAGAGAGTAGGGCTCCGAATAAATGAAGGAAAGACCAAATACATGCATGTCTCCAGCAACCCCGCCCGAGACAGAATCAGGCAGAACGTCACCATGGATGACTATAATTTTGAGCATGTGCGAGTTTTCAAGTACCTGGGCGCAGTGATAACGACAAACAATAATATGCAGGAAGAGATTAAATAGCGCATCACACAAGCAAATAAATGTACATTTGCGATACAAATCTTGCTGAAGTCAAAATTTATCACTAGAAAGGCAAAAACCGAAATTTATCGAACAATAATAAGACCAGTAGCAATCTACGCCAGTGAAACATGGACCCTGACAGTCCACGATATGGAGCTGCTAAGAAAGTTTGAGAGAAAAATCCTGCGCATAATATATGCCCATACCGAGACCTTGGAACAGGCCGTCACAGAATGAGAAGCAACATAGAGCTTGCGCAAATATATCAAAGCCCTGACATCATTCAAGAAATAAAGTCCAGAAGACTACGATGGACAGGTCATATACAAAGGAGTCAAAACGATCAACTAATAAAACGGCTATGGGAGGAAGCACCATAAGGAAAAAGACCACTGGGAAGACCTAGGCTTAGATGGAGAGATAACATCCACAAGGATTTAGCTATCCTTGAAATTGACCAGCAAAGCAAGAATGGTGAGAGCTGATACAAGACCGCTCCAGGTGGAGGCAGATAGTCGAGGCAGCCAAGACTCACCCTGGGTTGTAGTGCTACGGAGACAATCAGTCAGTCTTCTTCTTCTTATACTTTAAAATGGAATTCATTTCTGCCATTTCAATGTTCTTAGCCTACTTTTATTTTTAATTTTAGAAAGGTCTGGTCCGATTTGTTTGGAAATTTTTTTTTAAAATTAATTACCAAACTAAATGTGCATATTAAATAAAAATATATTCATATATTATGAAGATATTTTTATTTGACAAAACTGTTGCGCAGATTGGTAATAATATTCATCTCTAACTTTAACAAAAATATCCTTTCGCAAAGATCATAGAAAAAAAAATTTAAAACAAAACATCTAATTCTGCTTAAATTACCCTTGTGTGTTTAGGAACTTGACGCACTCGGTATTAAATTGAAATTTGCGTGTGTTTTTGCGATCTCCTTCAGAACCGGAATCGCAGGAATATGTTTCTGGGGGGTTTGAAATCGGGAGGTTGTTCTTATGTGAACCAGGTCGTATTATGGATGATATATTAGGGTAGCTGACAACTGACTTCTTCTTTTTATATGTGCTGGTTTCTTGTCCCACTTTAGGAACAATACAGAAATAGCAATCATTTAGAGGATTTGGTGTCCAATGGAACAACAAAACGCATACATTTTTTTTCGGAGACTTGTCCTGATCTTCCTCTTTGCTTACAAAATACAGATAATATACTTTATAACAATCTGGAGTCGTTTCAGTTATCGCGATTATTGTTTTGTGTCTTACTAAAGGTATTCGATTCGATACCAGCCAGATGATAAGGTCATCTGATGACGCAAATCTTCGTAGTCGGCGCTAGTAACTAGAGTCGCTTATTTAATAAGAGTATAAACCAAAAGTGGATAATATACTTGCAGTTGGGTGTATAAAAATACAATTATATAAGAGAAACTTAGCTCTCAACCAACTGAAAAAACCTTATACTATAAGGACAAACGTGCTCTGTTCTAACGCCGTTAGAGACAAAGCACTATCTCAGATTGCAAGAATACCAGGAAAGGGTGGAAGCCTTTCCTATGGTAGTGCACCGTCATCTGTAGACCGGTTTCGAACTTGTTAGTTCTCGTCAGTACAGAATAGGCCAGCGTACTTTAGCATCGAAAAAGTAAATCCTTTAAGCAACTTATATTAGACAAAATATGAAATCTAATACAAGCGGCGCCATCTCCCATGGCAGTGCACTACCATAGGAAAGGCTTCCACCCTTTTCTGGTATTCTTGCAATCTGAGATAGTGCTTTGTCTCTAAATGTGTTAGAACAGAGCACGTTTGTCCTTATAGTACAAGGTTTTTTCAGTTGATTGAGAGCTAAGTTTCTCTTATATAATGGTATTAATATGAGAGTACCTGGTGTGATATATATTTTAAATTACATTTTAAACATCTAGGTTTAGCACAACAAAATTTATTCATTTTATTTAGGATATTTTTTTAGCTGTTGTCGAATGATAGTTGGTACATGCTTATTAATCTTTTACTATGTTTTCGCTTAAGACGATTAAATATAGGCTTATTTTTTAAGGCACAAATCTAATAAAGTATTCTTGTTCTAGAATATGCCGAATTTTTGCATCGACCAGGGCAAAAATATACGGATTTTAATGAAGTTAGAAGAGAAATCGAGGCTGACACAGACAAAGTTACTGGAAAAAATAAAGGAATTTCCAATTTACCTATTAATCTTAGAGTATATTCTCCAAATGGTAAGGGTTTATTTCTTTTCATTTAAATTTTTACTGCCATATTTCCACACATACACATACATGTTTACAAGACATATATGTTATATTACAACAAGAAATATTATACATGCTTTTTCTTCGATGCTAAAAATACATTTTCTGTAATATCTCGAATTATAATCATTTTGGTTTAATAAATCAAATGTCAAATTATTTCTTATAAAATTTTAGAGGTAAATGTAATTTTTCTGATGTTAAATTTTCAAAATTAATCAAAATTTGTTAAAAATAATAGTGCCATAAAGAAAATTAAAAAATGAAGCTGTGACCAGTCGTATTGCGAGAAAATTTACTTATACTTTCTCTATTAAAGGGGTGAAAACCACCCTGAAGTTTTCCTAAGAGTATATTTTTTTATATATATATTTCGGAATATAATAATTATTTTTTATTAAAATAAAAGCTAAATTATTCATCGTGGACAGGGGCCATCAGGAATAAAACCTTCACCATTGAGGGTTTCATGATTTAATTATTTTTAGCACATACGTTATTTTATTGTACACGTTTCAATATAAAATTAGCTGCAATTCATTCTAGTCCAGGAGCCCAGTGAAGGGACGTGGAAAATCTATTTACATTTGCTCTCCTAGTGCACATAATCCATTATAGTTTTCGGTGATCATTGCATTAATACTTCAAACAAATTTTAAGATATATGTGTTTTTATTTATTAATTACAATCATCTAATCATAAAATAAACAATACAATACATTCCTCAATATTATCTTTATTAAGACCACTATTTTCTCTTTTTACATTTTCACTTTTAATTTTTAAATTATCTAAGGTTTTTTATGTGTATATTTTTATAGCACTCTTTGATCATGAGGTCCAGGAATAAATCTAAAAATGACATTAATCTCATTCAATAATCACATCTTCTATTGAATTGAAATGTTTGAAGTCTAGAATTATATGCATAAAGTTTGTTTTCAAGTTGTTTGACCTGCTTTGGCTGTTACATCCAAGCGACAAAATACAATGTCCCGATGCAAATTGGCAATGTCACATTTTCGACACCTACCTTGGTCCATACTCGTTAAATTTATGCCTTTTTTATTTTCTGGCAAATAATGTCCAAATCAATGTTAAATAAATAAACTTTTTCGGAATTATTCATATTGCTACCCTTAACAACTTGTCTATTTCGAATATAAAATTCAACAGTGAGCGTGAAGCTGGTGATGCCATGTTTGTTCATTGGCTATGAAAATACACTGGGCCCTCCGACTGTTCAGAATGGTGTTGATCAACGGGAAACTGTTAAATGGATATTTTAGTCTATATTTTAATATTTGACTTATATCAATGTTTATAAAGGAATGGAAGATTTTTGAATTAGTTAAAAAAATTGTCTTCTGAAAATGAATTTAATTTTCAATTTTTGAAGGTTTGGATAAATAAAAACGAGTTTATGACTTATTGTCCTCCACAATATTATAGTAAATAAGGGAGTTAATTTGCTTTACTTTTATGTAAGGCTCAAAGACCGACAACGTCCATTGAGCGAAAAAATCGACTACTACGTTAAAAAAGGGGGTTCTTAATTTCGCCGCTATATATTGAACAGAAATAAAACTAAAGAATATACTGAATAACAGTTTTAATTATTTGTCTGGAACACACATAGTTCATTAAACATAAAAATTCCTCATATAAAACGGATTTTATAACTTTACGTTTTACAAATATCGCTAATTGAAATCAGTTTTAAAATATACAAAAATAAAGTAATAAACGATTGTTTATTTATCAACTACGCAAAAAGTTATTTTCCAAAGACAAATATTTTAAATTTTATTCGATATTTTTTAAACCTGTTATATACAGAGTAGATCAGAAGCTTACCAAAGTTTATTTTTTAGCATTTCTAGGAGCTCATAAATATATTCATATAGTATGTAAAAAAGGAATAAACTTTACTTTTGGTTATATTAAATTTATAAAAAAAAATATCAAACATATTCAATTAATATTCTTATACTTTTAAAGTATGGCTGGTAGGTTCGTCTTTTGCCAATTTTAGTATCTTCTACAATTGATTCCAAATGTGATATAATTTTAAAATATTCCGTTTATTCGATAGTATTTAGGATCAACGAAAAAAAAAATATTTTATGTTCATATTATGTTTCCATGCGTATTTACATCTACAAGTTTTTATATAGTTTTAGAAGAATAATGATAAAAATCGACATCCATATTTCGTATCTAATATTAAAATGAAAATTTTTGAATAGTCTTACGGTATTTTTCCAATTCTGAAGTTGTTCTAAATTAATTAACAGATTAATCCATTTTTAATTTAATTAAGATTTTATTTACTTGTATTTACTCATTGATATTTTTTAATTACTGTTGTACTTTACAGTTCTCAATTTGACTCTCATAGACCTACCAGGAATGACCAAAATTGCTATTGGAGATCAACCTCCGGATATAGAAATTCAAATAAGATCGATGATACTGGAATATATAAAACGGGATTCCTGTCTTATTTTAGCTGTAACTCCTGCCAATACTGATTTAGCGAACTCGGATGCCCTGCAGATTGCCAAAGAAGTGGATCCACAAGGTAGTTATAATGAGTGAATGAGAAAATATCCACAATAAAGTAAAATGTATACGTTTTCACAACTTTTACAATCCTCAAAGACGAAGTTATTAAATACTAGCGACCCGCCCCGGCTTCGCACAGGTGCAATGCTGATACTAAATACACTACAGAAAAACTGTGACTATTTATTTTATTTTTACAACAATTATTACATCGGCCTCCGACGCGCTATTTATAGGCACGCTGCCGCCGCCCCGGTCGGCCAGTACCGCCGCAAGCGCTACTTCCCGCAATTTTAAATCTGTAATATCTTCGAAAATATTCATTTAAATCTTGTGCTGTAAAGAACCATATAGATCTATATTAAATCAACAATGTATTTAAGCTATTTAATTGGATAAGGATTAATGCTGTATTGGTTAAAATCGCTTCAAAATTTGCCATTATTTGTCGTAAAAAGTAAATGACAAAAAAATGTTATTGTGGGATATCCATGAAAGATAGACATATACCATCGCGGAGTTTTCTGTAGACCTTTTCAATGTGTACAAATAATTAGTACATTATTTTGATAAATCTCGTAGGGTTCAGCCTGCGTTTGCAATGTAAGCGGAAAAAAATATGATAACGACATCACATTAGAAACCTCAAAAATAACAGTATTTCTCCACTATTTAATGGATGTTATTATACATATAAACCTTCCTCTTGAATCACTCTATCTATTGAAAAAAACCGCATCAAAATCCGGTGCGTAGTTTTAAAGATTTAAGCATACAAAGGGACATAGGGACAGAGAAAGCGACTTTGTTTTATACTATGTAGTGATTTTTGCTTGAAAACAATTTGTAAATTTATATGTGTGCCGATGATATGCATCTAATAGGCGGATATATTTATTTATCTTTAAAATGTTGCAGTTTACCATAAAAAAATCCGGACATAATTTAAAAATTAAAGTGAATTAATCTGATGGTTTGAGGACATAATTATCATCCAAGCAGTATTGGACAAAAGGAGGTAAAGCCTTACTATATCTGTTTTAAAAAAAGAAAATAGAACAACACCAGGAAATTATAGAGGAATTACACTTCTGAACTGTACCTTAAAAACATTTACTAATTACACACTAAACTACATATGTAATATTATACTGATCAGGGAAGCCCAGTTGGGGTTCGAACAGAATAGTTCTACAATCGAATCCATTTACATGATTAGACAAATCTAAGAAAAATCACTAAAATATAATAGATCGGTATATTTATGTTTTGTTGACATGAGCAAAGCATTTGACAGGATAAAACTACTAAATATAATGAAAATGCTAGAAAGGTATGGATAATCTAAAAATTATAGAAAATATGAATGTTCAGTGCACGATACGTATTAAAGTCAACAACGAACTGAGAAAAGCAGTACACGCTAACATTAGACAAGGTCATTCTCTAAGTCCTGTCCTGTTTAATCTGATTATGAATCCAATACTTAAAAAATTACCTAAAGATCACACTTATAAAAAGGGAAATACATTATTTAACATCATGTGTTGTGCAGATGACACCGTACTAAGCGCAGACTCTGAGGATAAATTGCTACGACTTTTAGGACATTTATAAAGGAAAACAGAATAGCTGAACATAACCGTCAATACAGACAAAATAAATGTTGTGATAATATCAAAAGAGTCGCTATTATATAAACTAGAAAGAAAGAATGCCATTATAGAAAAAATAATAACCTTAAATTAACTCGGTGCAGAAGTCATAACAAACAATCAACGTGATAAGAAGAAGAATAAAAAAAATAATGAGAAGAAGAAGAGGGAAGAATAAGAAGAGGGGGAAGAAGAAGAAGAAAAGGAAGACGAGGAAGAAGAAGGAACGGTAGTGTCTCAGGAGTAGTCAGTTTGTAGTATCGAATATTTTAAAAATGTCTCAAGAGACTGGAGTTTTCTTACGAAGGGTCCAAGGCGCAATATGTATACAACAGCTATCGATGACCTTTTTTTAACCGACCTTTAAAAGAAGGAGGTTCTTAATTCGACTGCATTGTATTTTTTTATGTATATAGTCGGTTACTCCGAAACAGGGGCACCAATTTGAAATTTTTTTGTATCATGTATAGGAAGTTTCTATATATTATTTTGTACGAAATTGGTTTAGTGAAATCTAAGATGGTGAACAAACAAATTAATGTTATCCGATTTTCTCCAAAACTGGTATGAAAGAGTTTTTGGGGTCGTACGTAACGGTTCTAAAATTATTGAAATAAAAAAAAAAATAGGAAGATTTTGCGTGCGTAGATTACGAATTCAAAATTATTTTAGAAAAAATTAATATGGCGGATTCAATATAGCGAACTAAAAATTCTGCATCTCTCGATTTTGTCCAAATATGTCATAGGTGGGTTTCTGAAGGTGCTATCAAGTTACGAATTTAATATTATTTTTGAAAGCTTCAATTTGGCGAGTTAATGGGGGGGGGGAGTCCTAAAGCTGTAAATTATGAAGTTAAAGTTATTTTTTAAAAGTTCAATATGGTGGATTTAATATAGCGGACTAAAATTTATGCATCTCTCGATTTTGAAAAATCTTAATTCTTGAGTTTAGAGCGTGTTAAAATGGAATTATGATCCTACCTTTCGTTTACGATTGTACAAATCATCTTCAGGGACTACTCCATAAGATTAAAACACTGTTGGGACATTTTTACAGGTCAGTGGGGCAGGTAAATTGGCTATCCAAAATCTATCATGTAATCTTAAAGTATTACTCTTTACCTTTAATTTCTATTTTAGAACAAAATAATACAGCTTTTTTACCGATATATTGTAGCTTGAAGTTTGTGCTAAATGAAAAACTAAAGATTCACGTTCAATTAATACGCCATATAAAAAAAATCTTGGCTACTACTTGGCTATTCTATGTGGGTTCGGGTCATTTTCTCAATTTTGGTTAGAATTTTCGAAATTCTGATGTGATGGAGCAGTTCTGCGGTCATATTATGATAGAGCTCTCTAATTGGAGTCGATTTTTTATAATAACCAAGATGTTTCCTTCCTAAGGCATATCAACTAAACGTGAATCTTTAGTTGTTTAATAAGCACAAACTTCTTCACGTTCCAAAATAGAAATTGAAGTGGACGAGTTGTAGTTTACGATATCATGATTGATCACTTTTTATACAAAATTTTATTTTATCTAGTGGAGATCATTTACTTCATCTACTATTAATGGAATCAATTAAGTAATTCTTCAATAACTTTAATATCTAGTTCCCCTTACGCTGTGTAAATGGAGTCTGATTCGGTGTCATCTCCCCGATACCTGGAACATTCAACATCAACCGCGACCCTGGTGGAAACAATTGACAAATAGGGTCAAGCTGTTCCTACAGTTACGGTTAAATTGAAAAAGCCTAAAGTAAGTAGGAAAGTAAAGTAAAGGTGGACAATGAAAATTTAGGACGGAAAAAATTCAAATTTTTTTGCATATACTACAAACCTAGGAAGTTTGGTGAAAGCTCATCTTCTGATTCTTCTGATGGTGAATGTGAACATTGTCAAGGCTACGTGGAAAAACAAAGCACAAGAATCCACTGAGGCTACAAGAGTTGATGATAGTTGCATAATTGAGGCTGTGAGTGCAGATCCACATATTCCAAGTTTTGGTGAACTAGGGCAGCCTCCTTCAGAATAAAGCCACAATATTTCACAATTGTATTATTAGGATGTAATTTTTGATTGTTTTATATATTTATTAATATAGTTTAAGGTCAGTGTAGAAGTTCAGCGATTTGACAAATTCACTTGTCAATATTATTGATCTCTAAAAATGCCCTAAAACGGTCATTTTTGAACTTTTAGATTAGATTATCTACGAATTTTGCGGAGAGATTTGAACTAGCACATCAAATTTCTTCGGAAATGGATGCTGAAGTCCGTGCTATAAAATATTGTTAACCTGGGTTATCTATATAATCTAGTTTAAACTAATTTTTCTACGTATGCAGAAGTGATCTAGCGTTCGCATTGCTCAGTTAATCTTAACGCTAGCAAATCGAAGTAGAAAATTTTTTTGTGGGACAAAATGGAAAATAATTTTGAGTGTCTCTTTAACATAACCTTAAAAATATTTTGATGCGGAAGTAGAAGATATTTTACCTTTTCTTCATTTTAGGATTTCGTACCATTGGCGTTATAACAAAATTGGATCTCATGGACGAGGGAACGGACGCAAGGGACATTTTAGAAAATAAACTTTTACCTCTTAGAAGAGGTTATATCGGTATAGTTAATAGATCCCAAAGGGATCTTGAAGGAGGCAAAGATATTAAGGTGCAGATTGCAGCAGAAAGAAAATACTTTATAAGGTAAAAATTTTCTTTAAATACGTTCAACACTCTTATGAAATATTTTTTGATATTTCTTAAAAACATAGCAAATGTGCAAAATAAGGAATATTACTTAAAAATTAAGATTTCAGTAAGATATAAATAAATCTATTTCTCTTCCGTATTTAAATAGTTGTTAATATATATATATATATATATATATATATATATATATATATATATATATATATATATATATATATATATATATATATATATATATATATATATGGTCTCGTCAGTGGAGCTGTATCGAACTAAGAGCAACATTTGCAGAAATCAACTGTCTGTATAAAATATAAATTCCGGGACCTATCGAGAGGATATTAAAACCTGCGAACTTTTCGATGTTAGATTGGAAAATATCGTCAGTCGAACGATATCTATATATTTACCAGATTAGTTCGAAACTTTCCGAATTTATATTTTCTATAGACAGTTGTTTCCTGCGAATGTTTAGTCGAAACGCGTATGGAGAAAGGACCAAGGTTATATTTGTAGGAAAGAAACTGTTGGTATACATTCCTTCCCTTATTTACTTGAAATGAGAATACATATATATTACCAACTATTTAAATACGGCAGAAAAATAGATTTATTTATTTCTTACTGAAATTTTAATTTTTTGGTTTTGCATTATTTCGGTGAATGTATAGATGTCGTTCGACTGGTGATATTTTTCAACTTGACGTCGACAAGTCGAAAGGTTGTAATATACTACCGATATGTCTCGGAATTTATATTTTATATAGACAGTTATTTCCTGCGAATGAGGTGGTCGAAACGTGTATCTGCTTGAAAAGAGAAAACATATATCTTAGCAAGGAATATTACTATTGCTATCTCGGAAACGATCACATCTATGAGATCGGTTAAATCATCGAAAATATGTCTTTTTTGGGATACATCTAAGACTTTTCTCACGGTCGTGAAATTTTCTATACTTTTAGAGATATAGAGAAAATTCAAAATTCACAGACGTTATTTTCGCAAATATCTCGTTAACCTTTTATTTTACAGAAAATTGTTTTTTAGAAAAATATTGTCCTTTTTCACTTGCTATCAAATGACGTTAATAGAACTCAGTAAAATGTTTAACCTACATAATTTTTGTAAATACGGACCTATTCAACCGTGGTTTGTCTGTATTTTGGCTTTAGTTATCTGTATCCCTACTACAACCGTAATTTTTTTTATCATTTATTGCAACCAGATACAAGGGATATAAATAAATAATTTACTAGAGAATGAAATAAATACTATTAACACAAGGAGCCGAAGATACACTAGCTTTTTGAACCATAACCCAATGATTAAATATGTAATAATACTGGCTGATGCATTTTTCTGAACTGGCTCCAAATGGCTTTTGAAGTTAAAGGATTTAAAAATAAGAACTTCATTAGATTTTTCCAAAATTAAGGCCAAAATGCTTCGGAACATTTAGACAATGGTTATTAAAAATACACAAATGCGCATCTATGTTTGTCTTCCCAACTGTTACTATTGATTGTGATTATCTTTTATCAAGAGTAAATAAGTCTTTGCACTTGTAAAAAGAATTCTTCTGTACACTTTCCTACACCTTAAACGGCGGTATATACTGCCCTCTATCGAGACTACAATGCAATATCAACAAAAATAATACTCTCGATGTTCATGTTTTTAGGTCGATTTTGCCTCTTATACTAAGAATGTGTATGTTGCTGACATATCCCCCCCCCTCGGCAATTCGTTTTTGCTTACGATCGCCTCCCCCCCCCCCCAAGAGCTTCGAATTCAGAAAAATAGACACGATCCTGTTTTTTACACTAGGGATGTGAATGTTGCTGGCTCCCCCCCGTCTACAATTTGCTTTCGCTTGCCATACTGTACTTTTGTGATATCTTCCTCCCAAGAGAGAGGCTGAATCCGCCCCTGCTTGAACTTGATGTTTTCCATAATGCTGTAGTATGATATTGTCATTACTAAATCAAAGTAAATGGTTTCCCAAAAACTATTGAAACAATTTCGTTTTAATTTTGTAAACTTTTTCTAAACACATACATTATTGAAGAATTTTTTAAAACTTATAACTATACATAACCGTTTCAATTATCCATGATGAGGTACTCAACAAAATCCCCTGAAAAAAATTCTTACTCATACTACTCATCCTGTACTTCCGAACATTATAAAAGGGCTTCTTCATTTTTATTTGCGACCTTTGCTGTTGTTTTTTTTTTAAATAATTTTTGAAAGACATTGTTCACTTTTTTTTAGTCATTCAGCTTATAGACATATGGCAGATAGAATGGGTACAACATATCTGCAAAAAACTTTAAATGCTCAACTTACAAACCACATTAGAAATTCTCTTCCTGGACTAAGAGATAAACTACAAAAACAGTTGTTTGGCTTGGAAAGAGAAGTTGGAGATTTGAAAAATCTCAAACATGACGATCCAACTTTCATAACCAAAGCATTGTTACAGTAAGTAACTTATTCTTTTACAGCCAAATACTTTATGTAATTACATAATTCTTATAATATAAACTGTATTTTGTAATTCAAAGTGCTTAAAGTTAAACAAAATTTATTTTTTTAAAAAGCAATGAAAATTTATCTATTCGATAATTTTCTTTTTGTATAACATGTTTTTTTTTTCGTTAAAAGTTGGTAATATCTAATCTCAATTTTTGTCATTTATCTCAAATTTTTGTCAAACATGTCACAAGACACTGAAAATGTGAAAACGGTAGTTAGGTATAATATAATTCATCATTTACGAATTATAGGATTTATTATTTGTCCTTTTCAGGTTAGTCCAAAATTTTTCCATAGAATTTGAAAAAGCATTAGAAGGTTCTAGATCAAGTGAGATAAACACTACGGAATTATGTGGCGGGGCAAAAATAAATTCTTTTTTCCACGAAAGACTGCCCTTCGAAATAGTTAAAATGGAATTTAATGAAGTTGAACTTAGAAAAGAAATTGAAATAGCTATATGTAATATCCACGGCATTCGGGTAAAGGACCTATATCTATACTGTAATCAGTTTTAATACAGAATGACTTTTTCAGTTATTGACATCAAACTTATTTCTCCATCCATTGAAAATTTTCTTTTACAGCCTTAAGTAACAATCTCAGAAAAATCATAGCAGAAATTTAGTTTTCTTTAAAAAGACTAGGTATTTGATATATCAAAGAAGTTACTTTACATTTTTCATTAAGTTCGTAAACGTGAACTTTTTTGAGTTTCCTGCGATGGACTCTCGTTATTTTAGAAAGTGTAATTAGTTTCCAAGGGTTGTAAAATTATTAAAAAATGCAAGTAATTCCCCCATTCAGCAGTAAACAGACTTTATCCTGATAAAACACCGATTTTAAAATAATATAATTTCGCTAAAAAAATACCCCGGTGTTGATGTCCACTTAGATCATATTCCAGTTTTTGTTCAACTCAGAGGAAAAATGAAAGATATCCGACAAGTAAGAACATTATGCATAAATCCCGAAATGAAGGAAAAAATTCGGGAGGAACTTGCGGTAAAGTAGCTTGAATACAACCCAGAGAGAAGAAAATGTTGAACAGGTCTGATTAGGTTAAAAAAATATTATTGTAATGGAACCAAAATTAGTTGATGAGAGAGAAGATTATGGATCTTATGCAGTAAACACCTAAACACGATTTATTCATAGGAGAGACCCACTTTGGATTTCACACAGGAATGGAAACAAGAGAAGCCTTGATGAGACTGTTCGCCCTTGCGGAGAAATGTCTTGATACGAGACAAAATCTTTATCTATATTTTATTGACTTCGAGAAGGCACTTGAGAAAGTAGAGGAGATCCATTTAATGAACATTATATAACATATAGACCTCGATGGAAGAGATATAGACATAATTATACAACTTTATAGGTAACAATCAGCAGCGCTCAAGAGTGAGGACAGGATAACAGGTCATAAAAAATAAAAAAGGGAGTAGGTCAGGACTATGTGCTATCGCTATTGCTGTTTAATCTTAATTTTGGAAAAATTATAGCTGTAACACTGTCAGATAGAAAAGAGAGAATCAAAATAAATGGAGTATCATTAAATAATCTGCGGTAGCCAACGATACTGTATTAATTGCCAAAAGTGAAGAACTGTAAAGCCTCCGGACTCGTAGCAAAAGAAGATGGGTTTAACCTTGAACGTTTAGAAGATCAATATCATTGTAATTAGCTATGATCGGACGGGATTAAATATTGCAAGAAAAACCAGAATAAATCAAATATCTCGGAAAAAGTATGGATACTTGTATAAATACCAACAAAAAAGTAAAATGTAGAACAGAACAGGCGAGATCAGTGTTTAAGGAATATAAAACTTCTTTATTAACTGAGCTGAGAATTCGATTTTGGACATATTATGTTTGCTCTGTTCTCCTGTGTGGGTGCGAATCATGGACATTGTAGTCAAATACGATTAAATGTCATTGAAATATTGCTGCACCGCGAAATGCTCAGAATATCCCAGATGGACAGGATAATAAGCGCAGAGGTATTAAGAAGAGCAAATAAGCAGCTTGAAATAAAGAAAGTTATCGAAACAAGAAAATTAACGTAATTGGGAAATATTGAGACACCAGAAATACGAAATTATACTATGCGTAATAGAGAGAAAGATAAAAGAGGCAGAGAAAGATGAAGAACTTCATGTATCGGTAATATCCAAAATTGGACAGGAATGAACAGAAAAGATCTAATTCACACCGTGTGAGACAAATCGACACATACTATATTATTAGCCAGCCTCGGATTACGACACGCCATATAGAGAGTGATAGTAGTGAGTTGGAAAAAATTTTGGCCTAGTCACAGTGAAGCAAAAGTTTGAGTAAGTACTGGAAAGGTAGATGACTAAAGATAAAATGCCATTCAAAATTGGTCTTTAAGAAACATCAGTGTTGGAAATCCAACATGAAGTATGAACAAGGTCCGAACATTTAAAATGTTTTCCCAAGGCTATTATTATGGAATATGGACTCGATGTACTTATTATCAACCCTATAGTCTTGATCTAGCCTCTCGTGACTGTTAGGTATTTATTCTTAACATAAAATTCTGATTTAAGAGAATAAAAGATGATGTAGTGAAATTAGTGGTTTTAGAGCATAAATTCCGATTTTTTTTGATGAATTTTGATGTATTCAATTAAAATCAGATACCAACAAATAGTGAATGTTTTTGATTTACTACTGATTGTACAGTTCAGGCAGGAAACTTTTGAACCTTGCTACATATATTTTATAATTGTATTATTTGTTTACAATTCTTGTTTTTTAGATAGGTTTATTTACCCCTGATCTAGCCTTTGATGCCATTGTTAAAAAACAGATTGAGAGACTGAAAGAACCTTGTTTTAAATGTGTCGATCTAGTCATTATGGAACTTTCTAATATAATCCATTCATGTACTGCAAGGGTAGGTATTCTATGAATATTTATTAACAAAAGGTTGAACACCTATTTTTTAACGTCTTAAACAAGTCATTTCAGAGGATATTAATGCCAAAAAGAAAATGTAAACAAATCAAATCTCTTAACACATTCAAGGACAGTAAGACTGGACAAACAAAAAACTTTTTAAATTTTGTATCGATTTTGACAACTTTTTGTCAAGTTATAGAAAGAAGTCTTTATCTTGATTATTATCTTCCATTGAGTTTACAGAAAGTCCAATAGAATTTGGTACTATTCAGGATTGGGGCAAAAGTTGCATTTTGTCGTTAATGTCTTAACACTCTTTGAATTGTTTTGAGTTATGCCAATACATTTTACTCTATATTTTTCATGTATAACAATAATAAAAATTAAAAACATTACAGATAATTTAACTGTGCTCTAATAACTGCTGCCATATGACGTGTTAAACTCTGAACCCAATTGTTAATTGTCCACGTGAAATATTTTCACATTCTTCTTGAAGAGCTATTTGAAGCCCTGTAATGGTTTCTGATGGTCGGTTGCAAATAAGCCCTCCAACATGCCCTACACATGCTCGATCGGGTTTAAATCTGGGCTATGAGGAGGCCAGTCTAATTATTCAGCAAACGGAGCGAAAGGTATGACGTGATCCTCTTAACATTCTTCTATATAGCGGTGAGAAGTTAAAACGAGGTTTGTACGGGCTTGTATTGAAATTCCAGCTCACACCATGCTACTACCGTCTCCAAAAGTTATAGGTATTCTCCGAGATGTACAACATTCAGAAAATGGTTTTCCTCGACTTCTCTATACGTATTCTTGTCCATCCGATGTACAGAAATAAAAACGCGAATCAATTGTGAATCGTCACTCTGCGACAATTCAGTGTCATTTGTGACTAATTGTAGAGTATGATGAGCTGTGAGTAAAGATGAAAAATCACGGGTCTTCTTGAATTCAATTCATTTTCATATAATCTACGGCGGACCGTTTGTTACTTCGCGGTATGCAAAGTAGTTGGAGAAGTAAGATGATCATCTTGCAGGTTTTTCACTCGTAATTTTCCTGATCCTGGATGTCGTGTGTACTCACTGGTCTGACGTAACTGTCTAATCGCATCTTCTGTGGTGTTCCTAGCTCTGTCTATAACATTGACAATAAAGAATATATCACAAGGACATTCAGTATAACAGTCAACTTCTAACAGTATGAAAAAAATCTTAAAAAAACACTGACACTTCTGATAATGATTAAAAACATCATAAACACTAAACTACGTTACGTTACTAAGTAACAGAACACTAATGTTGCTTGATTAAAATATGATGTTTTAAATTTTTGTTATTGTAGTCTCTTGAAAACAGAGAGGGTTAGGAAAATTTTGTTTTTTGCATCTTTTGTTTAACAAAAAAGTAGCTTCGAAAGTTTTGATCTTTAATAATAACAGAGATACCCTGCAAAAGTCTCGAAAACTGGACACCCTGCAGGAAACTAAAGTGATTTTTAACAAATAAATTCGTGTTCAATCTTTTGTAACTTTTGCTATATTTTTAAAGAATGGTAAACTTATTTTAATCAGATGTCACGTTACCCTCTTCTTAGAGAAGCTGTAGAAAGGATAATCTCAACTCAAATACACCAAAGAGAACAGCAGTGTAAAGATCAAATTGTTTTATATGTAGATTGTCAGCTGAGTTACATGAATACCAACCATGAAGATTTTATAGGATTTGCCAAGTAAGTATTATTTTAAGTTTATAGCCTATTCATTGTTACATGGCTCTAAGAAATCACCAACTAAAAAACATTAAAAAAATGCCTCCCTTCTATGATACTCCATGGAAATTAGATCAAAAAAGAGCTGTTCTGTTAACAAAAATGTAACATTGTTTTTTTTTTGCTGGAATATGTTTATTTCGGCATCCTATAAAACATATCTCGATGATAACTCAAAGACCTGTGCAAAAAAAAATGGCGGACCAAAAATGGTCACGATTTTCGGTTTTTTGAGTTTTTCTCAAAAAGTAAAAGTTGTATCGAAAAATGTTTCAAGCAAAAGTTATAGAGAATTAAAAAACCCATCGATTCATGTAATATGAGTTATAGGTGGCGCCACTAGTTATCGTTTTTTTTTTAAAAGACATTTATTAATAAATTATCGATTTAAAATTTAATATAAATATAGGTATTATCATTCTAAAAAGGTATGTCGAACTCGGAATCTGTGAGTTTTTTATTTTCCGAGAAATTCGATGTCAAAGTTGAAAATTTAACCTCAATTTTCCGTTTTCCTAATTAAGATACAATGCTCAATTTTAATGGAAATTGTTTGTTTTGTTTTATATTTTGAAGATCTATTAAACAATTTTTTTTTTCAATCGTGGGCCGAGAAATTTTGCGAAAACCAATTTTTGCACCAAAAAAATTGCGATAACTTTTCAGCTGATGGAGATGAAATTTTTTTAATGCGTGCATTGGATTTAGAGGTCCCGACAACGCTCCCCTACTACCCAAACAGCACAAATACGTCTTAAAGACGTCCATAAAAAGTTTGATCTCAACATTCAGGACGTCTTATGGATGTCCATTAAAGACGAATGACGTCCATAAGACGTTGTATAGACGTCTTATGTTACAAAAGGTAACGTCTTTAAGACATTTGCTTACAACGTCTTATGGACGTCTCTTCCCAACATTAAAACAACCTATTCCACCATTAAAATTATGTACATTAAAAAGGGTCCCTTTAATTTTTTTGTTTGTCTTGTTTACAAAGTCAAACCGTAATTATTCAAAAGTCCAAGAAATAACTTTAATTAAGAAAAAATCAAGAGCAAAATATACACTACCATTTTAAATAACTACAAGTTCCGCATAAATAATTTGCTTAAAAAAAAATGTTCAACATAATCTCTTTATACAAAAAAATACATAACTTAAGCATAATGTAAACTTTTTCAAATTTGAAATTTAAGAAGTGAGGTAGAAGAGCAAATATTTTCAGAACTACTACTGTTCGAACTATAAGTGAACCTATCAAATTTAAGCCTTAGTTTATCCCTTCGATATAATAACTCTAAAAGGTAGACTATCAACAAAATAAAAGTTTATTGAAATAAAAAGTACACAAATCTTTAAATAGTTTTTAAAAACAAGAATTTTTATTTAGTCGAATAACAAATCTGGTCTGATGCCCTTTTCAGCCATGTTTGGATTGAAATTTCCTCATTCTTCCGACTTTTTGCCAGTCCTGTTATCTCTGTAGATCCTAATAACAAACTGATTTTAATTTTATAGGATAAAGTTATCATTTGTGGGAGTAAATTTTTTGATATTTTTGCGAATTTTTATAATTGTCCTCTACTATAGAATCGTGACTTATGCTATTTCAAGGTTAATATGTATAATGAAAGACAAAACTTACTCATAATAAGTCTCGCCAAGTTGGAGTCGTAGAACTTTCTCTTTCCTTTTCGTACTAATCACCTGTACATGGTAATTTTACATAAATGCTCCCTACTCCCAGTTTTGAAATTTCTAAAACCTTAAACAAAATTACTTCTTGTAATTAACAAAACTCTATTTTCTATGTTCTTTAAATATAAACCAATCATCAGGAACAAAATAAATCTTACAGGTTTCATTAGTGGAGCACTCCATAAACAAACATTTCGCCTTCCACTTCATTAGTAATATTTCTTGTAATATTTAGGACCGGGTCTGGATGAGCTTGTGCAAGCCTTTTTTGCACAGATGATATTTTTGAAGATTTCATTTCATACTTCTAATAACATAGAGTTACTATAAAAATATAAGCGGTAAAGCATTCGGAAATTTCCTGTAACACAATCTATAAATAACGTTACTGTTTTCCTAAGTACATATGATTCTCGATCTTACCTTAAGTATTACATAAACACGAATAAAAAAGATTTTCAGAGGCACATAGATAAATCAACTATTTTAATAAAATGTTTTCAAAAGCTAAATTTTCACAGTCGGCACCCCAATAACGTTAAAAATGAATAACGACATGACGAAACACAAATACAAAACTGAAAAATGACAGTTGACAGAAACAAAAGGCGGGTTTTTTAAAGTTATAGTTTCGCTGGCATCATATTTATGTGTGTCATTGTTACCGGTACATCAAACAGTCTATGACAAAAAGCACCAAAGTATTGATAAAAAAAGGTCACGCAAAAGTTCTATTAACCAAGGTCGTAGTGAGGCTACTAAAATGTTGTCGTTCAATCAAAAATTTTAACCTCAACTTATATTCAGCTGAGCTCTGTGCGGCGTTGCAAACTTATTACCCAACTGCGACAAAATCCATAGGGAAGGAAATGCTTTTTAGTTTTTATCAACTAAATTATACACAACTGTATTTATTTTCATATAAAATGTAGTATGTAGGCTTTTAAAAGATATCTTAAAGACGTTTTATATAGACGTCTTATGGACGTCTTTGAAACAACGTCTATAAGACGCCTTATTTATGTCTTAAGACGTTCAGACATAATCTGGATATAAAAATGACGTCTATAAAACGTCTAGTGCTGTGTGGGTAATATAAATGATAATATTTTAGTGCAGAAAATCAAGCATCAAAGTCTATAACACGATCCATTAACGCCCCAGGCAACCAAGTTATTAGAAGAGGATATATGTTTATTCACAACCAAAGTTTTATAAGAGGTGCCAAGGATTTCTGGTTTGTACTAAGCTCTGAAAACTTAGCTTGGTTCAAAGATGACACAGAAAAGGAGATTCAGTATATTTTGCCCTTAAATGATGTAAAAGTAAGAGATCTGGAATCGAAATTTATATCAAGAAGGCATACGTTCGGTTTATTTTACCCTAATGGTAAAAACATTTATAAGGTAAAAAATTATTGCAGACAGGGGATTTTTTACTTGTGAATATTGAGCTCTTATTTTTATTTGTAGGATAATAAACAACTTGAACTAAGCTGTAGTTCCTTGGACGAGGAAGATACTTGGAAGGCTTCATTCCTGAGAGCTGGAGTATATCCAGAAAAACATACTGTAGAGGGCGAAGCGGTAAGTGTCGCATATAGTGTGAAAAAGAAATTTGTTACTATTTAGTTTCAATAGAAGGAAAATTAAGGTTGCCAAATTTTAGGATAAGCATTACATGAAAGCTAGCTAAACGCCTGCTTCTTTACTTGAATAAATTCACATTGTTTCCGGACGTGCAAAGCTAATAGTCTTGGCGTCAAAACTGTTTCAGAATATACAGGGTGTTTCTAAAAGAACAGCCCAAATTCCTGAAGTTAAAATATAGGATCTGGCCCAATTTACACTTTAGTCCAGAAGTCAGTGGTGTAAAAGTTATGATTTTTTTAAAACTTTTTTGTACATATATATATATATATATATATATATATATATATATATATATACAGTGATACGGCAGAGGTACATCTTTCGTCTCTACTAGACTCATCAGGGTACCGACATGCACATGGCTGTGCAAAGGACAGATCGGAAGGAGGCATGCAAAAACTGAACGCAGCTTCGCCGACCTCCCGCCGGAGGAATCTGTGAAAGCCGCATAAACATATATACATATATATATATATATATATATATATATATATATAAATACCGGGTGTCTACGAATCTATTAGACAAGTCATAATTTCTAGAGTATTATGTGTATCAAAATGAGAATTGGTACAGGTAAATGGTATGTGAAGGGGAGAGTTTTCGCATATTTTCCACTTTCCGGCCACTTCCGGTTTCATCGGAAATGGCCCCGGTTTTGAATTTATAAATGGAACACCCTGTATATTTTAACATTTTTGGATTTCTGAGACAATTCTAGATCAGAATGTGACATTTTAAAAACTTTTTACGTCTACTTCATTTTTTTAGAGCCACTTTTAAAATTGCATCTAGGTGGCCATGATCGGACGCAAACTAATCTAAGGGCCTTAGGTGATGTCAAAAAAATACAATCGCAAAGTTTTAGTTACTAGTAAGAAAGACAGGAATAAGACAAGTTGACAAAATTACGTTTTCATTTCTAACTATTAATTTTCAAATGGCGACCCCTTTTTGACAACTAGTTTTCGAAAAAAGCATTCTTTGACGAATCTAACGGTACTAATTTATTTGCGATTGGATTAGACATAAGAACAGAAATTAAATATTATTAAGCAAAATACTGGATAATTTATTTACTTATGATAAGTGCGCCATGGACAGCCATGATGCATAATAATTTGCAACTGTTTTTATCAAGTCTTCTTTGGAAAACAAAGCACTTGATAAAAACAGTTGCAAATTATTATGCATCATGGCTGTCCATGGCGCACTTGTCATAAGTAAATAAATTATCCAGTATTTTGCTTAATAATATTTAATTTCTGTTCTTATGTCTAATCCAATCGCAAATAAATAAATACCGTTAGATTCGTCAAATAATGCTTTTTTCGAAAAGTAGTTGTCAAAAAGGGGTCGCCATTTGAAAATTAATAGTTAGAAATGAAAACGTAATTTTGTCAACTTGTCTTATTCCTGTCTTTCATACTAGTAACTAAAACTTTGCGATTGTATTTTTTTGACATCACCTAAGGCCCTTAGATTAGTTTGCGTCCGATCATGGCCACTTAGATGCAATTTTAAAAGTGGCTCTAAAAAAATGAAGTAGACGTAAAAAGTTTTTAAAATGTAACATTCTGATCTAGAATTGTCTCAGAAATCCAAAAATGTTAAAATATACAGGGTGTTCTATTTAAAAATTCAAAACCGGGGCCATTTCCGGTGAAACCGGAAGTGGCCGGAAAGTGGAAAATATGCGAAAACTCTCCCCTTCACATACCATTTACCTGTACCAATTCTCATTTTGATACACATAATACTCTAGAAATTATGACTTGTCTAATAGATTCGTTGACACCCGGTATATATATATATATATATATATATATATATATATATATATATATATATATATATATATAAGAAATAATAATGGACCTAGCACACTACCCTGTTGAACCCCCATGCTGCTCTCAATCTCGTCAGATACAACGTCATAAACATATATATATATATATATATATATATATATATATATATATATATATATATGAAATAATAATGGACCTAGCACACTACCCTGTGGAACACCCATGCTGCTCTCAATCTCGTCAGATACAACGTCATTCAATTTCAATCTTTGTTTTCTATTAATTAAGTAATTATTCATAAATTTCAACACTTCACCCCTTATACCGAAGCTTTCTAATTTTTTAAGTAGTCTTTCCCTATCTAAAGTCTCAAAGGCCCTCCTCAAATCCAAGAATACAGCATCCGTAATAAGAATTTGTGAATATTTATTTTGATAATAGCTTTATTTGCATTAGATTTGGTACTTCACGAATCAACACGGTAAAACTAAAAGAGGTCAAAAGGCCAATAGCCTGATAGAAAAAAAAAACAAACAAGATCCAATAATATTGTTAGCTTGTTGCTACGTAAATTTTTATTATTATTGGCCTGTTGGCCCTTAAAACGCGCTCCAAATTTCTTGGACCAGTCTTAAGCCTGGAAAAAATGTAAAGTAGATGAGTCTCAGTACGTAATCAAACATTTAAATTCGATAATTTTAGGAACTGCTGCTCGAAGCGACACCTACTAGGTAAAACTTTTTTGGAATAAGTTTTTTTAATTACTTAATTAAATTTATTATACCCAGACACAAAAAAGTTATGAAGCTTTATATGTAGGAGAAGTACCGTTGGTAGTGCCCTCTGCAACGTACATAGAAGCTTTAATCAAATTTTGATTTTTCATTCTAAAAACCCCAAAGTACCCAATTTAGTACAAATCAAGCTGCTAATAGATAAATATTTATATAAAAGCTTTAACAATTTATAACTTTGACATCCTGTGTCTCAAAAACTATCAACTTTTGGACTAATAATATACCAATAGGTCACAATAGTTCCTTTGACATTTATTATTAATTTTGCATTGATCTATATTAGTGATAAATTTACTTAAAATTTCCTATATTTTTCAGGAGGTGGAGGAGGAAGTTAAAAATACCGATCCTCAACTCAAGAGACAGGTAGAAGTGATAAGAAATCTAGTCGACAGTTATATGGATATTATAAATAAAACGACTAAGGATCTGATACCGAAAATGATAACGCACATGGTTTTAAATTCTACGAAACAATTCATTTGTGAGGAATTATTACTTCACGTTTATTCCAACGAAAATCAGGTAGTGTGAAGGTTTGTTATTAAACTAAACGAAACAAGTTTCTCAAAACACTTCAATCCATTTAACAAGGATAAATAAAAACGATAATATTTACAATAGAAAACTTGAAATTAACTCGATAAAACAATTCCAAAGTAACTAAAATAGATACTTTTCACGGCCGTTATTTTAATCCCAGTAAAATAAACCTAATTTTGAAAATACTTCGTTTAAACAGCCTTCTAAAAGAATAATCAAGAAAAAGAGTAAAAACAGCTATTTAAAGCAGAACTAAAGTCGCCTTTCTTCCATGTAGAATAGAACAGATTTTCCCCTTAACTTACCCGAAGATAAATGAAAAATAAAAACCCTCTCAATAAAACGGATAATACGCGTAGAACGTAAGTTTTTTCAACATATTTCTAAACGCTACCGCTTCTAACAATTTCAAATCGTAACTCACGATACTTCTTTTTAAAAGCATCACCAACTTTCATACTCTAGAGTCCCTGCACCCTGCAACTTTGTGGTAACATCACCCATAGAAATAGTTATTAGGATGGAGTAAAACCCTCTAAGGGTTATTCCATTTCCGATAGTTTCAATCTTTCTTTCATAGATGGCATTAATCATCTAATTCTGGATATTTAATTCCCGATTTGACCTGAGCATCTTAAAATTATTAAAAAAAAAGGGTTAATAACACTATTTTATCTCTCTCTCTAACTAAAAGTTTTGATAATAGATGTAAAAAAAAACCTGTTCACTCTTTCAGTCACTTTGGAGGTTTTAAATCGATCTTTCCTTTTGAAGAGAAAAACAATCATTGTACGATTTCTTTGTACATATAATCAAACGAATATATTGCATTATAGTGATTTTATTCGGTTATTCTTTTGTTTCCTTATGATGGGAAAATTGTTCAGTTTAAAAAAATTCTATCTGTTGTCGCCGAAACCACATTTTAAAATTACCCTTGACACATATTCCTTCGGTTTTATTTACATAACAAAGGTAGGATTTCTTTGATAGATTTATTTAAAAATAGATTTATATATATATATATATATATATATATATATATATATATACAGGGTGTCCAAGATAAGGATCCTAAGCATGGGGATCTCGGAAACAGTTGGAGATACGAGGTCGGTTAAATTAGAGAAAAGTTGCGCAATTTAGTGCTAAATTAAACGCAGTTAAAAAAATTTAAAAATTTCAAACACTTCCGGAGATTTCCGGAAAAAAACGAAATTTGGCAAAATCGTTTTTAATTTTTGCAGGCTTTATTTAAAGAGATATCAGAAAATAAAAGGTAGATTCTCATTGCCACTTTTTATTTTTTATAATATGGTCTAAACACAATTTAAATCCGACGTTTCGTTTCTGAGATACCATCATGAACTTTCATTTTTTATATGGAATAAAAAAAAGTATCCCATGTATTTGATAACATTTTTTATTACAAATTCAACGATGTATCACCCTTGCATATCGAATACGTAGTTCAAGTACTTTCCATAAGAGCTCCATGAGAGCGAGAGAGAAAGGTATATCAGTTTTATAAAAGCCAATGAACTACACACTTGATATGCAAGTGTGATACACCGTTGAATTTGTAATAAAAAATGCTATCAAATACATGGGATACTTTTTTTTGTTCCATATAAAAAATGAAAGTTCATGATGGTATCTCAAAAACGAAACGTCGGATTTAAATTTTGTTTAGACCAAATTATAAAAAATAAAAAGTGGCAAGAAGAATCTACCTTTTATTTTTTGATATCTCTTTAAATAAAGCCTACAAAAATTAAAAACGATTTTGCCAAAATTCGGTTTTTTCCGGAAATCTCCGGAAGTATCTTGAATTTTTAAAATTTTTAAATTGCGTTTAATTTAGCACTAAATTGCGCAACTTTTCTCTAATTTAACCGACCTCGTATCTCCAACTGTTTCCGAGATCCCCATGGTTAGGATCCTTATCTTGGACACCCTGTATATATATATATATATATATATATATATATATATATATATATATATATATATATATATATATATATAGTCAGTATAAAAGAGTTATGAGATTAAAACTAATCTGAGCGTGAAAATTCTGTTGAATTTCTTTTAAATTTTAAATTGTCTTTTTTAAGCAAAATCTTATGGAAGAATCTGCAGAAGAGGTGCAAAGGAGAGAAGAAAAAATGCAGATGTACGAAGCATGTAAAGAAGCTCTCAATATTATGGGGGAGTGTTCTCTTAAGTTTACAAATAGCCTAACAAATAATGATGTTTATCCAAGCAAACCTTCTGCTGAAACTAAAAGAGGTAAGCTAGTAAATGTAAAATAATATATTTTCAAAAGATAATTTCTTTTACATTCAGGGATAGTGTGGCAATATCTGGGAGCTCCGTTATTATCAGTAAGAACAAAATATTTGATATAAAAGTTGTAGAAGATTAATGTGTCTATATTCCAAAATTATTTTAAGTTATACATGGTGATATGGGAAAGTAGAGGAGCAAAAATATAATTTTATTTTAAATGGGTTTGTATTTTTACATATTTAAGTTCCCCACAAAATTCTCTATACCATCCTAAATTAATGAGAAAAGTTTATAAATTATGAAAAAACATGGTTAAAAAAATTATCAACCGATAAAATAATTAATAGTTTGTATAGGGTATATTTTGTAGACATGCAAACTTAAAATTCAGAACTCATTTACTGCGTTTTTTGAAATGGGACATCCTGTATTTATCAAGCTTATTATAAATTGATCATACCTTTCATTTTTGTGAAGAATGTTCAGTGATCTCATAGAGAGGGATACAGGAACAGAAGAGGTATGGGGTGAAAGCAAAAGAAAGTCACAGTGCTGCAAATCTTAGATAAAAAAATATGTCGTCTTCAATGTTATTACAAGATGCAGATTAAAGGAGAAGAGTAAATTTTTGTGAGTGGGCTTCAAATAATATAAGAGACTAACAGAACTTTTCTCAAATTATATGTTATTTTTTGATAAAATGATATTCCATAAAAATGATGCAGACGGGCACAAATTTTATTATTATAGTACTTCTAATCCACATTTTATAAGAAGCTATTCGCAGAATAGATAGCCTCTAAATATTTGGGGGAGAATCTTAGATCATTTTCTAATTGGACAATATTTGTTTGAGGGAAAGTAACATATTACTTGTAGCAGTTACTCGCTCATGTAACAAATTAAATTCAGGAATCTATGTGGTTTCTTCATAGTGGGGCTCTCATCGATTTCTCAATGCCACTTAATAATTTTCTAAATGAAACTTGCAATCATATAATTGTAATAATTGTAGTTATAAGTAAATACATATTAAAAATTATTGGCTGTTTATACAATAAGGAAAATAACAAACTAAAACGTTTTTTTTAACTATTTTTTAAATAATTCATTTAAAAATACCAGCATTTTTTTTTCTAAATATTGAAACTATTTAAATTAAAATTTTGTTGTTGTCTGTTAAGGCTTAGTAAAAACAATATATTTTTTTTTAAATTGTATTTTAAGAGACTTTTCAATAAAAAAATAAAATATCGTTAAAACCAGCCAAGATAGGTATAGGGGTTGCTACACTGGTATTTAAATGTAGAGGCGCTAGTAAAGTGTACTCATAATAGCAGAGCAGAGTTGAGAGCTAGAGGCGATACCAGCGAGTAAAGTGCCAAGCTAGCCTCTATGCCGTAGAGTAGGGGTGGGTATTTGAAAAGCGCGCCACTGAATTTCGGCCGGGTAAACACAGAAATCCCTCACGTTGTTGCTTGGGCGTAGCATTCAACTCGGCTCTCAAAAAAAATTACTACACAAAATATCAATAACAGATAAATGACACACTGAAAATGACAAGAAGCTTAGGAGTCAAATGTCCTCTTTATTCATTAAAAAAAGTGGTCATTGAAGGATTTTTTCTTGATGAATCCATATACTTCTTGATGAATTTAACACCCGGAAAATGCTACTGCGCTTTTCTGTACCCAGAGGGTGGATTAGTGTTTGTATCCTTAAGGGTAGATCTGGGCTTTTCTATACCCAGAGGGTGGATCTGGGCTTTCCTATACCCAGAGGATGTATCTGGGCTTCTGACTCCGATCTTCTGGAGTCAGACTGATTCCCTCGTTGACCTGTGCAAACTGCTCAAAATCCTTGTCTGCAGGTTTATCTCGGTATAAAAAAACATATCTGACCAAAGATACGGTACACAAAAACTCAATAAAATTACTGGGATAATTTTCAACTTTCCATCTCAGAATCCCAAAAATCGAGATGGAAGTCTGCTGCTGCTTCGGGCGAATCAAGCCAGGAAAAAGGGAAAAATCAAGGCAAAACGGCCTCCATTTATAACCATGACCCTGCTTGCGCACTAATCGACTTCCGTTAGGCGCGTTCAATTACCACGTCTGAAACAAATGACAGCTCAAAAAGAAAGACACCGGGCAACAACAGTCGGCTAAAATGCATTTTTTACTTTAGCCAATGTGTTAATTATTAGCATTTTCCACTCAAAACAGGAATAATAAATCTAATAAGTATCTCAGTAGTTATTTTTAAATTCAAGAAATATAAACTAATACATCAATTTCCAATTTCCTGATTTCTGCAACCCAATATACATATGTACAATCCTAAATGTAAATATAAATGGCCGAAAAAAAACAAGCTGTATCTGAATACAAAAAAAAAACTAGCAGTAAGACTGATACTGATAAGAAAATACCTGAGCACAGTGTAGTAAAATATCAAAGTAGGACAAAATAATGGTAAATAAAATTAATCGAAACTGTACTCAATGAAATGTTTTCTTTCAAAGAATCCCTGGGAAATACTTAAGGAAAATGATACTGTGTTGCCCATAATGACAGTATTTGCAAAACAAGGTTAAATTAAATCAATTAGCCATAGTGAACTTACGCGCAAAATTGAACCGTGACAGAGTGCCGTAACAAAAATTAAACAGCAGCTAAATATTTATAGAAAAAACTGGTTAAATACGGGATATCTTATATATATATATATATATATATATATATATATATATGTATATAAACAAAACATGAATTATTTTATAAGCTTAGACCATTTCTTTAACCTTTATCCTTAACAGTTAGAGGTATTTTTGTTTTCATTCATGTTAGTTGGAAAATATTACAAATTTTATAACGTCATGTTTTTTTCAAAATTTTTAGAATTTTCCTATTAATTAGGCAACGCGGTAAAAAATGTAAAATTTCGGGACTGTATATAGAATTTTATGGAAAATTCAAGAAATATATAGAGTGCCCTATTTAAAAAATTTTGGCTCCCCTGCTTTCCCATAACTTTCTGCATAACTAAAAATAATTATAAAAAATAAACATATTAATCTTCTATATATAAAAGATTTATTTTTTCTTTTATAATAAAAAGTTACACACTGTTGGACCACTCTATATGTCTATTAGTATATGATCATGAACAAAAGTATCAAATATTTTTTCTCAACATTATTAATTAAAAATAATTCTAAAATAGTTTTATGAACTTATATATGTGCTGTTGTTATTCATTTAATAGGCGGATATATTGTTTTAAAAATACTGACGTTAAAATTATTTACTTTCGAAATTTTGTCATAAAATTCCTAACAGAATTTAGAAATTAAAGCAAATGAAATTATTTGTGGTAAAATAAGTGGGTGATAGTGATTTACGTTTGCTTTTTTTACTATTCAAAATAACAGTATGTCACCAATGAAGCTCAAACGGCACAAACGTAACCTCATATCACAAAGGATATAGATAAAAATGTATGGCTCGATGCCTCAGGAAAGTCAAAGTTGCAGTATCAAATGCTTTAAATAGGTATTAATAGCCTGGAAATTAAGTACGACGATCCTGTCAAGTGCACCAACGGTATCTAACATCTATTGATGACCGTTTAATTAAAATTAATTTATCCAATTAGAAATTATGAAAATTTTTACATATTCGATAGTTTTGTTCATAAGTATAATAAAATCCAATTTGTGTAAGTCAATGCAGTTATATTATAATTTTTTTGAATTGTTTTTCAGGTTATAGATTATCCACCCCTCCTCCAGTAGTGGTAAGGCCAGCACCCCCTCCACCACCAGGTAGTGATAACAATGAAAACATTTAACACTTCAAATGCCAAAGTATTTAATCTGTATTCAATATATACATGTGTATATCCAGTCGTATATACAAGGTGTCTCATAACAACTGATACACAGAACAACACCAGATCCTTTACATAAAGATATTGAAATTTTGCAAGAATTAACATAGGCCAAAAGCTTATAGTAATCAAGATACCGATTTTTTTAAATTACTTCTAAAACAATGCTAATATTTAAAAAACAGTTCTTTTATACAAAAAGTTATAATCTTTTAGAGATACGCACAATTCTGTAAGGGTACAACAACCTATAAATATAATTGTGTTCCTAATATTTGAATTTTTAGAGAAGTTACTTCAGAAAATAAATATTTTTGATTAAATCAAATTTGATTAAATAACAATAATTTCATGTAAGGGATTTGCTCTTGTTTTAAATACAATTACTTGATAGACACCATGTATAGTATCGCTCGAATAAAACATATTGATCATTCCAAATTTGTATGCAAGATTAACCAATTTTTAAAATGAAAATTAATATTATTGAAACATTTTATATATTACTAATTAATACTTTGGTGTTACAGTATACCACACCAAATATTTTACCAAAATAAAAATAAACTTAAATTTAAAAATTTGTATGATTCAATTTAAACGTATTTTAAATTTACTTATTTTAACATTGACCTTATTTCTAACACAAAAATTCCTATTGGATTGAAATTATTAGATGGAGGCTTTTTGAAGTCAAATGCGTTTTTTTTCGAAAATTGCTCCATTTCTTATTTCTCTGTATCCTAAAACCAAGAAATTATATTGAAAAGGAAGATATGTCAGCTGCTTTTCTCCCTTTACAGACGGCAACATCTGTAAATTATTGCAGGGTTAAATATGCCCATAATTTGGTAAAAAAAGAGATAAATAAAGTCATCTCGTTAACATGAGTTAAAAAATATTTAATTTCATCCCTTTTCCATATATTTCTTTTTTACTTTTCCTTTTCTTTCTGCTTCTGTTTGTGACATTTTAATTAAGAAAATATATAAAACTTTTTTAGTCACCTGTTTCATAAAAATGATTTTTTTTATCTATACGTTTATATGGCCGCTGCGACTGAGGCAACTTAGCCAGTTTTTCTTTCTCCCATCCCGTACTTATACCCTTTGTCCCGGAACTCATCGGGAAAGTTTACACAGCTTTGGGAGACTGTTTTCTAAGAAAAAACAGCTAGATGCCTCATCTAAGAGGGCCTGGATACTTCCATCATTCAACCAGGATTGTTGGTTATGTGTGTGACCTACTAAATTCACATGTCTGATAAACATTTGCATATTTCAGACCTATTCTTTTTTTTTTGAACTTCTGGACGCAGAATTAACCGCCCGCCACAGGTATATCCACTCACTTTTACTGCATTAATGACCGGTGTGTGATCCCGCGCTTCGTAGAACACCCATCCACGCACAAACTTTCTGCTAGGGATCCTAGGACTTATCCTGTAAAGAGCGTTTTCAATTTACACTGTACATTCAGCCCGGACCTTCGCCTTCATCCCCAAATGACCAAATCATGTTTCTTCTTGCTTTTTGCAAGAGCGCATTAGCTACGTGTTGACAGTTTAACGTCCAAAATGAGAGGTTAAGTTGTAACCAAAAAAAAAAGAAATCCACCACTGACGTGCTTGTCATTTGAATTCGATTCTGTTTTTAACGGGAAAAAACGTCTTCCATCGGATGCATGTTGAAATGTTGTATGAATTTCATGTGAATGTAAATGCATCGGATCAGTCCGATTGGATTCTAACGCCACATTAGAAACAAGGTCATTTTTTTGGGTGAAATTTTAGTAATTTTAAATATTTTTCCTTTTGTTTGACAAACCAAATTTCGAAATTAAATTATAAATTAATAATAATATAAAAAATATGAGACCGTTAACTTAAAATGCGGATAAAAACACAGTAACGCAATACCGTTGCGTATCTAAACTGGACGCGACTGCGCAACAGCGTAAAATTGATACGTTGTAGCGGTGCAGCGTCCCATCCTTTGTCGATCTTTAGTTCAGGTTCGCATCAAAGAAATAATACACACCCTTATTGCAATATTTTGTTGCATCTTACACCAAATTTTCGTCCAAGTAAAACGAAATGTTACGAGGTGGAGTTACGTTACGGTATTCTGTTACTTATCTATACGCATCTTCAGAAAAACAAGTTTTGCCGAGATTTATAAGGATTTCTAAAATTTTAGGTAGTAGTGTATTATCAAAAATAATTTCAGTAACGGTATTCAGCTCACACATGGCCGTGGCCTGGCAAGTGAAAAATTAGCGAAATTCAGCAACGTGTATATTTTAAATCAGACTCTTTGACTAGTTGTAACCCACTAACAATGTAGTTTTGGGGTAAAATTGTACACATTTTCCTAATTTACTTTTTCATGCTCTGTTTAAAATGGTAACTTCCGGTTTCATGATCACGATCATATTAAGCCTGTAAGTATCCATTGCTGAGTTAATGCCTTACTTCATGTCTACAGGTAACTCTATTGTTTCCTTTCTGCATCCATTGGTATTCGGGTTATTCTTACAATTCCATCTTTCCACATATTAAGTAGACGATCACTACTTCTTTTTATTTCACTTGAACTCCATTTAGTTATGATCTTTGTCTATCTACCATCTTTTAATCTATTCACCTGTTCAGCATAGCATATTTTCTAGTTTAATTCGTGTGTTAATATATGTATAAAAGCCTAAGAATTATATCTTCAATTCTGTTCCTCCAAATTTCAGCATTTAAGCTAATAATTTATCCGCACCTGTAGCTCTATTGTTGCTTAAATTCTGCAGGGCCGTATTCAGTTTGTCTATCGTGATGTTAGGGATTTCTAAAATTTAATTTAAAACGGTTGAAATTAATGTTTCGTTTGCCCTCTTATTACATTTTTCAATAGTTATACTCCACACATTATGTGCCTAATACCATACCCATAATTCGGTAGTGCGGCATACTATTTTACATTTTTTTATTTACCGCCTTTTTATTATTATGAACCACACTTGAATCTTTACGTCACTGAATTTATTTTTGATAAAATATAAATAAAAATACCTTAAAAGAATAAAATGATGAATGCTACTGAGTGATATTTTGTCTCGAAATTATTAGACGTTAATCGATTTTTGTGTAATATTAAAAAATTAAACATTTAAAATTAATACTTATTTATAACATTAAACCAAATTTTAGGAAAATAATAAATTATAGTTACCCTGTATTTTTAATACAAAAATAAATAATAAACAAATTTGATAATACTGTGTATCTTTTTGTTTTTTTTAGGTTTAAAAAGGTATCAAAGTATGAAACATTTAGTACCGGAATTTTATGTTTTATCAATACCATAAACATCCGTCTTTTTGGGGGGTCTATCCGTGAGTAACCTATATGTCTTGTGTTTGTCTCAGTTTGATTGCTTAATTGTGGCGTGGAATCATTCAACTGTAAACGCATTTTAGTTTAGCTTCTGACTTTGTTAGTTCTACAGAAACCATTAGAAACTTTATTAACTCATATATATATATATATATATATATATATATATATATATATATATATATATATATATATTTAAGTTTAGTATCATTCAGGTATTCTTGAGAAAGTCCTAAAAAGGCGAAACATATGTAGATCAATACTCTAATCAAAATGTGAACCATTAAAAATCCAAAATTGCCTTTTTATTCATTAAAAGAATATATACATATATATATATATATATATATATATATATATATATATATATATATATATATATATATATATATAATGTTGATACACCGTGCTGAATATAAAGCACCGAGTTTCGAAGCCCTTTCTAATGCAGCTTTCAAAAAGCTCCGGATAAGACTTTGTCTGCTATAACAAAGATAATGAACGCAGTGTTCCAGCTAGGTTACTTTCGCTGACACTGGAAAATAGTTAAAGTAATAGTAATTCACAAGAAAGGCAAGAATTCAAACGTGCTTGATTCATACAGGCACATTAGTCTACTTCCCCGTTTGAGGAAAGTGAGAGTGAGCGATGTTGAGTTGTATCAACGATTTCATAGCCGACAGAAATATCCTGCCCAAGAGATAATTCGGCTTCAGAGCGGAATATAATTACGTTTACCAGATAACAATCGATATCATCAAAGGCTTTAATCAGAAGCTTAGCTGGAAGTGGTGTTTTTCGACATCTCTAAGGTGTTTGACAAAGTATGACATAATGGTCTGGCCATTCAGTTAATAACGTTGGGCATTCCCAATTATCTTGTGAGATTAGTTACAGTATCAGCAGATGAACACGCGTCTCAATTCAAAGCTATAAAAGCTAGAGTGCCTCAAGGTTCCCCTTTATCTTCACTCCATTTTAGCCTCTATACAAATCACATCTTCAGGGACAATTTAACGAAGCTACACTTATTTGCTGATGATACTGCTATAACTGTATCATCCTTGACGTTTTACCTACTCAGTGTCAAGCTTCAGAGACATATTAATAAATAAGAAAGATGGATGTTCGATTGGAAGATTAAAGTGAATCTCAATAAAACATAGGCAATATGTCATTAGTATGTCACTCTTTCCGTACCCTGAAATATATATATATATATACATTGGATCATCTTTAGAATATTAAGTCAGGTTTCGTGCCTATAGACTTGTATGTTTGATAGTTATAGACTTAGAACGGTATGAGACTGAGAATTAAATTTGGCTTTTAAGCTAGTTAAATTTGGAAAAAGTGATCCGGCTTAACGGTCAAGAAGCCAATCTCTGACGTAGGGGTATCGTTGGTATAGTATTTTGGTGAGTGCATGTGTCTGAAATAAGTGGGTTGGTCGAGTGTTCAGCTCGATCCAAGTATTTAGCGATACTTTCATGTATAAAAGTGCTGAAAGTAACATAATTTAAATCTCTGTGAATTATCGAGTTCCTGACATAGTATGGGGCTCCGCAGATCATGCGTAAAACATTGTTTTGGAAGCTCTCTATTTGCCTAAATCGAGACCTGGCAGTGGTGATCCAAGTTGGAGCACCAAATGACAGGATCGAACGTATGAATAACTTGTAGATGGTAAGTTTGTGCTTCAAATTTTACTTGCTATTTCGATGTAAGAGCGAATAGAGAGCCAACCATGAGGTTTTGGCCTTGAATAAAATATAATTTCTATTTAGTAGCCAATTCAGTCTTTTATCAAAAATTAGCCCCAAGTACTTGGCGCTATCCCGCCAGGGAATGCGCACGTTCGAGATGGATAACTGATTGTCCGGATTGTTAAAGCGTTTTCTTGGAAAAATAATTGCTTGAGTCTTATTTGGATTAATTTTAATTTTCCAATCAGTCATCCATCTAAGTTTGTTGATATGCCGCTGCAATCTCAACACAACATAACGTAATGACCCGGAAGAGGTTGCAAACAGCTTACTAAAATTGTCTGTCGGAATATCTGCCGTATATAAGTTGAATAGGGTCGGTGACAGAGGTGAACCCTGTGGCACGCCCGCTCTAACATGCTTTGTTTTTGACATTGCGTCATCTGACGATACTACGAAAGTTCTCCCTTTTGGAAAACTTGAGACTAGTTTCACAAGGTAACTTGGAAATCATAACCTTATCATTTTGACAATCAGTCCGTTGTGCCACACTTTGTCAAAGGCCTTGCTTATATCAAAAAAGATTCCACCCGTATGGAATCTCCGGTTGAACCCCTGGGTTATCATCGACGCTATATATATATATATATATATATATATATATATATATATATATATATATATATATATATATATATATACTGGTGTTTTTCCAGTTTTCAATCCGTTCGTCAATAAAAAAATCTTTACGACGTTTCGCCAACATCTCAGCTGGCATTTTCATGTGATGCTTCCTCGACGACTGCTCGGCTTGGATTCCAATTTATTCCTTCTTAAACTGTTACATTTAAATATTTATTTTTATTTTCTTGGGTATAGGTTTTTGGTAGTCTTCATTAAAAACAATTTACTCTCAACGTTTCGCTTATTTCCTCCTGAGGATTTTTTTAGTTTCTAATATTAATCTACAACTGATAAAATATATATAAAACAACATATTTTTACAAATACAACTGATCACACGTAAGATATACTATTTAAAAGATTACAAAGAAAAACATTTAAAAGTTAAAATTACGCTAAAATAGGATAATGTATCGAAATCACTGTGCTCACCTTGAGAATAATTACGTATTTCATCGTAAATTATGTTATTGTTAATGTAGGTTTGTACTGGATGCTTCCGAGATAAGTATATTATTTTTTTTTGATGATATACTCATAAGAAAATAATTTTATTTTAATTTTTTTTTCTGTAATATATATTCTTGTGTCTTTATATGGTAGTCTGGAATCAAGAATTGTGAGTGGAGCGACTCGAATAACACCAAGCATCAATTTATTTTTATTTTATTTAAAATATTCATTTATATTACAAGATTGTAATAAATTTGGCAAATATTTTTAACGTCTTATTTGTCATTAGCTCTGTTTTTCTCTTTTTTTTTATGTGAATCTTCTCTTTTATAACTAGTTTACGATAGTTTTCCATCCATATAAATTTTAAATATGTTGTTATATATGACGTTCAATAACGAATGAAAGGTTCCGTGTATAAGGTACCCATTAGTTTTGTAACTGTTGCAATAGTTAATAAAATGCTTAGAATGATCCAAATAAAACAAGATATGTTGGAAAGCTTTGCTCAGAATGGTTAAAACGTTTTAAGTTATCGTTTGCCAACCATTGTTTGAAATGTTTTTCCTGTAAGAATATTTTACCGGATCGAGAGCGTATCGAGATCGTATCGAGAGCGGCTCTATAGTAAGAATCTGGCCTTATATATAAAATGTGTCAACAAAAACAAATCATAAAAATACCAACAAAATATAAACATTTAAAAAAATAGCCCAAAAATTTTTTGTAATTATCAATTTCAGCAAAAAGACATACTTCAAAGGTGCAGGATTTCTCCACAACTTTCCTTATCTTACAAATTTTATCGCAAAAAATAAAAATTAAGAAATTGCAAGTAAAATCCACACGGATAGAACAACACGACGATATCGAATCGACGATATAGAATTCTGAAAAATAAAAATATGATCCAAGCTATACAAAATATTTAAAAAATTTTATTTTTTGATGTGTATGTCTGCTTTATTTAAAAACACAGGCGAGTACATCTCATTATTGGATATATTTGTGTTAGTGTTGGTACTGGTATTTATATGTAGTTTTGTTCTTGTTTCATGTGTAAGTAATATTTACAGTGACGATTCCTTTTTTCTAACAGATTACTTTTTTTTCAGATTACCGAAAAATGTAGCACGATAGATTTTGTTAGGGATAAGAGGAAGAAAAAATGTGTTTTTTTTTTATTTTTCATAAAACAAAAGCTTGACTGAGATGTTTAAGAGATTTGTAAGGCTGAAATCACCGACACCCAAGAATTATTTATATTTTTTACTCAATACTTTATAATAAAGAACCTAACTGAAGAAACTTAAAATTGTTCTTAAATTATTTTTAAGCTTTATTCCACACTTTAAGAAAGTGTGCTTTTTTGGCGTCATGCTAATATGATATGAAACGATAAATGTGAGTGATTTTTATTTTATAATCTTTCAAAAATGTCACATGGGCTACATAAGAAATTTTTGATTTTTAAAACAATCACAGTGTAATTTAATTAATTTTATAGCTGTATATTTACTAAAATATTAATTTTCTTTCTCTATCCTTAAATTACACAGAAGTATTATTAGGTAAAAAAATTGTTTATGCATTTTTAGGATATGCATTTTTGTTTTAAATTTGTTATTTTATCGTCGACGTTAACAAAATACAAACAAAATGTAAATAACTAGAAAATGTTTAGGTAGTAATTTTTGATTTTTTTAATAAACTTGTTGTGATGGTCATAATAAAAAAATATTTTATTTTAAACTATATTATTACTCAAGTATGTTGTTTTTTTTTGACTACTGAAATAAAAATTCAAAGAAGAAGAATGTTTTTTACTCGTTTTTTTTTTAAATTATTTCCGAGAAGACAATAGAAAAATTTGTAGCGTTTGCCCTAAAACGATAATTTTCAGTACGGAAATGGCGTTTAAAGAAGGATTAAACTGTTGAGCATGTTTTCAGAGAGTACCAAGAGTTCAACATAGTCAGGCGAATTGTACCGGGTTCTAGAAATTCCACTGACATCAGTTTATGGATATTGCAAACGGTAAGATAATTCATTTCTCGAGATAAGCACCAATGAAATTACTCTGTAAATAAAATACATATTGAAATTAAAAAAAACCTTCACCATATGGTCAAGAATTCCTTATCTGTAATTTTCAGGGTGTCGGGAAAATGTGGGAAATCTCTCGAATATGAAAAAACTCGTGAAAGTAATACTAGAACATCATATAAACTTTTTTTGTGCAGGTCTCTTCTTCGGAGATATGTGCTCCCAAAGAGCTGCAATGTAATCAAGTTTTCTCCACATAATTATTAAACCACCAGGTATTTTTTAATATGATGTATACCAGTTAAGACCTCCCAAATTACCATCCAAGAATGTATTGTGAATTACCCATAGCTGCATGGACTTATATCGGCAATCCTGACGTCAACGTCATTTTATTTACACTGTCTTCTAACTTCTGTTTGGTTGAATATAAAAAAGAGCACGATTAATTGAGGACTGCTGTACCCTCCACATTAACTTAGCATTGTTCCTTATTTGATCACAATGAAACGTGATTCTCCGTAGAAGTTTCTCCCTACTATCGATCAGAGTGGAATACACCAAGGTTTAAGGTGTCCCCACATGTAAAATTCCAACGGCGTTAGATTGGGAGATCGAGGAGGCCAGGCAATAGGTCCTCCCCTACCTATCCAACGGTTTGGATAGACATGGTTCAGGTGCTCTCGCACAGCAACAATGAATTAAAGTGGTGTCCCATTGTGCAGGTTTTACATGCTTCGGCGGGTTTCAAGTGGTAAGTGTTCTACTAAATCGTGAAAAGCATCTGGAGATATTAATTGATCGAAACTGATGTTGATGATATGAAACAATAGTTGCATGAGGATTTTCATCAGCCCATACGAGTGAGTTGTGTAAATTATGATACCATTTTTGGTAAACACTGCTTCATCCGTGAATGGAATAGTGTTAATGAAGTTTACATTATTTTGTTGCTTAATAGTTAAATAATACAACGTATCATAATTTCCACTATAATATATTAACCATAATAATTGTTTCAACATACAATGTCTTCTTTAGATGGTCGATAACAACTAAACAAAGTAAAAACTACTCTAAATCTAAATTCAAAAGGATATTTACCTGTATCACTCAAATTTACAAGTGTATAAAATGTTGGAAAAATCAAAATTATTTTTATTAGTTTAGGTAATTGTAATTGCATATTGCGCTTTCTTGGATAGTAATTGGAAGGGTATTACCTAGTATACATCATATTAATATATATATGTATATAGGGTGCGCCATCTTTTATGTCAGTATGTAAACATTGAATAACTTTGACATTTACCAACCGATTGATTTGGTTTCACGTGTTTTTGAAACATCAATTCAGTACAATTTTAACCATGAGTCGCTTTACACCGAAACAACGCGCTGAAATAGTGACAATGTACATTGAAAATAGTCGTTCAGTTGTGTTAACTCAACGTGCATATCGTCGAAAATATCGTGGCCAACAGGCACCGTCTAACAACACTATCCGTCGTTTGGTTTCGAATTTTGTTGAGTACGGGACAGTGGGAGATCGTCAACATACCGTTCATCAACGACCAAGACGTTCCAATGAACTCGTTGAAGCGGTCAGAGAGAGAGTTACCCAGAACCCAAAAGTGTCGTATCGTCACCTCGCTCAGTATTTTGGCGTCAGTGGAACCACTTTGTGGCGCATTTTGAAGGATGATTTGCATTTGTTTCCGTATAAAGTGCAGTTAAGACAAAGAATATTGCCGACAGACCGTCCACGTCGCTTGAAATACGACCAAACAGTCGCTCGAATGGATAACACTGAACCTGATTTTTGGAAGCAAATTTTGATGACAAGCGAGGCCCATTTCACACTCTCTGGTGGCATTAATAAGCAAAATTGCCACATTTGGGGGATGCACAATCCATACGAGATCCACGAAACGCCATTGCATGACCTAAAAGTGACCGTTTGGGCCGGCGTTTGCTCCAAAACCATCATTTGGCCATTTTTTTCAAAGAAAATGAAACAGTCGATGGAAATCGATATCGGTGGATGTTGGCTCATTATGTCTGCCCACAAATGCGTAAAAAAGGTCTTGACGGTTACTGGTTTCAACAAGATGGTGCGCTATGCCACACTGTAAATCAAACAATCAAGTTTCTGCAACGGACCTTCCCTGGACGTCTGATATCAAAAGGAGGCGACATGGACTGGCCACCCAGATTTCCAGATTTGACCGCTCCGGACTTCTTTTTGCGGGGTTATTTAAAAAGCAAAGTGTTCGCCAGCAAGCTTTAGACCATTGAAGCGCTCAAGGTAAACATTCGTGCCGAAATCACCGCTATACCACCCGAGATGCTCTAAAAGGTAATGGAAAATGCAGCCAAAAGGTCATACTTTGCTTTGGCCATTAAAGGTGGCCACTTGATCGATGTAGTATTCAAACACTAGTCCTAATAAATTGTATAGGACCAAATTTAATAAAAATACCTCATATATAAAAATAATTTATATATATATATAGAAATAATTTATATATATATATATATATATATATATATATATATATATATATATATATGCCTCTCTCTTTGGGGGGGGGGGGGATATCACAAGAATACAGTATGGTAAGCGAAAGCAAGTTGTTGCCGGAGGGAGAGACGCCAGCAACATTCCCATTTCTAATGTAAAAGTCAGGGTCAGGTCTATTTTTCTGAATACGAAGCTCTTGAGGGGGATGATCGCAAGAAAAAACAAGTTGTTAACGGGGGGTGGAAGCCAACAGCATACCATATTCCTAGTATGAGAGCCAGATTCGGGTCTATTTTTCTAAACTCAAAGCTCTTAGGTAACAAGCATACACATTCCTAGTGTAAGAAGCATAATCGGGTGTATTTTCCTGAATTCTAAACTTTTGGGGGGGGGGAGGCGATCGCCCCCACGGCCCCTCCTCTTTGGATCCGCGCCTGATTTAAAGTACAATAATCATTTCCCGAAAAATCTTTGCTTAATATTGAAAATTAGCAAACACATGGATTTAAAAAAAGTATAGAGATCTATAAGAAATCACCTGGTATATTTTTTAATTATCTACAAATAATTTTATTCATTCAAAACTTTCCATAATACAAGTAAAAAACTGAAAAAGTCGCCTTTGTTTTTACCGTTTTTATTGTTTAAAAATAATCCCAATATTCAGTTGGAGTTTATATTTAATTCATCTATGGTCTGCCCTTCAAGTCGTAGTGCAAGCTGTTCAATTTTTTTACATGGAAAAATCTCTATTGATTGGATTAGTAGAGTATTTTAGTTGAACCCACTGCGTTGTTGCTAGGAACGTCTTTCCTTTAACAAAATTCCAAAACTGTTTAGGATTAGTTTTGATATAATCTTTCATTCTTTGTGTTTAATTATAAGCGATAAGACCTTATTTCAGCATCACAAGAAGATTTATTTTTTTAAAGTTTTGTGGACATACTTAATTAACACCCTATATATTTTAAAGCCAAAGGGAAATTTCGTTTCGAACAAACATATCGCTATATCCCTACTACAACTAATAAATTATTATTTTATCAAACAAGAGCGAATAATCAATTTTAAATAAATGTTTGAATGAATTAAATGCGTAACAAAATCGCAACGATATCCACAATAAATAATCTGTTACGTTTTAATTATACGTTTTAAATAAATTAAATTCATTTAGAAGAATTTATATTTATTGTAAAAATGGATTTAAAAACCCGGAATGATATATTGAGGGTCGTTTTAAACAATCGTATATTGGAAAAATTTCATTTGGTGTAAAGATATGGCTTTTAATTTTGCGATTCGGTTGTTAGTTTGGCTTTGTGTTGGTTTATAAGCTCATAACGATTTTTCTATTTAAAAAGAAAAAAATGGCTATTTTTAAATTAAAAGCCTGTAAGGACATGTGTAAGATCGATATTTAAAGAAGGAAAACTATTAAATACCCTGTTAAAAAAACTTTAAATTTAATGCAAATTTAATTTACATCCTACATTAAATTTACTAAATTTGTACTTTAAATCATGAATAATTTAAATTTATTTTGAATTTAAAGTGAATTCATTGAAATATCCGTTCGTTGTTTATTAAATTTCAACAAAATAACTGAAAAGATTTCAACTTTCTGTACATTAAAATTAATTTACTTTAACATTAAAGGAATTTACATTAATATTCATGGGACATTGCATGATATTCCGGGAGATGGCGCTACTTGTATTGAACTTTTTATTTAATATGATATAAGTTATTTTAAAAAGGACTCAATTTTCTTATGATGAGGTGTACATGTCTGTCGGTACTGACGGAAACCGATGAGTTCGAAACCGGTGTACAGACGACGGTACACTACCTATGGGAAAAATTTCCACCTTTTCCTGGTAGCAGAATTTTTTGATCTCATATGAATGTTGGTGTATTAAATATATGATAACATATTTTATTTTAAATTCAATTAAACACTGGCTGTATGTTAAATGTACATAGTCATCTAAAAAAGTAATATTCAAACTTTAAATGTAATGTATGATTACAGAATCATTTAATTTAGATTAATGTACAAATTATTAAATTTAATGCATTACATTAATTCAATTTAAAAAACGGTTTATGAAATTTTCTTCCAGCACATGCAGTTCCTTTTTACAGAGTAGTTAAGCTGATAAAGGTAGATCAAGGGACTGAGCTCACCGATTCCCGTGAAATTTTGAGGCTCAGTTATGTTGGAACTGGTACCGCCCTTGACCGAATTCTCACGCGTGGTTTGTCTTGTGTATTGATGAGTGAATGAGTCTTCGGTCGAAGTTTGGCCAAGATTAGCAATTGGTTCTGATTAATCCAAGGTCGATTTTGAGTAGAATGTTTTTGGGGGAATTGGGATTGATCATCAAGGTCAATGAGATTTTCCGCAATTCGAGGTGTTGCGCATTCCGACGTTTCCGACAAAATGGCGAATTCGACTGGAAATGTATGAGTTTGGTTTGAATGTCTTTGATAATGATTGATATTGATTGATTGGTTGTTGTGAAAACAAAATGTTCTGGTTATTGAAAGGTAGGGCACCGCGCAGGTGGTGCCAGAGAGGACCCTCCGTAACCTCCCGACCCAGGAAAAACCCAGGGCTGCTCACCTTCTTGCTGTTTCAAGTTGGATTTGGGAATGTGTGAGCCATTGGTCTTAAATTTTGAAAAAAATACATTTTTGTTTTATTTGCCAAAATTTAAAAACGAGAGCAGTTTCAAAGTACGCGTCTGGAAGGTGAACTGGAATGTTTTATAGTTTATACCACGAAAGTATAAATCTAGGTTAATTTAGATTAGTTTAGGTTAGTTTCTATTTTCCAAAGTAAACAAAATCAAGCTAAACCTGCACTAACCAAAACCAGCCAAAAATTTTGAGTGGACAAGATTAATTTTACCCAGAAACTGTATAAAACTGTAAAAAAATTAAAATATGTTGTTGACTGAGATGGACAAATTTTATAGGCAACGTCGCAAATGAATTTGCTCTTTTTAGCGAATCTGATGCTTAGATAGATAGATGGCGTTTCCGAGTTTTGGTTTTTCGTTGAAATACAAGTTTTTCTAATTAGTTCGCTAAAATTTGTACAAAAATAGTTGAAATATATTATATACAATATATTTTAACTAGTTTCCTTGAAAATAAATATTTAAGTTCGGTGTTTTATCTGAAATAAAAGTGCTTTGTAAAGTGACGCTTGGGATTTTTTGTTTTCCAGGAAAGTGAGGAAAAAAAGTGAAAACTGAAAGCCAAAATCGTATTCTGCTATATCTAAAGAGGAGGTGAGTATTGAAATTTAAAAAAAAAACTCCATTTTCCTAGATTTCACTCAATTCCAATAATTACCAGAGAAAATTTTTTTCTCTTGTATTTTTAAGGTTTAAAACTTGTTTGAATTATTATTGCACTTCTCAATTTAAATTCTTTACTGTCAAGACCGATTTTAAGGATAAACCATGTTAGTGAAGTTTAGTTACCTGTCATATGTCGCAAATTAGCACCGTAAGTATTGAAAATGTACCAAATCACAGGTATAGGAACGTACCAAAACTCTATTTTGTTAGTACCTTCTTCAAAGGTTTGTTTAATATTTGTTCTTTTAATTTTGTCAAAGAGGGTTCATATCAACTTTTGTTTTGTTGTTGTTATAGTGAATTTAAAAAAAAAACGTCAAAAATGACAGAAGTTCAGTTAGCAGCTTTTTTCCTGATTTTCCAAGAATTTCTTTTATCTCAATTAGCAGCTCAAACAATAAAACAATGCGTGAAGGCACTGGGGATAGATAAAGTATTAAATATTAATGGAAGTTCCTTATCACAAAAACGTCAATACACAACCTTCCAGCCTTTTTAAACTTGGGGCACTCTTAGAAAGGAATAGGTACGCAACACATAATTTTTTTTGAACAGGGATATTACCTACTTGCCTTGCAACTAAATACCCATGCCAAAGTCCAACAAATTTTTCTCAACTGTATCCACAGCGGCCATCCATCTACTGAACCTCGGTATAAGAATGCATTCCAGGTACCACAATTTCATAATTCACTGTGTTATTACTGATTATTTACTGTATATTTTAGTCTATTTGTGTACAATTTTATGTTATAAATCAGGTGGGTATACATATACATACACAAGGTAATTTATTACCATACTTTACGTTACATATGTTAACTAAATTAAAATAAATGTAACTTTTTGCATATTTTTAAGTGACTTAAAAATTGTTGGTTATTGAACATTTTAACCAAATTTATTCACGTATAACTTTTTATAAAAGTGACATATTTTGATGTGGCTTTTAGTATATTATACAGGGAACTCTAAAGAATATTCCCTGTAACTATTTCCGTGGCAGCTTTAGCTAGAAGACTATAAAAACCGAAACAATTTTTTAGCTAGCGAATTTTATAACCGATTTCATTCGCTTTTAATTTTTGAAGGAGTGAGATATTTTGATGTGGTCTTCAGCATATTGTAAAAATACTTTTAAGGGAACCTTTTAATAATATTTTCACAATAGGTATACGCAAGAAGGATAAAAATTGAGATAAGCTCAAAGAAATTTGTTGATGAGCCAACTTTTTGCACATAAGTTTTAATGAAGTGAGTAATAGATACTCACAAAAAGATCCCGTTAAAACACTTTCGAGGTAAGTTTATTTTAAGGAAATTGACAATTGAAAAAACAGAAATAAATTGTTGGTTTTTCAGATTATTTCAATAAAATTTCTTCTCATGTCTACTCTACTAAACATCTTTCTTAAAATTATTGTTAGGCTTACCATTGTTAAAGGGTAGTTGAAACCAAAAACAATGAGATAAATTATTGTATTACAAATAAAATATAAATATATTACTAAAAATTACTATAAATCTATTACTAAAAATAACACAAAAAAGTCAATAATAATAGTAATGGTAAGTTTTAAATTGCAATTAATAATTAATTGTATGTTTAAATTTATTTATTAGCATTTTGTTTAAGTCAACGCCAAATTTATCTATGAAAAATACACGCAACACAAAGACATACTTAAATAGAGCATGTGTACTTCGTGAATCGATATAGATAGATATCTATTTTTATTTTTACCTCCGCGCCACCACAACGATTTCTACAACATTGTAAGTGGGCGTTACTCTTGTGTTATTGAGTAATTCGTAGAGATGGCGCTGTCGTGTCTTACCTGCTGTGTTCTTTGTTTATGTTGTTATTTTCCAGGAATAATCAATATTAGCAATTTTATATATATATATATATATATATATATATATATATATATATATATATATATATATATACAGGGTGTCCAAGATAAGGATCCTAACCATGGGGATCTCGGAAACAGTTGGATATACGAGGTCGGTTAAATTAGAGAAAAGTTGCGCAATTTAGTACTAAATTAAACGCAATTTAAAAATTTTAAAAATTCAAAATACTTCCGGAGATTTCCGGAAAAAACCGAATTTTGGCAAAATCGTTTTTAATTTTTGTAGGCTTTATTTAAAGAGATATCAAAAAATAAAAGGTAGATTCTTCTTGCCACTTTCTATTTTTTATAATTTGGTCTAAACAAAATTTAAATCCGACGTTTCGTTTCTGAGATACCATCATGAACTTTCATTTTTTATATGGAACAAAAAAAAGTATCCCATGTATTTGATAGCATTTTTTATTACAAATTCAACGGTGTATCACACTTGCATATCAAGTGTGTAGTTCATTGGCTTTTATAAAACTGATATACCTTTCTCTCTCGCTCTCATGGAGCTCTTATGGAAAGTATTTGAACTACGTATTCGATATGCAAGGGTGATACATCGTTGAATTTGTAATAAAAAATGCTATCAAATACATGGGATACTTTTTTTTGTTCCATATAAAAAATGAAAGTTCATGATGATATCTCAGAAACGAAACGTCGGATTTAAATTTTGTTTAGACCATATTATAAAAAATAAAAAGTGGCAATGAGAATCTACCTTTTATTTTCTGATATCTCTTTAAATAAAGCCTGCAAAAATTAAAAACGATTTTGCCAAATTTCGTTTTTTTTTCCGGAAATCTCCGGAAGTGTTTGAAATTTTTAAATTTTTTTAAAACTGCGTTTAATTTAGCACTAAATTGCGCAACTTTTCTCTAATTTAACCGACCTCGTATCTCCAACTGTTTCCGAGATCCTCATGCTTAGGATCCTTATCTTGGACACCCTGTATATATATATATATATATATATATATATATATATATATATATATATATATATATATATATATATATATATATATATATATACAGGGTTATTCACCATATACGGCACGGAATATTGCGGCCAAAATCCGTGACTATGGGAGTCTAATATAGTTACTTTTTAAAATAATTTTCATATTATACAGGGTGTCCCAAAAGCTCTGACAATATCAAAGTTGTTTTTTTTTTAAATAGAACCCCTGTATATTATTGCATTTTTGGATTCTCCGATCAAAATAAGTGTCTATTTTAATAAGATTTATAGTAGCTAAACCTTAAAAGTTTTTAAATAATTTGAATTTTTACAAAATCTAACTTAATTTACGTTTCAAATACTTAAGAAGTATTTCAGGTATGTACTTAAAATATACAGTGAAGTGTAACAATAAATCATATTTTATATCTCAATTATAATAAACTTGCTATATTATACAGGATGTCCAAAAATTAAAACTAATCAAATAAGAACTTTAAGTGACTTAACTATTGCTTCATAAGTTTTCTTGCTTGTCTAAGACCAGGCATCTTGATTTTGTTTCCAATTTTCCAGTTTCGCAGCTCCTCTTTTATGTGATTTTTGGTCGTTCAAAGAAATGTACCGGGCCAAGAAAATGAGTTTTTAACCCTTCCATTTGCAAGGCTGTCCGCTTTCTAATTTCTCTTGATTCCTTTGTGCCCTGGCCCCCATATCAGGATTATGGTTCCTTGATTAATTTAAATAGAACGCTATATTTTTTTTACCTTACCAGAAAATGTGCCTTTTAAATATCTATCGAATGGTATGAGGTTCATTTTGGGTTTTCTGAATAGATGTTCTAATGTATCTAGTTGCTTATGCTTATAAAAAATCTCTTATAAGAAAACCTGCCACTGAGGATGAAGAAAATGTTTTTACTGTACTTGGTTCAGTGATCGCAAATTCCAATATTAGTAAGAATCATACCGGGTGTCAACGAATCTATTAGATAAGTCATAATTTCTAGAGTATTATGTATATCAAAATGAGAATTGGCACAGGTAAATGTTATGTGAAGAGGAGAGTTTTCGCATATTTTTCACTTTCCGGTCATTTCCGGTTTCACCGGAAATGGCCCCGGTTTTGAATTCTTAAATAGAACACCCTGTATATTTTAACATCTTTGGATTTCTGGGACAATTCTAGATCAGAATGTGACATCTTAAAAACTTTTTACGTCGACTTAATTTTTTTAGAGCCACTTTTAAAATTGCGTCTAGGTGGCCATGATCGGACGCAAACTAATCTAACGGCCTTAGGTGATGTCAAAAAAATACAATCGCAAAGTTTTAGTGATTAGTATGAAAGACAGGAATTGGATTAAAAATTTAACAAAATTAACAAAAAACTATCAAAATAAACTAATAACTTAGACGACGCACTTAAAATATTTGAAAGTACAGTAGCTGAATTTGTTAAAAAGTTTAGTGTAGTAAATGTTCAAAGTGCATTCCTTCTTTTTCACGACACATTTCAGCTCGTTCAATTGTTTCTCTCAACACGTTTTGTAGCATTTGGGGCGTTATACTTCTAAATGCCCGTAAAATTCTTTCTTCTAATATTTCAAGAGTAGCTGGGGCTGCTCCATAGTAAACTCTTTCTTTAACATATCCCCAGACAAAGAAATCGAGCACAGTAAGATCCGGTGAGCGGGCTGGCCACCGTACCGGACCATTGGTTGCAATAATTCGATTATTAAAATGCTCTATTAAATAATTAAGAACTTCTCTAGTATTGTGAGGCGGTGCTCCATTTTGTTGAAAGTAAATTGGCCGTAAAACTGCTAAAGGTATATCATTGAGATGATTTTCGATTTCATTTTGAAGAAAACCTAAGTATCTAACCCCTGTTAACTGGCCTTGAAACAATATTGGCCCAATTATTCTGTTTCCAACGATACCAGCCCAGACATTGACGCCAAATCTTTCTTGAAAATTGCCCTCTCTCATTTCATGTTGATTTTGTTGGGCCCAGTACCGAGTATTTTGCGTATTGAACATACCATTATTTGTAAATCGGGATTCGTCGGAAAATAGAATAAAATCGATAAAATTTGGGTTAACTCTATGATTTTGAAGCAGCCAATCACAAAACACTACCCGTCTATCGCCATCCTCAGTATACAAATGTTGATGTAACTGATATTTAAATGCTCGATATCCATGATTTTTCAGTATTTTTCTTGCTGATTCATAACTTATTGCAGTTCTTGACTAATTTTTCTTAACGAAACTGTTTTATCAACCTCAACCATAGTAAGTACGTTAATCTCAGTCTCTTCATTTATGATAAACCTCTGTTCCGCCTCTTGATTTCCTATTTGCCTAAAACGAGTCTCGACATACGGAAAATACTGATGGGCTGGATGTTGCCGATTCGGATATCTATGAGCATACAACTCGGCAGCATTCCTTGAATTTCTATGACACTCTCCAAATATTAATAACATATCCACTTTTTCACTTTGAGTATACATTATTTTAACGAAAATTTCAACTAAACTTAACGAAAATTAAGAAACTTTTACGTCTGTTCTTAGAGCGTATGTCACTGTCATTATCTACTTAAGTGAGTGCTTTGTTTTCCAAAGAAGACTTGATAAAAACAGTTGCAAATTATTATGCATCATGGCTGTCCATTTTGATGTTAATAATCTTTATGGGGCTGCTATGTCTGTTCCTTTACCACAATCCAATTTTGTTTGGATTAATGACTTTTACCAAGAAAATATAGACATTATGAATATACCTGATGATGGTCCAACAGGATATATTTTTGAAGTAGATATTTTATATGATACAAAACTCTTTAGATTACATAAAGATTTACCAATCTGTCCTGAACGTTCTGTTCCCCCAATTTCAAATTCAAAGGTTCCTAAATTACTAACAACTTTATTTAATAAAGAAAAATATATTATACATTATAGAAACCTAAAACAAGCTCTGCAACTTGGTTTAAAAGTCACCAAAATTCATAGAACACTTAAATTTCATCAATTTGCTTATTATAAAAAATTTATTGATTTAAATACAGAATTAAGAAAACAGAGTACCAATGATCATGATAAAAATTTTTATAAACTAATCAATAATGCGAACTTTGGGAAAGCAATGGAGAATGTGAGAAAATATAAAAATATTAAACTAGTTACAAAATGGTCTGGTAGATTTGGTGCCAATTACTATATTTCCAAACCAAATTTTCACAGTCTTACAATTTTTGGCAATGATATGGTACTAATTGAAATGTCAAAATTAAATGTCACGTTTAACAAACCCATTTATGCAGGTTTTTCAATTTTGGAAATTTCAAAAACTATACTTTATGATTTTCATTACAACTACATTAAAAAAAAGTTTGGTGAAAATGCTAAATTACTATACACTGACACAGATTCTCTTATTTACCACTTTTTTGTTGATGATATTTATAAATATATTAAGGAGGACGGACACAAGTTTGATACATCTGATTACGCTCCTAACAATACTTATAATATACCATTGAAAAATAAGAAAGTTCTTGGTATAATGAAGGATGAGAATAATGGACAAATTATGACAGAATTCATCGGTTTACGATCTAAAATGTATACCTATAAAGTTTTAAAAAACCAGGATAAACAACAATTAACTGAAAAAGAACATAAAAAAGCCAAAGGGATTAAGTCAACAGCTTTAAAGTCAATTACTTTTAATGATTATTTTCAATGTCTTTTTAACAATAAAACAACTGTTTGTGAACAAAATCTTATTAAATCTATAAAGCATAATGTGTATACTATTGTTCAAAACAAAATTGCTCTAAGTCCAACAGATGACAAACGTATTGTAAATTATTTATCGTCAGACACAATCCCTTGGGGTTATAAGGAATTTGTTTAATTTTTTCCTACCATAACACTAATGTAACCCAAATGTATTGTTTTATTTTTGTAAAAATCTATTGTTTTTGAAAAAATTTTAACGATTAAAATTCATATTCAAGTCAAGAAATTGTTTCATTTTACCCAACAATCTCCTACATACTTCAAATTTTAGTTAGTGTGTGTGACGTCATTGCCGACCACTTGGTTGGTGGCATCTCATACAGGTAAATACACACCTCACCTAAGCTAAGCTAGGTGAAACTAGGTGTCACATTCGATAGGTAAATACAGGTGTCATCCATTCTACGTCTTACTTCTTTCAACAGCTTCTGGTTCTGTGACGTCATTGACGACGATGATGACGACCACTTCTTCTTCAACTACATGACCAAGAGCCTCTTGCTCACGAACGGTAATAAAGTCACTAATTACAGGTAAATTACACACAAACACCTACCTTTACGATTTTTACAGGTAACTTCTTCTACATTAAGCTCTTATGGCTCAACAGCCTCTGGTTTTGTGACGTCATTGACGATCACTTCTTTGCACACTCTTATACAAGAACCACTGAAAATTTACAAGAACTACTGAAAAATTTGCAAGAACTAACTTTTTCAGCGAATTTCTTCGGTCATAAGGCTCTTTTGGTCAACAACCACTGGTCTTTTATGTCTTTTACATACACTTCTTCGCCTATTCCGTTCTTTTATTCCTGAAAAATTTACTTCTTGTAAAATTATCAAGAATTTTTGAGATGTGGATGGCATGTGGCCATCAGGAGCACCAAAACGCCCAGTAACCCGCTTACTGTACTACTCGTATTTTACTGTCATTATGTACTTAAGTGAGTGCTTTGTTTTCCAAAGAAGACTTGATAAAAACAGTTGCAAATTATTATGCATCATGGCTGTCCATGACGCACTTGTCATAAGTAAATAAATTATCCAGTATTTTGCTTATTAATATTTAATTTCTGTTCTTATGTCTAATCCAATCGCAAATAAATTAGTACCGTTAGATTCGTCAAAGAATGCTTTTTTCGACAAGTAGTTGTCAAAAAGGGGTCGCCATTTGAAAATTAATAGTTAGAAATGAAAACGTAATTTTGTCAACTTGTCTTATTCCTGTCTTTCATACTAGCAACTAAAACTTTGCGATTGTATTTTTTTGACATCACCTAAGGCCCTTAGATTAGTTTGCGTCCGATCATGGCCACCTAGATGCAATTTTAAAAGTGGCTCTAAGAAAATGAAGTAGACGTAAAAAGTTTTTAAAATGTCACATTCTGATCTAGAATTGTCTCAGAAATCCAAAAATGTTAAAATATACAGGATGTTCCATTTAAAAATTCAAAACCGGGGCCATTTCCGGTGAAACCGGAAGTGGCCGGAAAGTGGAAAATATGCGAAAATTCTCCCCTTCACATACCAATTCTCATTTTAATACACATAATACTCTAGAAATTATGACTTGTCTAATAGATTCGTTGACACCTGGTATATCCGAAAATCCTAACATTAGCCAAGCAAGTGTTTTAAGGATTCTTAACAAATACAGATTTCATCCTTATAACTTCCAGCTTTGTCAAGAGCTTCATGGAAATGATTTTGACAAACGAACTGAATTCTGTTTGTGGGTTTCGCGATTTTCTTTTACACCAACTTCCAGTGTTATTAGAAATGTTAGAACAACTATGTGGTTTCAACTGGATGGAGCTCCGCCTCATTATCGTCGCGAGGTTTGGCCAGTTTTTAAAGTTAACTTTCGAAACAGGAGAGACGGATTTCAAAACTGGCCCCCGAAATCTTCAGATTTAACTCCACCAGATTTCTTTTTAAGGGGATACATAATAGGAATTGCCTACAAGGCGCCCCCGACAACACCACAAGATATAAAAATACGCATAAGAGACGCTTTTCAAACTGTAACCTCGTAATTGTTGTCTAGAGTTAGCAGTGGTTTCGAAAAAAGAATATGTAAGTGTTTGGAGATAGATGGTCGACATTTCGAACATCTACCATAAATATTTAGCTTCTCTTTTATGCTATCGTCAATATGTTATTTCTATTATTGTTGTTATAGCCTGTTGGACGACTATAAAACGCGTTCAGAATTTCTGAACATTTGTAAAGATATTTCCGATTATTATTTTTATAGTTGTAAATTACCTGTCATTTCCAAATGCCATAGGCAACTAGATACATTAGAACATGTATTCAAAAAACACAAAATGGTGCAGCAAACGATTATTTGGCGTATTTTGTAAGAATGAGAAGACTTAGCTATAGAACACCCTTATACCATTCGATAGGGATTTAAAAGACACATTTTCTGGTAAGGTAAAAAGTAAAGCGTTCTATTTAAATTAATCAAGTTATAGCCACTTAAAGTTCTTATTTGATTAGTTTTAATTTTTGGACACCCTGTATAATATAGCAAGCTCATTATAATTGAGATATAAAATATGATTTATTGTTACACTTCACTGTAAATTTCGAGTACATAACTGAAATACGTCTTAAGTATTTCAAACATGAAAATTAGGTTAGATTTTGCCAAAATTCAAATTATTTAAAAACCCTTAAGGTTTAGGTGCTATAAACCTTATTTAAATAGGCACTTATTTTGATCGGAGAATCCAAAAATGCAATAATATATAGAGGGTTCTATTTAAAAAAAAAAACAACTTTGGGACTCTCACAGTTTTTGGGACACCCTGTAAAATATGAAAATAATTTTAAACTTAGACTCCATATATCCCAAAAGTAAAACCCTGTATATACATATATACAGGGTATCGCACCACATTTCCGTTGGTTTATAGAAATATATTTTAAGAATGATTTAATAAGGGATGTGTAGGTCCATTGGTACTACGTTTTAAAACTAGTTGTCAAAATTTAAATGGACAAAAACAATAATTAAATATATTAGCTGTAGTACAGGGTGAGTCAACGATTGGATGAAGTAGGTTTGTGCCTTTTCGGTGAAATTAACAAAGAAACTATATTTATTGTTTGATACAGTTTATTTTTACGCACATTTTAAAAATATTTAGGACTCTACAGGGTGAGCCAAAAAATTAGGACAGCATAAAGTTGTATTTTTTTAAATAGAACACCCTATATACGAATCGTATTTTCGATTTAGCTTATAATTCTAAATCTTTTTTATTAAGGGTTTACTATAACAAAACTTTATAGTTTCTGAGATAATTAAGTTTAAAGAAAAAAAGTCACATTTTCAAGAATCAATTCAATCCAAAATAACGTTTTCAATTTTGTGACAAATGTATTCAAATTTGGAATTTAGCAAGGCCAAGGACAAGTTAACATAATTTTTACCTAATATTTGCAATAAAAGCTACAGGGTGTTGAACACATCGGCTCAAATTTGAACAAGTTTAAATGAATAAATATCTTTTTTTTTTAAATGGTACACCCTGTATATTTTCATGTTATTTAATAGAGTAATAAAAACCCTAAAAGTTTTGTTCAATATATCCTATACCTGTTTGTAATAGTTTTTGAGATATTTCAGTTTTTCTTATTTTCCATACTTTTTTACAGAAATAGTCTTCATTATCATAGTAGCCATGACAAAAACAATGTAAAAGAACATTTTTCTGTGTGTCAAATTTATAACCGCAATCGCTTCTTTTGGTTTTTATGTAGTGTAGTTTGTTTTTTTTTGCATTCATCTTATATTGTAAAATGAATTTTCCAAAGAATGAGTTAATAGATATGATTTATACAATAGGAGAGGCTCAAAAAAATTGCCTTCTTGCTCAAAGAATTTACAAAATGAAGTATCCTGATCGACGCCAGCCTAATAGCCATACTTTTCAAAACTTAATGCAAAGATTTGATTCTTCTGGTACTGTTGATTATCCAAAATGTAAAGTGGTCAACAACCAGTAACTAATGAAGAAAAAGAACTACAAGTATTGTTAAATGTTCAGGAAAATCCTTATATTCGTAGCCGTCAGTTAGCAGCATTATGTGAAACATCACAATCCACCGCTAATCGTACTACCAAGAAATATAGGTATCATCCATATCACATGGAATTACACCAAGAATTGCATGGACAGGATTTTGAAAGTCGTGTAAACTTTTGTCGTACAATAAATGCGGAGATTCAATTAAATCCAAATTTATTATGCAAGGTAATGTTTAGTAATGAAGCTACTTTTAGAAGTAACGGTGCCGTAAATAGACACAACATGCATTATTATGCCACAGAAAACCCATTTTGGATTAGAGAGGTGCAATATCAAAACCACTGGTCATTAAATGTTTGGTGTGGTATTCATCATAATCGAATTATTGGACCCCACTTTTTTAATGAACCACTAAATGGCCATAGTTACCTGAACTTTCTACAAGAAGAACTACCCCAACTGCTTCAAGGTCTCGATAGGGATGAGCTCGACAGTATGTGGTTCCAGCACGATGGTGCGCCTCCGCATTACCATCGTGAAGTTCGTGCGTTTTTGGACCAACGATATCTGCAAAAATGGATTGGACGTGGGGGTTTCATTGAGTGGCCACCAAGGTCTTGCGACATCACCCCATTAGATTTCTTCCTATGGGGTTATATTAAAAATAAGGTGTATGTTAATCCACCAACAACAGTGGAAGATATGCGAAACATGATTAGGGATACCTGTAGAACAATAACGCCACTAATTTTGTCCAGGGTCCGAGAAAATCTGCAAAAAAGACTAAATTTGTGCATTGTACAAGAGGGTCGTTTATTTGAATACTTAATTAATCTCAGTATTTAATAGGTAATTTTTTTGTTTCAATTTAGTATAAAAGTAAATATGTATTTGCCTTGTCGTTATTGTTGTGTTAATTTTTTCACATTATGTTTAATTAAACTATTGCCGTTGTAATATAACCAATAATGGATTTCATCATATTTAACCACATTCTGTTTGTTTCTGTAGTTTCTTTTTATTATTTTACATGGCTAGTATGATAATGAAAACTATTTCTGTAAAAAAAGTATGGAAAATAAGAAAAACTGAAATATCTCAAAAACTATTATAAATAGGTATAGGATATATTGAACAAAACTTTTAGGGTTTTTATTACTTTATTAAATAACATGAAAATATACAGGGTGTACCATTTAAAAAAAGATATTTATTCATTTAAACTTGTTCAAATTTGAGACGATGTGTTCAACACCCTGTAGCTTTTATTGCAAATATTAGGTAAAAATTATGTTAACTTGTCCTTGGCCTTGCTAAATTCCAAATTTGAATATATTTGTCACAAAATTGAAAACGTTATTTAGGATTGAATTGATGCTTGAAAATGTGACTTTTTTTCTTTAAACTTAATTATCTCAGAAACTATAAAGTTTTGTTATAGTAAACCCTTAATAAAAAAGATTTAAAATTATAAGCTAAATCGAAAATACGATTCGTATATAGGGTGTTCTATTTAAAAAAATACAACTTTATGCTGTCCTAGTTTTTTGGCTCACCCTGTAGAGTCCTAAATATTTTTAAAATGTGCGTAAAAATAAACTGTATCAAACAATAAATATAGTTTCTTTGTTAATTTCATAGAAAAGGCACAAATCTACTTCATCCAATCGTTGACTCACCCTGTACAACCACTTAATAATTTCTAAAAAATTTCAGAAAAAAGAGGTCGTTCGTTTAAGTTCAGCGAACATGAAATCTCTAGGAAGGATGTCAGTATATTGCTTTACAAGGAAGGTGGCAGTTACACACTTTACAATCTAAGTAGTGGTTTAATTCCTTTAGAGCCTAAAGAAGATATTAAAATCATTATTCATGGATTTCAGTCATCTGGTAAGGATTTTATTGGTTATTAATGGACTTCAAGAAAAGGGTATTATCAGTTCGCATATATAGATTGACTTTGGCATCAATTTCTGCTTCCAACCAAAAAAATAGTAGTCACGTGATTAGCATTATCTGTCAAATTTTATTGTATTACGAAAAAAAATTGAAATCATTAAGGAAAATATTTTTTCATATTTGTATGATGTATCTCATTATTACACCAACATCTGTATGTGAAATAATTTTTAAGGCTCAGAAGACTGGATAAAAGAAATGGCTATGGCATATCACAGAACAGCTATCAAGAACACTATTTCAATAGACTGGAAAGTTCTAGCAAATCAAGGATATGACAAAACTGCCTCCATAACAAAACCTCTGGGGAGACTTGTCGCTAACTGGTTATATTCCGATCTATTAAAGAGTAATTCTGCCGATCTGGAAAGAGTGCATTTAATTGGACATTCATTGGGAGCGCATATTTCTGGTTTCACTGGAAAAAGAATTCTCGAAATAACAAAGGGACAAACGCTTGTAGGAAGAATTTCAGGTAAAATTACTCAAAAAATTGTCTTTGAATAAACTCTACTAAAAAGATTATTTGTTTCTTAAAGATTGGTGAAAGTGTATTATTTTCTCTAGTTGAAATTTTCAAAATAATTTGCATTTTGGCCAGAACAACTGTTGCTAACCAAGATAAGGGTTTTTTTGATAAAAAATACCAATGTTGGGAAGTTTTTCATTATTTTTCTTTTTAGCAGATTTATCTATTAGTGTTTTTCCCACAGAGCACAATCAGTACAAAAATGACCAATTGTATTTAGGAAATTTCGCGATAAGAGGTAACCGACTATTGGAGGTTAACAAGGGGTCAAATACAAGATTAATTATGACACTAAGCTAGGGTAGCATTATTAAATCATCAACTACTAACGTTTGAAGACGTTAAAAGATGGCACACTTTCGAGAAAAGAAAATAGAGCGTGGACTGCCCTCAAAAATGTACATAACAAGAAATCGGAGAACTACAAAGATCTAGTTCAAGATCTAGTTGAAGACACGGTCTAGGGGAAAATTGACTACTATTGGATCTTTAAAAGTATAACTGATCCTGGTGAATATAAGCGGATTATACCTAGTATATTTTGTAAAATTTACTATACAGGGTGATTCAAAAATCGATAACGAAACTTAAGGGGGTGATTCTACTTGACAAAATAAGGGTAGAGCTTCATATAATTTTTTTCCAAAATGTCATTCGTTTTCGAGTTACAAGCCGTCCAAGTTCAAGTTTTTATTTTTTGTTTTTTGAATTACTCGCTTACAGGAAAACCGATTTGACTAATATTTCAAAGATAGGCTAAGTCTTCTGCGCTTCATCATTTTAGTAACAATTCACATTGATTGTTTGCCGCTAGAGGGCACTTTACCTACATTGAAAATTTTTTTTTTGTCATAATTTTTTAGTGTTGACAGCTACAGTAGTTTTTGGCATAATTTATGAAAGACTGATGCCAGGCCTTTAAAAAAGGTGCTCTTTATTTACATCGCTAAACCCAACGGTTTAGACGTAAATCACCCTTAAAAATTAAGTGGTAAATTTACTTTTCTCATTTCATTACCACCAGCTACCAGGTAAATAGCTATCAAAGTATGCTAGAGCTGTCAGTTTAACATCAAATAAATTCGCTTTTTAAACTATTTAATTTATAATCTTAAAATAACTAATAATGGCTAATCAGTAAATATTCATATTATGGATTATTGCGATATACATTTAATTGATAAAAATTAATGAAACAGTACTAAACAAACTAAAAAAGATTCTCAAAATGCCCCCCCATTTTCTTCCATACATTTCCTAACACTCTTCAAAAAATGTCGCCTAACTCGATGAAAAATTCCTGGTGTTTCTTTAATAATTTGGCACTTTTCGATTATCCTGAAGCGAAGATCCTCGACGTTGATTACTGGAATATCGTACACCAATTGTTTCAAATGACCCCAAAAGAAAAAATCCATAGGATTAAGGTCTGGTGACCTCGCTGCCCATGCCAATGGTCCACTTCGTCCTATCCATCGCTCAGGATACGTTGCATTCAAATACTGTCGGACACGTATGCTAAAGTGGGGCGGAGCTCCGTCTTGGAGGATCCACATGTTGGCCCTTACTTCCAATGGCACATCTTCCAGATACAATGGGAGACGATTTTGGATAAAATCTAAATATACGTCACCAGTTAATGGGCCATCAAAGAAATGAGGACCAATAAGGTAATCTCCTATTATCCCTGCCCACACATTTAGTGAAAATCTACGCTGATGTTTCGTTTCTACCACATTGTTTGGGTTCTCGTAAGCATATGTGTGGATGTTGTGTAGATTTGTTATGCCATCACGAGTGAAACCAGCTTCGTCAGTGAATAATATGACGCCAATTAATCGATTATCGTGTTCATACTTAGCTAGGATCTGATTGCACATTTCCAACCGTCTCGGCCGATCATCGTCATAAAGAGCCTGCACCTTTTTTGAATGAAATGGGTAGAGTTGTTCTTCTCTTAGTATCCTCCATGAACTAGCCTGACAGAGCCGCACTTTATTCCCAATTTTTCTAGTACTAATACCTGGATTATCTTCAATAATTTCAAGCACTCTTTCTTCTTGTTGCACGTTTCTAGCAGTTCTAGGTCTTCCCCTATTTCCATTATAACTTTTAAAGGAACCACATTCCGCAAGCCTCCTGTGCACACTGGAAAATGTTTGAGCATGAGGGATATTTCTTTCCGGATAACTCTCCATATAATATCTTCTTGCTAACTCTGCATTACCATTTGCTTTTCCATAACAAAAATGGATATCACAATATTCGATATTTGAATATTGGTGATGAGCCATTATTAGTTATTTTAAGATTATAAATTAAATAGTTTAAAAAGCGAATTTATTTGATGTTAAACTGACAGCTCTAGTATACTTTGATAGCTATTTACCTGGTAGCTGGTGGTAATGAAATGAGAAAAGTAAATTTACCACTTAATTTTTAAGGGTGATTTACGTCTAAACCGTTGGGTTTAGCGATGTAAATAAAGAGCACCTTTTTTAAAGGCCTGGCATCAGACTTTCAGAAATTATGCCAAAAACTACTGTAGCTGTCAACACTAAAAAATTATAACAAAAAAACAATTTTCAATGTAGGTAAAGTGCCCTCTAGCGGCAAACAATCAATGTGAATTGTTACTAAAATGATGAAGCGCAGAAGACTTAGCCTATCTTTCAAATATTAGTCAAATCGGTTTTCCTGTAAGCGAGTAATTCAAAAAACAAAAAATAAAAACTTGAACTTGGACGGCTTGTAACTCGAAAACGAATGACATTTTGAAAAAAAATTATATGAAGCTCTACCCTTATTTTGTCAAGTAGAATCACTCCCTTAAGTTTCGTGATCGATTTTTGAATCACCCTGTATATTGTACATAAATGTAAAAATAAAGCAGTCACCGCAGTTTGCCTGCGCTGTGATTGGGGTAACTGCGTGCTAAGAGCTCAAGAACACATGACTTTCTAAAGAAATGGCATTCATAAATTTGTAAAAAGTCGACCTCACTATTATACCGATAATAGGGAAAGGTGTTTTTTTAATAGCGGTTGAATTCTCGCTAACTTTTAATCTCATCGTGAGATATAACAGCTTATAATAATACTATAACAATAGTTTTTAAACATTCTTTTGTTTTTTTAATAAGAGAGACGTCAATTATTTTAAACAAGACTCTTGCTCACACTTTTAAAGAAATCACATCTGGGAGTTTACATTTTTATTTTAATGATAATAAGGATTGGCAAAACAGCATTGCTCCGACTATCGTACAATAAGTCTGATAGTTCACATCGACGATATACAATTTGGATTTCGTAAAGGCCTAGGAACAAGGGAACCACTGTTTGCATTTAACGTCCTGTCACAAAGATGCCTAGATATGAATCAGGATCTACACGTGTGCTTTATAGACTACAACAAAGCCTTTGATAAAGTTAAACATGAGCAACTTATCAAAACATTGGTAAAGGGAAGAATAGACCTCAGAGACACAAGAATAATTTCAAACCAATACTATGGTCGAAAAGCAGCAATTCGAATAGACGACATGATAGAAGAAATAGAAATACAGAGAGGTGGTCCTCAAGGGTGTGTACTTTCACCAATTCTCTTTAATTTCTACCTGGAGGATATAGTAAATAAGACACTTGGTGATCTGGACATGGGCTTTAAAATTAATGTTTGTTTGAAGGTTGTAGACAATGTTGAAGATTGACTAAAATGTGGTTGTCGGACTTCCATTATCTTTATTTTTATTTATTTTTACGACGTTACGATTAGGTTGTATCTCTAATCGTTATCAAGTATAAACTGAATGTTTTGTTGTAAGACTACGAGCTTATATAGGGCCTGTGTCCGCTGAAGCACAAAGTTTCGCTTCACTGTACACACCTCAATGATTTGATGTTACAAAGTAGTGGTTGCCAAAGATTAGGTATCTCAACACTCGGTTTACTGAAGATTCCATTTTTGTTTTTAATGTAAGCTGCTTCTATAAATTTTCTTTTTTTCATATTGGGTTCCATATATATTGCCGCAGCCTCAGACCATTTTATATGGTGTTGTTTATCCCAAGCGTGTTCTGCAATACGTTGACGTTTCCCCTTTTTGTGTATGAGTTTTATGTTTCTTAATTATAATTTCTAGTGGTCGTTTGGTTTCTCCAATATACATTTCACCACACTCACATGGAACCTTGTAAACACATTCTTTATTATCGGTACTTTTTGGTTTTGTTTTTGTTAAATGAGCTCTAAGTGTATTTCCTGAGTTAAAGGCTGTTTTTGTATTATAACTACTGGTAGTTCCTCTTATTTTCTCCGAAGTTCCCTTAATGTACGGAATTGTGAAGCAGGAATGTGTTTCTTGCTGTCCAGTGTTCGTTGTTATAAAATTATTTATAACATCGTCAATTAGTTTCAAAGGATAGCCATTCTGTTGCTGTCCAGTGTTCGTTGTTCTTTCTTAAAACATCTAAATAACATTCGACCTACAATTAAGTTTACCATGGAAAAAGAGGTAAATGATCAATTGCTTTTCCTAGATGTCATGGTGAGTCGCTCAAGCGAAACTTTTAAAACTTCATTATACAGAAAGCCAACACATACTGGACAATTGGACAACAATAATCATAGTTCCAATCATTCTGTTGTAACAAAACGGGAAATTATACGCAACCTCTATAATCGCGCTATATCTATATGCAATAATGCCGATACATTGGAAAAAGAGGTAGCAAATATTAAATCCGATTTACAACAGAATGATTATCCTTTAAAACTAATTTTGTTATAATTAACTTTAGAACAACGAACACTGGACAGCAATAAATACATTCCTTCTTCACAATTCCGTACATTAAGGGAACTTCGGAGAAAATAAGACGAATTGCCAGTAGTTATAATATAAAAACAGCCTTTAAATCAGGAAATACACTTAGAGGTCATTTAACAAAAATAAAACCAAAAACTACAAATGATAAGAAAGAATGTATTTACAAAATTCCATGTGAGTGTGGTGAAATATATATTGGAGAAACCAAACAACCACTAGAGGTTAGAATTAAGGAACATAAAACTCATACACAAAAAGGGGAAACGTAGATATCAGGTATTACAGAACACGCTTGGGATAAACAACACCATATAAAATGGTCTGAGGCTGCGGCAATATATATGGAACCCAATATGAAAAAAAGAAAATTTTTAGAAGCAGGTTACATTAAAAATAATAATGGAATCTTCAGTAAACCGAGTGTTGATATACCTAATCTTTGGCAACCACTACTTTGTAACATCAAATCATTGAGGTGTGTACAGTGAAGCGAAACTTTGCGTTTCAGTGGACACAGTCCTTATATAAGCTCGTAGTCTAAAGACAAAACATTCAGTGTATACTTGATAACGATTAGAGATACAACTTAATCGAAACGCCGTAAAAATAAATAAAAATAAAGACAATGCAAGTCCGACAACCACATTTTAGTCAATTAAAGTTAATGGCATGACAATAAATAATCTGAGGTACGCCGACAATACGGTTCTTTTAGCTGGAACACATGAAGACCTACAGACGTTAATTAATAAAATGGTCACAGTAAGCCAAGAATATGGACTGAACATAAACAAAACAAAATATATGCTGATGACAAAAACAACTCAGGACATTCGTAGGATATAAGTAGAGAATCAACCTATTGAAAGAGTCTTCTTCTTTTTCTTTAGGTGCCATGTCTGTATTCAGACGTTGGTGGTCATCATGTTTACAATTTCCTAAAATCTTTCTCTATCGGCTGCTGCGTGAAATAGTTCTTCTACCGTGCAATCACACCACTGCCTGATGTTACGTAGCCATTAAAGCTTCTTTCGGCCTATCCATCTTTTTCCTTCCACTTTTCCTTGTATTATAATGCGAAGTAGCTGATATTTAGGTCCTCTAATTATGTGACCGAATTATTCGGTTTTCCGCCTCTTTATAATGTTCAAGAGCAGTCGATCTGTATCCATCATTCTGAGAACATCCTCGTTGGAAGTGTGCGAAACCCATGATATCTTTAGGATTCGACGGTAGCACCACAATTCGAATGCTTCCAGTTGGTTTAGCGTTGTGGTTTTTAGTGTCCATGTCTCGCAACCGTATAATATAATAGACCATACATAGCATTTCAGGACTCTTTTACGAATATGCATTGATAGGTTCCTGTTGCATAAAACTGGTTTCCATGTCATAAAGGCCTTCCGCGATATTTCTATCCTAGCTATTCTCTCTTCATCTGAGTCCCCATTCACATTCAATCAACTGCCAAGGTATTTGAAATGGTTTACACGCTCTATCCTCTTCCCATCGAGCCAAAGTTGACATTCATCTATAGTAACCTTTCCAACTGTCATCCACTTTGTTTTTGAGATGTTGATTTTAAGGCCTCTTCGGCAGCTCGCTTCATTGACTAGGTTTACTAATGTTTGGAGATCCTCGATGCTTTCTGCAAGAATGGCCGTATCATCAGCAAATCTAATATTGTTGATTACTTCTCCGCCTAGTCTTACTCCTTCTTGTCTGTCATCCAAAGCCTCCCTAAAGATTTCTTCAGAGTATACATTTAAGAGACAGGGTGATAGAACACAACCCTGTCTTACTCCACGTTTGATGGAGTTAAAAGCGTAAGAGAATATAAATACCTGGGCACAACTATTAATGAAAACAATGACAGCTCCCAAGAAGTACGAATAAGAATTGAACAGACCAGAAGCACATTTACAAGAAAGAAGAGGCTTCTGTGCTGCCGAGATCTAAATGGTGAACTAAAAATACGATTGATGAGATGTTATGTGCAATCTGTACTATACATGGGATAGAAGCCTGGACACTGAAGATGATTGGCGTGAGGAGGCTGGAGGCATTTTAGATGTGGATGTGCCGGAGAATGCTGAGGATTTCATGGGTAGAAAGAATAACCAACGGGGTAGTAATAAGACGTATGCATAAGGAGAGAGAAGTAATTCTAACAATGAAGAAAAGGAAGCTGCTCTATATGGGACATGTCATGAGAGGAGAAAAATATCAAATACTACAGATTATTATGCAGGGAAAAATCCAAGGAAGGAGATTAATAGGAAAGAGAAGAAACTCATTGCTGAAGAACCTTAGGGAGTGGTTTGGTTGCAGTAACAATGGACTATTTAAAGCTGCAGTCTCAAAAGTGAGAATCGCCCTGTTGATTGCCAACCTTCGAAGCGGAGATGGCACCTAGAGAAGAATGTTTGATAGGAGTAGATTTTAATATAGAGGGGCTTGAACTATGAGATGCAATTTTTTTTTTGTGTTAAAAAACGATGTTTTTCACTGGTATATTTAGCCGAGATTAAAAATGGCACTCATCTGTAGAATTCACCATATTTAAGGCCCAGCTTTGGAGGCCAAAACTTCGCTACTGATATTTTTAAAGAATATTAAATATGAAAAATGGCTTTAAAACAGTTTCAACAAATAAAGAAACCATTTCTGAAACATTCACTTTATATTCAATTTCATACGAATAATTTTTCTGGTCTCGTGTGCATTTATCACCTGGATTAATTATCCAATACTATCGCTTTACGTAAAAACAGGAGCATAAGAGTTTAATAAAACGAATTGTGTTTTTACACGCCATTTTGCATACTAGACAGAAAAGAGATCGTGAAAAATTTATTTGTCTGCTGTCATCATGGATGTTTACGTGCTTCAGAGGACTAAATTAAACATTAAAATGAGTTTTTAAGAGCGATGAGTTTTCAGTTCGGTTTACAATGATCGAATGACGAATTTATTGGTTTTTTAATTTGTCAATGACCTCTCTGAAGTGTAATTAATAATTGCGGGAAAAAAAGAAAAGAAGATAATATTCTCATCTATTTAATTGCAGTATAGTTGACAAAATAAGTTTGTATATTATACAATTATGCAGGATGAGTCTCCGGGAAATTTAATGATCGATTGTGGCAACACTATAACTACAAAGAATCTAAAAATTTGACAGTGTGCTAACGTACATGGGGGACAGGCGGCTAAAATATTTTCAAGATTCTAAGTCGAGCAGCCGTCGAGGAAGCATCACTTGAAAATGCCAGCTGAAATGTCGTGAAGATATTTCTATTAACGAACGGATTGAAAACCGAAAAAGCACCAGTGTACATTCTATATATATATATATATATATATATATATATATATATATATATATATATATATATAAGTATTTTTTCTACTGCCCAACATGGCTTTGTCCGGGGTCGCTCTGCGGTCACTAATCTGTTGGCTTATGAGCAGGTCTTGTTGGAGCCGTTGGAGAGGGGTTGTCAGGTGGATGCTATTTACACTGACTTCTCCAAGGCCTTTGACAAGGTGGATCATCGCTTCTCTTGATGAAGCTAAGTAGTATGGGTATCCACGGAGTTTTTCTTAAGTGGTTTCAAAGTTATCTTTCCAATCGAACACAAAGGGTGAAGATTGATGGCGTTGAATCTGCTGATATAGCTGTCACTTCTGGAGTCCCACAGGGTGCACATTTGGCACCCCTTCTTTTTAATTGTTTCGTGAATGACATAGAGGATTCTATAGTCTCAAGCAGATGTCTTTTATATGCTGACGACTTAAAGATATTTAAGGTTGTTGGAGAGATGGGGGACTGTGTGGCCTTGCAGGGTGACCTGGATAGTTTTACTAAGTGGTGTGACCGCAATTTCATGCAACTTAATTTAACAAAATGTTCTGCCATTACCTTCTCAAAGAAAAAAGATAGTATAGTTTATAATTATACATAGCACAATACAATGCTGACACGCTCAGATCATATAAAGGATCTTGGGGTGATATTTGATGAGGGTCTTTCTTTTGACCTGCACGTTGATAGTATTTCGAGCCGTGGTTTGAGGCTTGTTGGTTTTATTAAACGCACACTAGCTGATTTTAGCAGTGTGCAGTGTTTTAAATCTGTATATTGCTCAATGGTTCGATCAGTCTTGGAGTATGCATCTCCAGTCTGGGCACCAAACTATGAAATATACAAAAATAAAATCGAGAAGGTAAAGGTCCGTTTCTTGAAATTTGTTGCTTTTAAGCAAGATGTGCCATTCAGTGTAATACGGGATTATATGAGCTTGTTATCATTATATAATAGACGCATCTATCTTGACCTAATATTATTTTATAAAATCATAAACTCTATGGTTGATGCTCCTAAATTGTTGGGGGTTGTTGGATTTTCTGTACCTCAGAGGGTGCTTCAGGTCCATAGTCTTTTTAATGAACTATACCATAGGACAAACTATGCGTTTAACACCCCAAAGTCCAGAATGAGTAGGGAAATGAATTCACTGCCTAGGAATATTTACCCATTTAAACTCTCTCTGAACTCATTTGTTGTATTAAAGATTTTTTAAGTAATTGAATTTTATACATAAGAGACTGTAGTGACAGTATAATTGTTTTATTTAATTGTTATTCTTTTAGTACTGATGTGACTTGTGATATTTTGTGATTGTTTCGTTTCAGATTTTTTATTCTTATTTGACGTATTATATAAAATGGAATTTGTACAATTTATTGCCGTTAATAAACCATTATATATATATATATATATATATATATATATATATATATATATATATATATATATATATGAAGTAAAATGCGAACAGTAAATGCAAACCTCGTTCCAACCATATCCTTTCCGTGTAAGAGGTTGCACAGTTGGAACAATATGCTAAAGAACAAAATTTATCCTATTCCACCACCATCGAGATGATGGCCTGTACCACCATACCGAGAAGAAAGTCAAAACTTACCCTCCCCGCCACAGTAATATGGCAGAGGTACCGACATGCAACTGGCTGTACAAAGGACAGATCGGAAGGAAAGCAGGCAAATACTGAACGCGGCTTCGCCGACCTCCCGCCGGATGTTAACTTTTATATAAACGATTTTCGGTAAATCGATTTTGCTGTCCATAATTAATACCTGTGTTTCTAAAATTAAAAAAAAAACGATATTTTGATGTTCTCAAACGCTGATTGTGAATTATTACTGTCACGATCTATCATGGCTAGTCTTGTATTGACCCCCTTTACAATATCCAATAGTTGGTTATCTCTTATCCAGAAATGTGTAAAAATATTTTTACACATGCATGTCGAACTCAGACTGGTTAATAGGAATGAATTTTTCTTTCGCGAAAAATAAAGTTGTGCATTTAATTGAGCTGCTATTGTGAAGTTTAGAGAATTTATGGTTCATAATGAATATTTTTTAGGTTTAGATGCAGCAGCGCCGCTATTCGAATTGCCATCTAAATTACCTACTTCTTTAAGATTATTTAAAGGAGATGCCAAAATTGTAGAAGGTTATCACACTAATATAGGCTTCCTTGGTTTTGCAAGCGCAATTGGGAATAGAGATTATTATATTCCTACTGGTGGTGGATGTGGTAAATTATTTCTTACCGAAAAGTGTAAGTATTTGAATTAAGATTTATAAAAAAAGTTTATAAATTTAGGTAAATATTTATTATCACATTTTATTTTCTCGTGGTACAAAAAAGATTAATTAGGATGAATAATGCATAAATATTCTGGTATAGTGCAAAATTTTTGCCGGTCATTGTATATTTATTAAACAATATTTTCAGTTAAATGTAGCCATGCCTTAGCCTACAAAATATTCACAAAATCTATTGAATCAAAGAACTATTTACCTATAGAGTGTGGAGACCGTTTACAGTTTCAGTCAAATAAATGCGAAAATAATCGACGCGTCCTTTTGGGTGAGCATGCCGACAAAGATATTGAGGGAATATTTTACATGAACACTGACGATGACGGCAATCCAGGAGAAACATAACTACAAAAATATTGTAACATAATGATTAATTAAAAATTTTAAAAAATTCTGTATTAATTTTTTTTTCAATTTCTTTATCGAATGTAAAATATTTAGAATATATAAGATCCGTTTTAAGTCTAGTGAGTTTGTCTCCGTTCAGATTAGTGGCAGATTCCCAAAAACTAATGACATCCCAATATGTGTACTCCGTCCAATTCCTCGTTCCTTATAGTATACAAGCTAGCAACCGATTTTCCGGACCAATTTCCTCTTGGGTGATAACTTATGAAATGCTTCAGACAGTCGTGCCATGAAACCTCGTGAACGTCAGCTGCGGCTGCGTGGGTGGGTAGAGCAGAGGCAGCCTCCCACTCATGTAAAAAAATTGTTTTTAATCATTTCCTCCCGACTGAAAATTTGTCAAATTATAGTTAACACAATTATTTGAAGATAAAAAAAAGTCAGCTGGCTGTACCGTGGAGGAGAGGTATAATCCACCACGGTACAGCCAGCTGACATTTTTTTATCTTCAAATAATTGTGTCAACTATCATTTGACAAATTTTCAGTCGGGAGGAAATGATTAAAAACAATTTCTTTTTTTACGTGAGTGGGAGACTGCCGCTGCTCCACCCACCCACGCAGCCGCAGCTGACATTCACGAGGCTTCATGGCACAACTGTCTGAAGCATTTCACGAGTTATCGCTTGAGAGGAAATGACCGACAAAATCTGGCTTGTATACGCGCACTTATAAAGTATATGTACTGATCGTCAAATAAACAGAAAATGTCCGGACCATGCTATGCGCCATTTTGGGTAAGGTGAAGTTATAATAACAGTGAATACGCTGTCGCCACTGAAAAATTATAACGACTAAACGTAATCGTTTACCTTCCACTGACAAGGTTTGAAGCAATTTGCATACCTTTCCGAAATTTCGACGACATAAGCAGTTGAACGAAACGAATGGTAGAAAGAGATAAAATGACAGTATTACGTTATAACCTTACCCAACTTATCCAATTTGTGTCAATTGATTGTTATTTGTGGACGTCTGTCATACTATTGGTTGGTCCTAAAAATAAATTAAAAATTTGGCTATATTCTTTTGAGTAATTATCAATTGATCAAAGTGAACAAAGTGAAACTGATAACTTCATGTTCTTTTGAATATGCATTTACTTGTCATTGGTCCGAAGTGATCATGATTACTTCAAGTGATAGAAGTGAAAGTGATAATGACTCAAAAGAATAGCCCTGTTTTATTATATTTTTGGTTGTTAAAAATAACTAGTCCTTAAAAAAAAGGAATATGTTGACAAACCGTTTCTTCAAAACGATTTATTTTTTGAAAAAACAGTTGAAATGTTAATTAGGTAGTACCCCGTTATTTTCAGTATTTCTAATTAAAGTTTCCTTAGAAAGTTGATTGTTTCGCAAATTTCAAGTAAATTTGAGATTATAGACATACAAAATTATTACCCTAAATTCTGTTCATATCTCAATAGTATGAGCGTGCTGTTTAAAAATTGTTTTTCTACGGCTAGTTCTAATTATGGATTTAACATAAACACTTGTGTCCCTATATCCCCAAACGGTCGAGTATCTTACTTTGAAACAGTTAAGTGTAACATAATTGTTTTCATCAACACAACTTATAAAAAATTTGAGAAGTAACAATTTGTAAGATATTTAAAACTTTTATTTAAATAAGTAACATTCAATTTTATAATCAAATAATATTAAATGCAACATTTTACTTCCTTAGACTCTTAACACTATACTACACTACAACTAAATAAATATTATTGATTATAATTTATTAGGACCTATAAATTTGAACCCTACAAGCCAACAAACGAGGTCCTTCAGAATAAAAAGCTTATTTATTGCACGTTGGGTCTTCAAGCCCCTACAAATCTTCACAAAATAATAAAAAAAGTATATTAAAGGTTGAATAGTATCATTAATGGGGGGTCTTCGGGCTGGCCTATGGTTCCGGCCCGTGGTCGTACACAGTTCCTCTATCACCGGTCAAGTTTCAGGTTTTCTTTCAAACTTACTTGTCAGGACAGGAAGTCTTGCAATAATCGGCTAGATGTTTAGTGAATTCATACAATAATTGATTGGTGGATAGCTAAGACGATGGATTTTAGTAATATTACATAGAGCAGTGGTTTCTACCATTTCAAGTTTTATGAGTGCTGGCTTCCTGCAATTACTGTATATAGGAGGTATTTATTCCTATTAAACTCAGTACATTGCTTTGTATATATGAGTTGTTTTTCTTGATATGCCTTTTTCTTTGCATATTAGACTCCTAAGGTATTTGGCCCTTTGTATACATTTTTTGTTTAACAGTTCCAAAGTGCCAATTGAAGATAATTTTGTGGTCTATATTTACGCTTAAATATTTGACTGATGGTTTGGTGCATATTACTTGGTTATTAAGTTATTTAAAATAAATTTAATCCAAGGAAAAACAACGATTATTTCACAATAATAACAACAATGACACTATTTTTTGACTTTTGACGGTTAATTTGACGTGCCAAAATGTCACTTTACCCAAAATGGCGCAGAACATACTACGGACATTTTCCGTTTGACAGCTCCATTACCACCTCTCATCCATTTATTTTCAGAAATCCGTGCTTGTATACTATTACCACAAAACACGAATTATAAGAAACGTTATGTACGTGCTTAATTGGTTGAAATGGCTATGACGTAAAAATCGATGGTGTCGGCCCCAACGGTGGTACTATAACTAATGCATACGAGGGAAATTATTTATTTATTAAGGAATATTAATATTTTGACATTTTTTACTTTTGTCGCAATAAAAAAGTTTGTTAACAGAAATAAATACAACAAAAGCATAAAACGTCAAAACATTAATAACCATATAAAAAAATTACATCTTCAGGAAAATAACACAAAATAGTTTTTTATTAGATCTATATTTTCTGAATATTTATAAATAACAGTCCTGATGAATTGGTCAAAACGTGCAAAAATTAACATTTCAATTATTATAAACAAAATATGTACATTTTAATAAACTCTCTCTCAAATTGTTCTTGATTTCATATATTTTTGTTGTGTTATGTTACATTTTGAAGTTATATTAAGAAAGTCAAAACCATTTTAATATTGAACCTATTTAAATTGTTGAAATTGATAGTTTGAAAGTGTAAAAATTATCATACCATTATATTTTTGTAAAGGTTAGGGTATGTTTTATAAAATTTATTGAGAAAATGTGATATGTTAAACAGAAAAAAACAAAAAATATACAGCCGAAATAAATCGGTAGGAGGGTTCTATAAATGTCAACAAGTATGTTTCGTTACATATACAAAATACGTCTATATACAGATACAAAATATTCTTTATAACGATGTTAGTATGTGAACAAAGAAATAATAATTTCAATCTATTTTAGGTAAAAACATAAGACAAAAAATAACATATTAGGTTTTCTTAATAACTTACAAAAAATAATAAATGTTAATGCCTTGCTATCTAGCAAAAAATGAAAAACTGAATTCCTTCAGATAAAAAAATCACATTATATGAAGTATCGAGTCATAAATACAGTCAGAGCAAAGCCAAGTATTTCACAACTTCGCCCTAAATTCCCCAAATGTCCACATTTAAAATCATATATAAATACAACAAAATTAAACAACATTTTCAAAAATATACATTAAACAAAAAATAATTTTTCCCAAAAAAACAACAAATATATGTAATTATTATAAGCTTTTTAGGTTACTTATGAATAATAACAGAAAACAAAAATATAAATTTTAAGGGACATATTGTTTCATATTAAAGGAAAAAAAAACAGAATAATTATATTACGACTTTATACACATTTAATATTCACTGTTGATCCTAAATACAGAAACTTAAAAAAGCCAGAGCAAAGCAACTAATTTTCACAACTTTGCACTAATTGTCTCAAATCTCCACATTTAAAAGCATATGTATTTAGAAAAAAAAGTTCTTTTAAAACATATTTATAATTTCTAGTTGCCTTTAGGAAAAATATTTTTCTATATAACAGCATAAATAATAATAATATAAAATATATTTTAAATAACTATATAGAAAAAATAAAATATCTAAAAACAAAAAGGAACTTGAATTCATTGGCACCGCACAAATGTAAAATCATAGTGGATGTCGCAATCAAGGTGCAGGTAAAGATCTTCATTAGGTGCAGGATTTATTCAGGTGCAGGTCCTTAGATCATGGTGGACTTCAGTTGACATTTAACATGAACGAAAAGAAAAATTGGACAGAAACATCTTACATGTTAACAAAATGAATAAATATCACACAAATCGGGTACAAAAGTCAATATACAAATACCTAAAACAAATAAAAAATAAAGTTGAATTAATTATAGAGCGTAATGGTGGAAGTGCCACATACCCCTTTTAATTTTTACGTTTTTTAATTCTATAATATAATAAAAAATAGTATATTTATTTTAAAAATCCGTAAATTATTACTATAGCTTTTATAAACATTACTACGCTTATACTTTATTAGACATAGCCCCAATAACTAAAATCTCCCTGTAAGTATCTGAATTAATATTTTTATGGTTTTATATAAAATAAACCATTATTCTTTATAAACGGTTTTGCAGCTTCTTGCACTTATATATATATATATATATATATATATATATATATATATATATATATATGCAGCTCCGTATATGAATGAAGTAAAATGCGAACAGTAAATGCAAACTTCTCTCCATCATATCCTTTCTGTGTTAGAGGTTGCACAGTTAGAATAAATTGTTATAGAACCCAATTTATCCTATTCCACCATCGAGATGATGGCTTACCTGTACCACCATACCGAGAAGAAAGTCAAAACTTACCCTTCCCGCCACAGTGATACGGCAGAAGTACATATTTCGTCTCTACTAGACTCATCAGGGTACCGACATGCACCTGACTGTGCAAAGGACAGATCGGAAGGAAACATGCAAATACTGAACGCGGCTTCGCTGACCTCCCGCTGGATGGCTTATATATGTTTATGCGGCTTTCATGGATTCCTCCGTGCGAGATGCAATAGCAGTAGATATATCCACATTATGCCGTTGTAGTGCTGAAATCACATTCAGCAAACGTACAACTATATGCAGCTCCTGTTCGCATTTTACTTCATTCATATATATATATATATATATATATATATATATATATATATATATATATATATGGAGCCGTATCGAACCAAGAGCAACATGCGCGGGATATAATTGTCTATATAAAATATAATTTCCGAGATATATCGACAGTATATTAAACCTGATGTCTTCTCGATGCCAGACTGGAAAATAACGCCAGTCAAATGAGATCTATGCATTCACCAGAGTAGTGCGAGTATATGGAGAGTGAACCAGAGTAGTATTTGCAGGAAATAAACTTTTTGTATATATCCTTTCCTTTAACTGTGTGAAAGTAGAATAAATATAGGTAATTGAACTATATGTATTCGTGTGTGTAGTAGCATATTTCTTTGAACAAAAAGATTCTTAAGTTTATAGAATCACTGCTAATTTTTCCTTGCACTTCTTCACCACATTTCTACTTTTCATTTAGAGTAGCACCTAGATACGTGAATTTCGCTACCTTTTCAATATTTGGAAGGGATGATATACTGATATCAACTGATCACTAAGATGAAAGTACACTATCTTGACTCTCTTGTAACCTTTCCAACAGCGACTCGTGCATTACGTTGTCAAAAGCTTTCTGGTAGTCAGTAAAGCAGATGAAACTATCTTGTTAGTCATATCACACGCCAGTAATTTCACTGAGAATAAAGCTTCTCTTGATAAAGTCGATATGTGTGTCGCCATTGATGTTTTCACGCTTTTTGTGATATTTCTGAATGAATTACTCGACAATAAACGTACACTTTAACTAATCCATTTAGCCCAGAGTCATATATCACGTTAAAGGAGATATGTAGGTTGTTAAAAATCGATTACCTTTAAAACTTTAAAATATATATCTTCATGACCAGGACTTTTACCATTATTTATGTCATAGAACGGAGCTATTTGAGACAAATTGTAAACATTTGTGTCTATTATGTTTTACTTCCGCGAAATAAAATTATCAAAATCATATTTTTGGTAAAGTAGGGAAGTATGCTACCTTTATTAAAAATATTATCTCCCACCTCAAATTACCCCATGTGGTGGGTAAATTTGGGATTCCGTAAAGATTGTGTCAGAAACAGAAAAATACTAGCAGTTGGAGTTACTGGGAACAACTAAAATTAATTAAAAATAAACTAGAGTAACAGTTGGTGCTAGAAAGTAAAAGTTTAGAACTGTAACAACATTCCATTTTTTAATACTTTCTTCGAAGGGTCTGAATAATCTTTTTTTTTTTTGATCTTGTAATTGTTTTGTTGTCGTCATAGCGAATTAAAAAAATATGTCAAACAAACTTCAAGTTTGACGCGAGCTTATATTTTGTGCTGATTTTCTAAGAATAACTTTTTTTTACCCAATTAGCAGCTTAAATTATAAATTAGAGCGTGAATGCATCATTCCTCAGACTTTGGAGATAGACGAAATGAAATTGTGTTCATTTATCTTTTAATTCTCTCACAAAGCCAATACTCCTTGTCTTTACAAACAGGAAAAAATATGTGCCATGCAAAATTGTCTTCGAACAGAGATCTTGCCAATCTGTCTTGAAACTGAAAGTGCTCGGACCCAGATACAAGACTGCCTTCCAGGTATTGATTACTTCATAATTAAGTAAATCCAAGTGCAATTTTAGTTTAAAATGTGTTGAATACCGTATTTATTCAGTTCCAGGATAGCTTCCAACATAACATGAAGAACTGCAGTAAGCTTACAGGAAGCTTTAGAGGATCTTACCAAAAGCTTTCGTAGAGGGTGCCAGTACTCTGAGAATATCCGTGACAAATCATTGGTGGAAAGATTAATCTTTCACATAAATTTCTTTAAGTTTTTTGGAATTTTTCATGACATATTATATGGGAATCATGGAAATCATGGAAAGTTAGTGAAAGCTTTCAGGAAATTTTGTTCTGAAAGTTTTCATGCTATGCGGGTGATAAAGTGAGATATTTTGAGGAAATTTTTAGAATATTTTAAAGGGTCTCTCGGAATATTTCCAAAAAAAGATTATTTTAAGGTAAGTTTATTATTAGGGTGCTAAAAAATTGTCAATTACCGAGTTTATGCGTAAATAATTTTTAATAAAAGTGAGATATTTTGATTCGGTTTCCAATATTTTGTAAAGAGGACTCCTTCGAAAAATATTTTTACGGTTGGTTTAAGTAAATTGATAAAAAACTGAAAAAAATTGTTAATAAGAATATTTTAAGGTAAGTTTATTGTTAGGGTGCTAAAAATGGAAAAAATTGTCAATTATCGAGTTTATGCGTAAATAATTTTTAATAAAAGTGAGATATTTTGATTCGGTTTCCAATATTTTGTAGAGAAGACTCCTTCGAAAAATATTTTTACGGTTGGTTTAAGTAAATTGATAAAAAACTGAAAAAAATTGTTAATAAGAATATTTTAAGGTAAGTTTATTGTTAGGGTGCTAAAAATGGAAAAAATTGTCAATTACCGAGTTTATGCGTAAATAATTTTTAATAAAAGTGAGATATTTTGATTCGGTTTCCAATATTTTGTAGAGAAGACTCTCTCGAAAAATATTTTTACGGTTGGTTTAAGTAAATTGATAAAAAACTGAAAAAAATTGTTAATAAGAATATTTTAAGGTAAATTTATTGTTAGGGTTTTAAAAACGGAAAAAATTGTCAATTACCTAGTTTATGCGTAAATAATTTTTAATAAAAGTGAGATATTTTGATTCGGTTTCCAATATTTTGTAAAGAGGACTCCCTCGAAAAATATTTTTACGGTTGGTTTAAGTAAATTGATAAAAAACTGAAAAAAATTGTTAATAAGAATATTTTAAGGTAAGTTTATTGTTAGGGTGCTAAAAATGGAAAAAATTGTCAATTATTGAGTTTATGCGTAAATAATTTTTAATAAAAGTGAGATATTTTGATTCGGTTTCCAATATTTTGTAGAGAAGACTCCTTCGAAAAATATTTTTACGGTTGGTTTAAGTAAATTGATAAAAAACTGAAAAAAATTGTTAATAAGAATATTTTAAGGTAAGTTTATTGTTAGGGTGCTAAAAATGGAAAAAATTGTCAATTACCGAGTTTATGCGTAAATAATTTTTAATAAAAGTGAGATATTTTGATTCGGTTTCCAATATTTTGTAGAGAAGACTCTCTCGAAAAATATTTTTACGGTTGGTTTAAGTAAATTGATAAAAAACTGAAAAAAATTGTTAATAAGAATATTTTAAGGTAAATTTATTGTTAGGGTTTTAAAAACGGAAAAAATTGTCAATTACCTAGTTTATGCGTAAATAATTTTTAATAAAAGTGAGATATTTTGATTCGGTTTCCAATATTTTGTAGAGAAGACTCCCTCGAAAAATATTTTTACGGTTGGTTTAAGTAAATTGATAAAAAACTCAAAAAAAATTGTTAACAAGAATATTTTAAGGTAAGTTTATTGTTAGGGTGTTAAAAACGGAAAAAATTGTCAATTACCTAGTTTATGCGTAAATAATTTTTAATAAAAGTGAGATATTTTGATTCGGTTTCCAGTATTTTGTGGAGAAGACTCCCTCGAAAAATATTTTTACGGTTGGTTTAAGTAAATCGATAAAAAACTGAAAAAAATTGTTAATAAAAATATTTTAAGGTAAGTTTATTGTTAGGGTGCTAAAAACGGAAAAAATTGTCAATTACCGACTTTATGCGCAATTAATTTTTAATAAAAGTGTGATATTTTGATTTGGTTTCCAGTATTTTGTAGAGAAGACTCCCATGAAAAACTCGAAAAATATTTTTACGGTTGGTTTATGTAAACTGATAAAAAACTGAAAAAAATTGTTAATGGGTAAACATTTTTGCGTATAACTTTGAATAGGAGTAAGATATTTTGATTCATTTATTCCTTCAAAATACTTTTCTAAATAATGATAATAACCCGATTGTTTTAAATTGCCACTATTTTCTTTTTTTAATGTTTAAAAAACCATGGCAATGTTTTCGGCCGATTGTTCACCATCTACGGAAGACACTGTGTGCCGAATCAATTGTTATAGTTTTTAAGGAAATGTATAACAGTTGTGTTATTACCATTATTTACAATGAACTGGCGTTATCGGACAAGGCGGATGCCGAGTTTGAATTAAGAGATCTCAAAAAATAAATAATAATGAGAATGTCCGATAAATGAATAAAAATATTTTTGAATCATTTCTAACCCCCAAAGGTTTTTCTATATTTTATCATGCTCTACATGTATGTAAAGTTATAAGATAACTGGCGATATACACTTGGGTAACTCTACCTATGAGTCTCATATTTAGTTTAAGAACCACCCATAAAACTAATAGAAAATTGATTTCGGGTGATTCCCTCTGATGAAATGTTTTCATTATTTTAAGTGGGTTTAAAGCGATCCTAAAGATCTAGCGAGTTTGAAAGGTGGACATTTATCGTCTAAAAATTGTGCATTGATTGAGCATATTTTTTCATTGGAAAAGCGAAACATAGAAAACGTAACAGCAAAAAATAGTTGGCTAACACAGGTTTTTTGAATCTACAAGCAAGGGAATACATTTCGGAAGAAAAAGTTTCAAATAAAAGTTGTAGAGATTTTAATAGCCTACAATTTGAGCTTTTGTGTGATCATTTTTTAATTTATTTTACTGCAAAAAAGGCCAAAAAACTCTCAAAATCGGTTATTTTCTTCATATCAACTTTTTAGTGCAAAATTGACTATTTTTACACTTTTTGCCTTTAAAAGGAAGCTATGGTCTTTCTAAATAAAATCATATTTTATAATAATAACATTTTAACATTCACAAAGGTTCAATCTCTTTGTAAAGGTTTAAACTTTTATATCTTGTTAGGGGCAAATGAAGAAATTAATTTTCAACTCCTTAAATATTGATATAAAATCGGCGGTGTGTTTTTATACCTCGCACGCGAGAAAACTGAATTCGTTGCTTCAAATCAGCAACGTTCGGAAAAATTCGCCGTATTTCAGCAACGAATGTTTTTTTTTTTAAATCTGGGGTAGCTCGAAAAATTATGAATATGGCCACACCCCCCCCCCTTTTTAGAGCGTTATTTTACGGGTTGTAAATTAATTTTTTCAATTGCTCCCAACAAGATTATAAAATTTCACGAAGAGATTGAGCCTTTGTGGAGGTCAAAATATTCATCAAAAAAAAAGAAATTATAGCCATCAACATTTTGCGTCTTGCGGTAAATAAATAGCAATATCTCAGAAACAAATTATCTGATTTTCTGTTATAAAATATCATTTTGTTCAAAATGACCAGGGCTTCCCTTTAAAATAAAAAAAGTGCAAAAAGAGTCAATTTTGCAATAAATAATTGATATGGAAAAAATGGCCGATTTTAAGGGTTTTTTGCAATTACAAATTGACGAAAATGATCGTACAAAAGTTCAAATTGTAGGTTTTTAAAAACTGTACAATCTTTATTTGAAACTTTTTTGTCCAAAATGCGTTCCTTGGTTTGTAGATTCATAAAACTTGTTTTAGCCAATTTTGACCTCCCCCCTCTTGCACCAAACTATTTTCTGCTGTTATATTTCATGTAGGGTTTGTTTTTTTACCTCAAAACAACACTAATTCTTACTTATGGCTTGGATTATCTTTACTTTTATCCAGTAGTGTATAAACATTAGTACAGATCCCCAATAATTTTTAAAAAATTTATATTGTAGAAGAGAGGAATTTCTTGTCTGAATTATTTGGCATCGCAATAGATAAATTAGAAAGTTTAGCTGCTTCGTTTTTATTTAGTGAAGCCGAAATATCTGCTAGTGATGTTGCAATATTATTTTATGAAGAAGGAGGCGATTACAAATCATACGATCTCAACAGCAGTATTTCTTTAGAATCCAATCAAGAAATTAAAATAATTATTCATGGATTTCAGTCATCCGGTAAATATTCATTGATTATATTAAAATATAGGTTATTATCATATATACAACTTGACTGCTCATTTTACCAAAAATTTCCCCAGTGTGCGCCGCGCCATTACGTGCAAATATTGGCTTGGCAACAATGAATTTCCTAAATTTTTATTATATTGGTGAAAGTGTATTTTTACCATTGACTGAATACTTTTCGTTTTGACTGGAATGTATTTTTGCTTTTGTTTTATACATTTTGTGTAACTTTTAACCAGGAATTTCAAACAGGAACGTGAATTTAAAGTTTTTTTTTTGGAATTAAAAAAAAATGCGATTTATTTCATTAACATTGATAAGTTTTCAAGCATTTAATAATATTTATTTAAAGTTTTACCTTAAATTCAAACTGGGAATCTAAGGGACGAAAGTTTAATCTTCTGGATATGATATATGAAGATTCTTAAATGTTACCAATATTTTAGTTTTCCTAAAGTGTAGGAATTCAAAATTAACCGCTGAAGCAAATTGGCCATGATCATAATTATTTTATATCAGGTGAGTAAGTCTGTTCAGAGCATTTTTCTGAAAATAGTTTTATACAAGAAGATGAGCAAAAAGTTGTATTTGGTTGTGCTTAGGAAAGCTCTGAAATACTATTTAATGTAAACATCTTGGAACAACTAAACTTGTACAGGGTGAGTCAACGATTGGATGAAGTAGGTTTGTGCCTTTTCGGTGAAATTAACAAAGAAACTATATTTATTGTTTGATACAGTTTATTTTTACGCAGATTTTAAAAATATTTAGGACTCTACAGAGTGAGCCAAAAAACTAGGACAGCATAAAGTTGTATTTTTTTAAATAGAACACCCTATATACGAATCGTATTTTCGATTTAGCTTATAATTTTAAATCTTTTTTATTAAGAGTTTACTATAACAAAACTTTATAGTTTCTGAGATAATTAAGTTTAAAGAAAAAAAGTCACATTTTCAAGCATCAATTCAATCCTAAATAACGTTTTCAATTTTGTGACAAATATATTCAAATTTGGAATTTAGCAAGGCCAAGGACAAGTTAACATAATTTTTACCTAATATTTGCAATAAAAGTTACAGGGTGTTGAACACATCGGCTCAAATTTGAACAAGTTTAAATGAATAAATATCTTTTTTTTTAAATGGTACACCCTGTATATTTTCATGTTATTTAATAGAGTAATAAAAACCCTAAAAGTTTTGTTCAATATATCCTATACCTATTTATAATAGTTTTTGAGATATTTTAGTTTTTCTTATTTTCCATACTTTTTTACAGAAATAGTCTTCATTATCATAGTAGCCATGTAAAATAATAAAAAGAAACTACAGAAACAAACAGAATGTGGCTAAATATGATGAAATACATTATTCGTTATATTACAACGGCAATTGTTTAATTAAACATAATGTGAAAAAATTAACACAACAATAACGACAAGGCAAATACATATTTACTTTTATACTAAATCGAAACAAAAAAATTACCTATTAAATACTGAGATTAATTATTTCTTTTTAATAAGTGTTCGAATAAACGACCCTCTTGTGCAATGCACAAATTTAGTCTTTTTTGTAGATTTTCTCGGACCCTGGACAAAATTAGTGGCGTTATTGTTCTACAGGTATCCCTAATCCTGTTTCGCATATCTTCCACTGTTGTTGGTGGATTAACATACACCTTATTTTTAATATAACCCCATAGGAAGAAATCTAATGGGGTGATGTCGCAAGACCTTGGTAGCCACTCAATGAAACCCCCACGTCCAATCCATTTTTGCGGATATCGTTGGTCCAAAAACGCACGAACTTCACGATGGTAATGCGGAGGCGCACCATCGTGCTGGAACCACATACTGTCGAGCTCATCCCTATCGAGACGTTGAAGCAGTTGGGGTAGTTCTTCTTGTAGAAAGTTCAGGTAACTATGGCCATTTAGTGGTTCATTAAAAAAGTGGGGTCCAATAATTCGATTATGATGAATACCACACCAAACATTTAATGACCAGTGGTTTTGATGCACCTCTCTAATCCAAAATGGGTTTTCTGTGGCATAATAATGCATGTTGCGTCTATTTACGGCACCGTTACTTCTAAAAGTAGCTTCATCACTAAACATTACCTTGCATAATAAATTTGGATTTAATTGAATCTCCGCATTTATTGTACGACAAAAGTTTACACGACTTTCAAAAACCTGTCCATGCAATTCTTGGTGTAATTCCATGTGATATGGATGATACCTATATTTCTTGGTAGTACGATTAGCGGTGGATTGTGATGTTTCACATAATGCTGCTAACTGACGGCTACCAATATAAGGATTTTCCTGAACATTTAACAATACTTGTAGTTCTTTTTCTTCATTAGTTACTGGTTTGTTGACCACTTTACGTTTTGGATAATCAACAGTACCAGAAGAATCAAATATTTGCATTAAGTTTTGAAAAGTAAGGGTATTAAGCTGGCGTCGATCAGGATACTTCATTTTGTAAATTATTTGAGCAAGAAGGCAATTTTTTTGAGCCTCTCCTATTGTATAAATCATATCTATTAACTCATTCTTTGGAAAATTCATTTTACAATATAAGATGAATGCAAAAAAAACCAAAGTACACTACATAAAAACCAAAAGAAGCGATTGCGGTTATAAATTTGACACACAGAAAAATGTTCTTTTATATTGTTTTTGCCATGGCTACTATTTCTGTAAAAAAGTATGGAAAATAAGAAAAACTGAAATATCTCAAAAACTATTATAAATAGGTATAGGATATATTGTACAAAACTTTTAGGGTTTTTATTACTCTATTAAATAACATGAAAATATACAGAGTGTACCATTTAAAAAAAAAGATATTTATTCATTTAAACTTGTTCAAATTTGAGCCGATGTGTTCAACACCCTGTAACTTTTATTGCAAATATTAGGTAAAAATTATATTAACTTGTCCTTGGCCTTGCTAAATTCCAAATTTGAATATATTTGTCACAAAATTGAAAACGTTATTTAGGATTGAATTGATGCTTGAAAATGTGACTTTTTTTCTTTAAACTTAATTATCTCAGAAACTATAAAGTTTTGTTATAGTAAACCCTTAATAAAAAAGATTTAAAATTATAAGCTAAATCGAAAATACGATTCGTATATAGGGTGTTCTATTTAAAAAATTACAACTTTATGCTGTCCTAGTTTTTTGGCTCACCCTGTAGAGTCCTAAATATTTTTAAAATCTGCGTAAAAATAAACTGTATCAAACAATAAATATAGTTTCTTTGTTAATTTCACCGATAAGGCACAAACCTACTTCATCCAATCGTTGACTCACCCTGTACCTAATAACATATACTGGCTCTACAAAAATCTCTTGATTTAGATGTGCATTAATCGACATTAATATTATTTACCATCGAGTTAATATTCTATTGACATCTAAAACTAAGCATCGAAGCAGATATGTCGTTATAATTGAAAATTATTACATGTTTAAAAACCAATATGCCATATTAAAATAAAAATAATTGACTATAATATGAAATGCTTCAGTAATATTAAACACGTATAGAAATAAATTATATTGTTTAAATATGTTGTTAATTTGAAATAAATTTATTTAATACTCATTCAATCGGGTCGGCATGTTCAAGTGTAGTTCGTCTTGTTACTCGCTGAGAACTGATGGTGGCCTCTGATGAATTTCGAGTTTTGTTTAGCTGACTCGCGTTCTGATTGGACGAGCGGCTTTGCAGGCTCCTCCCCTCTGCTGAGTGCGATACATTTGATTCTGGTATGCTGGTCTCTCGTGTATTGGTTGATTATTGCTGATTTGCTTCTTGATTGTTTATTAATGTTTTTCATGTAGTTGGAAAATTTATAGTATCGTCTCGTTTATTTAGCTGAACCGCTTTGTCGATTTTTAGGACCTCTCTTATGACGCGTACCTTGTAGCTCTCTACTGGTGCTATTTCTTTTGCTTTTTCGAAATCAATGGTGTGTCGGGTTGTTTGGTGATCTTGAATTGAGCTGAGGTTGTCTGCTTGCTTTTAAGGCTATTTTTATGTTCTTGAATTCTTGCTGAAATGCGCCTTTTGTTTGTCCTATATATGTTTGATGACAATCTGCACAAGAACATAAAAATAGCTTCAAAAACAAACAATAATATATATATCATTTTTCTTTATTTTGTCTTTTCTTGGGTTCAGGTTCTATATTTAATAAATACATAAAACTATTGACGTTTCGCCCTTTATTCAAGGCATTTTCAAAATTCTTGCCTCCTAAAAATATATAATTAAAATACATCACATAAAAACATATTTAACATTTTCGAAAAACAAACAAGACACTTAAACAATAGTCAAAACTTTTTAAAAATTTTTTAAAAATACTTAATTTTACCGGTACGCACCTTGACATTTTGCTGTTTTGTTTCTAAATAAAATTTAAATTTTACATCGTTTACTGAGGATACGTGGAATGCGAATGCGTTTTATTTTTTTAATATCTTTTATATTTTACAATGCATAAAAAAACAAATAAGGTATATGTTTGGTTTTATATTTAAGAGGATATTACATTTTTGATTCTTATTTGACCGGATCGAATACTTAATATTTTTGTTTAAATTAGGTTTGCGTAAATGTGGTTCAAATTTCCCATATCTGTTCTGTCGTTAACAGTGTTTTTATCTTTTTTAATTTCAATCATTTCCTTTATCTATAATTTTTGGTAATTCATATCTTTGTTTTTTATAATGGTACTGTTATAATCAAAAGTGTGTTTTTCGTCCTGTGTGTGTTTGTTTAACGCTGTTGAGGCGTTTTTTGTATATTTATGGCCATTTATTCTGTTCTTCAGTAATTGGCTCGTCATTCCTATATATTTTTTGGGACAATTTGTGCAAGGGATCGAATATATTATATTTGATTTATTCATTAAAGGAGTTTTATTTTTTAAATTTGTGAACAATGTATTTAATTTATTATGTGACCTGTGGCATACGATAATATCATGCTTTTTTAAAATGTATTTTATTTTTTCTGATAGCTCACTAGTGTACGGTAATGCCACATATTTTTGTTGTTTATGTTCTATGTTTTTACGTTATTATAAAACTTATATGTTCGTTTATCAATTATTTTGGTGAGCTGTCAGAAAAAATAAAATACATTTTAAAAAAGCATGATATTATCGTATGCCACAAGTTACATAATAAATTAAATACATTGTTCACAAATTTAAAAAGTAAAACTTGTTTAATGAATAAATCAAATATAATATATTCGATCCCTTGCACAAATTGTCCCAAAAAATATATAGACATGACAAGCCAATTACTGAAGAACAGATTAAATGGCCATAAATATACAAAAAACGCCTCAACAGCGTTAAACAAACACACACAGGATGAAAAACACACTTTTGATTATAACAGTACCATTATAAAAAACAAAGATCTATGGTTCAAGAATCAAGAATATATATATATATATATATATATATATATATATATATATTTAATTACTCATTCTTTTAAGAAAATAAAACAAAAATTCTCTATTTTAGAAGAAGTGAAAATCCATAAGTAGAGAGAAGCTGTGATTGTTTGATTGCCCTTTAAAAAATTCAACTCTATAAAAGTTTTATTTCAGATCCTCAAACAGTTACGTAAATAAAAAGTTTGCGCTAGTGTAAAAATTAAATTTGCTATGAAATCTTTATGCATCTATTTCAATTAAAAATTATTATATTAAAATAAGAATCTTAATAAAAAAATTACACTATTATATTCAAAGTGTCTTAATAAATGTTGTTTTGTGCTGATAAAATAGCTTTTAAATATTGAGTGCATTAACCCTTTCTTTATCCACTTTGGAGTTGGATTTTTTTTTAATGAGAATTATGATTTAGTACATAGAATTATTTTATTCTTTTTAAATTAAAACTACGTTATTGTGAAGGAAATGTCAACATATCACAATTATTATTATGAATGTTGTTAAGTGTATATAAATATCTAACGCATCAATACCCAAAAAGTATCGAGGAGAAATTAATTTTACCGAAGACCTAAGTAAAGCCATTTTTAAATGATAAAACACTATTACTTTGCAATAGATAATATGACATTTCGAGACCTTACAGTAAAAAAAATAAATGCCAGATTGAGTTTTTCAAAAAATATTTTAAATTCGTTATTAACACTAACAAAAATCCCCGAATACTGATTTTAGACAAAATCGAGAGATGTAAAATCTTCAATCTGTTGTATTGATTTTTAAAATAATATCAGATTCGTTATCTGCGACCCCTTAAAACTCCCCCATACCAATTTTGGAGGAAATCGGACAAAATTAATATCTTTATCCATCGTATCGAACAGCAACTTCCTAAACAATATCATTTGAATCGTTGCTGCCGGAAAGTCAAAAGTAATTTGCACAAGCACAGTCCAATTTTATATGTCCAATTCGTAATTATTATATATACATTTAAGAAATTACAAGAAACGAAATAATTAAAATTGGATTTCAAATTTCACCGAATTTATTATAAATTTTCGACATGTTCCTAAGAACATTACAAACTAACTTCTAGTAAATTTAAATTAGTATGTCGAAGGTATAAAGAACTTTGAGGTAAAATTTTAATTAGAAATTTAACTTTAATACCTAAATTATAACTTGACGGAAGTTTATTAAAGTAATCTAATTATTTCAACCAAAAATGTAAAAAAATTCATAGGACTCCAGAGAGATATTCTGATCAAATTTTCAGCATGTTTCGTTCGTGACCCTAAAAAAATATTTCTTTTATTTTCCATACTGAAATTAATGTAAAATAACAGAATAGTCCCGAGACTGGCACATAGATGGCGACTTTTATAACATATCCATACGATTTTAAATTAATACCAACCTTCAAATGACACGTTTCAAAATTTGATGATATTTTGACTGTTAATCATCGAGATATTGAAATTTTAGTGACGCACTATCAGATAAAAATTAATTATTCTCTGCCTGAAAGGAGAATTACGTATATAACAAACTATTTAAATACGGCAGAAAGATTTCTTTATTTCTTACTGAAATTTTGATTTTTTAAAAATTTCACGTTACTCCGATGATTCATAGATGTCGTTCGACTGGCGATATTTTTCAGTCTGACATCGAAGTTGGTAGATGGCAGGTGCAATATCCTGCCGACATACCTTGAAATTTATGGTTCACATATCAGTTATTTCCTGCTAATGTTGCTCTCGGTCCGATACAGCTCCACTGACGAGATCACAAGGTGATCGAAACGCGTATGGAGACAGGACAAGACCGATATTTGCAGGAAATGAACTGTTTGAATATATATTCATATTCTCTGCCTGAAAGGAGAATGACATATATAACAAACTATTTAAATACGGCAGAAAGATTTATTTATTTCTTACTAAAATTTTGATTTTTTAAAAAGCACTATCAAGAGTTTTGTATGTTGCTAAAACACTGTCATTTGATGGGAAAAAATACCTTTGAAACTCAAGAATGGCTTGAAAAGTGTTATAAGAAATCTGCTCCTTCGAAAATTACGCTAAAAAAATAAAAACCCCTTCACATTATAAAAACAATCTATAAATAACATCTAACAGCTGATACCTGAAAAACACAAATAAAATAGCAAAACTGGAACACACAAATGAAGCGGAAATAAAACAAATAATAAGTTCTTTAAAAAACACAAAATCGCCTGGTTGGAACCACTGACCTCTACTATCGACCCCTACTCTTGTCGGCTGCTAAAGCCAAAAAATGGCAAACCATGGGCGAAAAAATGCGTTTCTGCACATCGGGCGCCAGTCATATTTTCGGACGTTGATCAGATAAGGGCATGCGCATAAGCGACTTCCCATTATCGATCGGTTGTCTCGTAGCACCATCCGTAAACAGCACAGTATCGGCTCAACGCCATTTTTGTGTTTATTTTTGCTTTGTGAGTTGCGTGCAACTTAAATGGATTTATAGCGTTTTAAGTGATTTATTTTATTTGTTTTTGTGTTTTTATTTAATATAATGGAATTTGTACATATTTTATTTGTTTTATTTTCCTTTTTCTCTATAGGGTAAAAAATAGTGTTGCTTTACAACGTTTTTGGATTTATAGTGTTTTCGTATAACATTAAATTTCCAGAACATGTATTATGATATATTTTAGGCACGCTCCAAATGATTACTGAAAACTGAACTTTTAAGCAATCAATTCTTTAAAAAAATCTGAAAATTCGCACCAAACCATAGAATAGTTTATTCTATCATATGAAAAAAGTACATTCATCAATATGTCAAGAAATGGTTCAATTTCTCCATCTATTACATTACTTACATAAATAAAAACATACATCCTCAAAATGAAGTTGGAATATTTTAAAACATACATATATAACTTACAATAATTATAATGCATTATTATTTTGTTATATACATAAAATATTTCAGTACAAGGTTTATATTTTAGCCAAAATCTGCTATTGGCTCTATAATTTCTAAGCTCTCTTTGAATTATTTTTTCAAATTGCCAACGACTTTTTTCCAGTTGCTAATTTGCACAATGTCCATATTCTTGCATAACTTCATCCACCTTATATTTAACCGATGTTTTCACCCAGCTCAAATGTTTTTTTCTGTTCTGCAGCCATTCTATGATTTATTATTTTGTATGTCTGAAGATTCAGATCATGACATTAAAAAGCGTTGTTTATTATTAATACTGGTTTTGGAAGTAAATTCAGATTAGTTATGTCCGTACTCATTTTATGAAATTGTCATGATTAATGTTGTCATGGCAATCCCCACTTTGAAATCGTCAAATTAAAAATTCATTAATATGTTAACAAAAGCAAAATATTACGAAATAAGTTAGACAAATGTGAATTTCTTTTGTTGGTATATTTTTTTATTCACCCCCAGCAATGACCTTGTTCACTTATTTTATTTCAAATAACATTTTCATCATTTTGTCGAAAAAATTAATGAGATAAGAAAATATATGCTTCGTTCACCATTACCGCAGAAAAATATTATTATATAAAATTACTTTTAAATCCTGCATATCCGTTGACAAACCCATTTCGTATCAATATTTTCTTAAAAAACGAAAAAAAAAGATAAGGGAAAGAAGGTCATTATTTTTTAATAATTAGAGAATAAATTGTTGGACCTTAAAAATGTAAATTATTCACTCCCACCCTACAACAAGAAAGTTAACGCACACAGACGGAAACAATAGATTAGAGAAATAGTAAGATACATTTTCTTCACAATTTTACTTTCACAGTATAAGACATGATTAAACTAACTACCCTCGGTAGATACAGACCGGATTATTCCCTTCTGCTTCAGATATTATTTGTGCCCATATAATGTGACGCCCAGAACAAGAAAGTTACATGACACCGACTTTTTTACTAAAGATTACAACCATGGTTGCAACTTTAATAACTTGCTTGATTTAGACACCATTTATGACTAATGGAACTAAATAGATTTTCGAAGTTCGGTCCAGTCGATGGTCACCTGATCATTTTGTAGTGCGCATGCCGACATCTGATCTACGATGTTTACATTTTATTATCGTAAATTTGCCGTTTTTGGGATTAAACTATGCGGATCTATAAATATTTTATCTATAGTTGAAACAGCATTCCAAATAAAACACTTACAGAGATAGCTTCTCGAATTTCTCCAGTACTAACTTTTTTAAACAACAGTTGTTTTGAGACCGGAATTTTTCCTAATTGCTTTAAAAATGGAACAATTAAGTTATTATTTAAACGTGAAGATAAATATCAAATGATAAACTATAGGGAGACTTGAAGATTGAAGAAGGTGAGATTCCAGAGAGGGCAAATATATAATATCTCGGGATCATAATTGATAACAGTTAAACTGGAGTAGAAGTGAATACAAAACGGACCAAAGAGCAGTGCGAAATGCAATAACCCAAAAGAAAAACAAAACCTGGGAAAGAACCTGTACCAGAATAAATGCACATTTGGAGGGTAACAGAAGTACCGAAAGCTGGAAAATACTAAGATCTCTTTGACAAGAAAAATCTAAAGATATCATTTCACCGATTGGTTTATCTCAGTGGGATGAATACTTTTCAAAATTGCCAGCAGAAGAAAGAGCAGAATACCAACAAACAGTACAAGCTGATTCCGGCGTGCACGCACGCACCATAGCATCTCCACTAAGAATAGATTGCAAAGAAGTCAAGCAAATATGCCAAACATTAAAAAACCGAAAATCACCAGGTCCCGGAAATATCCCGCTTGAGCTACTTAAATACGGCACAGAGAAGTTATACAGACAATTGACAAACCTCTACCAAAAATGTATAAACGGAGAAAAGATACCCGAAGATTGGAAAACATCCTATATTACCACTATACACAAAAAAGGAAGTAAAGACGTCTGTGATAACCATCAAGGAATTGCGGTTCTCTGCACAATCTCGAGAGTGTATGGGAAACTAGTCAAAAAGTGGACTGAGAGCGAATACTCAGATATAGAGGCCGAAGAACAGGCTGGAATTAGAGCAGGTAGATTTACTGTTGACCATCTCTTTACAATAACCCAGCTCATTGAGAAAAAATCAGCACGCAACCAAGAAATACACCTGCTCTACATAGATCTCAAAAAAGCCTATGACAGCGTACCACAACCAAAACTCTGGGAAGCCCTAGAAAAAACAAATATAAATATAATACTTATCAAGGCTGTTCAAGAGCTCTACTCCAATAATACAAGCAAAATAAAGAAAGGGCATAATATTTCAAAAGGATTCACGGTTAGCAAAGGGCTCAAGCAGGGATGTTATTTGTCTCCAACCTTGAATAAAATCTACTTGGAACAAGCGTTAAAAACATGGAAAAGAAAGTGCAAAAGTATGGGTATTCCACTAAACGATTCCATAATATACACATTGTATTTCGCAGACGACCAAATAGTTCTGGCACAAGACTACGAAGATCTAGAATACATGGCTCGTAAGCTAATAGAAGAATATCAAAAGTGGTGGCTAGAAGTTAACATCAAAAAAACGGAACACATGTGTATTGGGGGACAGCAACAAAACTTGATTCTGGAACAACAGCAGCAGGAAATAAATCACTGTGAGAAATACAAGTATCTCGGAATGCATATAACCAACGACGGCAAACTAGACGAAGAAATCAAGCATAGAAACAATCAGGGACGACAAGCTATTAGACAGTTGAACAGCATATTGTGGGATAAAACAATATCCAAAGAAATCAAACACAAAATCTTTAATTGTATTGTTAAAAGCATTGTCACCTATGGAAGTGAAGTATGACCATTGAAAGAAAGAATTCTAAGAGCACTGGAAGCTACAGAAATGGATTATTGGAGAAGAGTGGCTGGAAAATCTAGAATGGACAGAGTCAGAAATGAAAGAATCCAAGAAATTATGGGCGTTAAGCACAAGATAACAGAATATATTAAATCAACCAACTTATATGGTACGGACATATTCAACGAATGGACGATACTAGACTTCCAAAAAAAGTTTTAAATTGGGCACCACAGGGAAGAAGAAAGAGAGGTAGACCCAGACTAAGTTGGAGAGAAGGAGTGGATAAAGATATAAGAACAAGAGGAATGGATGAAAACCTATGGACAAACCGAGATCAATGGAGACTGGAAATCAGAAGACGACGTAGAACGTTATAAACTGATATATATATATATATATATATATATATATATATATATATATATATATATATATATAATGGAGTAGACACCTTAAAATCCTAGTTAAAAAAACTAGCATATATGACAGCTATGCGAAAAACCCATGGACAAAGAACAATGAAATATTTCATCCCACAGATATGCTGTCAGAATAAACAAGATCAATAAAATATTTAATAAATTTAAAACAACCACCCAAAAGTGGATCTATGAGCTTGTCAGAAAAGTACTGAATAATTTGGTAGATTTATGATATTTAAGATAAATCAAATTAGGTGCTGTTTTGGTTTTCTGCTTGTTTCAAATGTTTTAAAACTTAAATGATTTTGACTTTATTCCCTGATCAAGACGTTAACACTGGGTTGTGACATATTATCATGAAATTGCCAGACTAATGACGTTTCACTAGACTGCGACGCTTTAGTAATATTAATATATATTGTAGTCAGCTTTTTTTTAATCTTAAATCACATACAAGCATAAAAATGCTTCAGTAATTTTTTGTTTCTAAACGTTGGTTGTAGTTTTGTTGATTGTATGTGAATTGTAATTTCTCTACTTTTAATAAACGCTTTTTGAATTGAATTGAATATTTCGCTGAAAGTATGTTCAGTGCTTCCGCAAATTATATCAACAATAAATATTATTATGAAAAGAGAAAAAATATTAATTACTGTATAATTAGATATTTTATGATAAGTCATTAGGGAAAAAATATTTTATACTTTTAAACACATCAAGATTATATGCATATCTGTATTTTAAATAATTTTTTAGGATCTGCAGAATGGACAAAAGATATGTCCATGGCATACCACAGAATCGGTATCAAAAATACCATATCTGTAGACTGGAATCTTCTAGCTAATGAACGGTATGACAAGGTTGCCTCTTTAATAAAATCACTGGGGCGCCGTATCGCGGATTGGCTGTATAATGTTCTTTTAAAGGGCAATTCTGCTGATCTGAAAAGAGTGCATTTAATTGGACATTCATTGGGAGCACATATTTCCGGTTTTATTGGAAAAAGAATTTTCGAAATAACAAAAGGACAAACACTTATAGGAAAAATTTCAGGTAAAACTATTTAAAAAATATTAAGACAGGTGAAATTATATAGTCTAATATATCGGTTGACTCATATTCTTGACGGGAACAACTATTGTTAACCAAGTTTTCTTCTTCTCCTTAATTTGTAACTAAATCCTGTATTTTCTCCAAAATAATTGAAGGGCTTAATACTATAGGACGATAAGCAACAAAATGATAAATTTGAAAAAATTTAAGTTATAGATTCATAAAAATATTTATTTTAAATATAAAACATTGCCAGTTTAAAAAGGTAAGTAATAATAATGTATCTTTTAAACCGTAAACCAACAAACATTTTTAGTGGCATGTTACAGACCGGTGTAGTGAGCGTCGGGGTGCCGCAGGGCTCGGTATTGGGACCTGTCCTGTTCATAATATACAGGGTGATTCAAAAATCGATCACGAAACTTAAGGGGGTGATTCTACTTGACAAAATAAGGGTAGAGCTTCATATAATTTTTTTTCAAAATGTCATTCGTTTTCGAGTTACAAACCGTCCAAGTTCAAGTTTTTATTTTTTGTTTTTTGAATTACTCGCTTACAGGAAAACCGATTTGACTAATATTTGAAAGATAGGCTAAGTCTTCTGCGCTTCATCATTTTAGTAACAATTCACATTGATTGTTTGCCGCTAGAGGGCACTTTACCTACATTGAAAATAGTTTTTTTGTCATAATTTTTTAGTGTTGACAGCTACAGTAGTTTTTGGCATAATTTCTGAAAGACTGATGCCAGGCCTTTAAAAAAGGTGCTCTTTATTTACATCGCTAAACCCAACGGTTTAGACGTAAATCACCCTTAAAAATTAAGTGGTAAATTTACTTTTCTCATTTCATTACCACCAGCTACCAGGTAAATAGCTATCAAAGTATACTAGAGCTGTCAGTTTAACATCAAATAAATTCGCTTTTTAAACTATTTAATTTATAATCTTAAAATAACTAATAATGGCTAATCAGTAAATATTCATATTATGGATTATTGCGATATACATTTAATTGATAAAAATTAATGAAACAGTACTAAACAAACTAAAAAAGATTCTCAAAATGTCCCCCATTTTCTTCCATACATTTCCTAACACTCTTCAAAAAATGTCGCCTAACTCGATGAAAAATTCCTGGTGTTTCTTTAATAATTTGGCACTTTTCGATTATCCTGAAGCGAAGATCCTCGACGTTGATTACTGGAATATCGTACACCAATTGTTTCAAATGACCCCAAAAGAAAAAATCCATAGGATTAAGGTCTGGTGACCTCGCTGCCCATGCCAATGGTCCACTTCGTCCTATCCATCGTTCAGGATACGTTGCATTCAAATACTGTCGGACACGTATACTAAAGTGGGGCGGAGCTCCGTCTTGGAGGATCCACATGTTGGCCCTTACTTCCAATGGCACATCTTCCAGATACAATGGGAGACGATTTTGGATAAAATCTAAGTATACGTCACCAGTTAATGGGCCATCAAAGAAATGAGGACCAATAAGGTAATCTCCTATTATCCCTGCCCACACATTTAGTGAAAATCTACGCTGATGTTTCGTTTCTACCACATTGTTTGGGTTCTCGTAAGCATATGTGTGGATGTTGTGTAGATTTGTTATGCCATCACGAGTGAAACCAGCTTCGTCAGTGAATAATATGACGCCAATTAATCGATTATCGTGTTCATACTTAGCTAGGATCTGATTGCACATTTCCAACCGTCTCGGCCGATCATCGTCATAAAGAGCCTGCACCTTTTTTGAATGAAATGGGTAGAGTTGTTCTTCTCTTAGTATCCTCCATGAACTAGCCTGACAGAGCCGCACTTCATTCCCAATTTTTCTAGTACTAATACCTGGATTATCTTCAATAATTTCAAGCACTCTTTCTTCTTGTTGCACGTTTCTAGCAGTTCTAGGTCTTCCCCTATTTCCATTATAACTTTTAAAGGAACCACATTCCGCAAGCCTCCTGTGCACACTGGAAAATGTTTGAGCATGAGGGATATTTCTTTCCGGATAACTCTCCATATAATATCTTCTTGCCAACTCTGCATTACCATTTGCTTTTCCATAACAAAAACGGATATCACAATATTCGATATTTGAATATTGGTGATTAGCCATTATTAGTTATTTTAAGATTATAAATTAAATAGTTTAAAAAGCGAATTTATTTGATGTTAAACTGACAGCTCTAGTATACTTTGATAGCTATTTACCTGGTAGCTGGTGGTAATGAAATGAGAAAAGTAAATTTACCACTTAATTTTTAAGGGTGATTTACGTCTAAACCGTTGGGTTTAGCGATGTAAATAAAGAGCATCTTTTTTAAAGGCCTGGCATCAGTCTTTCAGAAATTATGCCAAAAACTACTGTAGCTGTCAACACTAAAAAATGATGACAAAAAAACAATTTTCAATGTAGGTAAAGTGCCCTCTAGCGGCAAACAATCAATGTGAATTGTTACTAAAATGATGAAGCGCAGAAGACTTAGCCTATCTTTCAAATATTAGTCAAATCGGTTTTCCTGTAAGCGAGTAATTCAAAAAACAAAAAATAAAAACTTGAACTTGGACGGCTTGTAACTCGAAAACGAATGACATTTTGAAAAAAAATTATATGAAGCTCTACCCTTATTTTGTCAAGTAGAATCACCTCCTTAAGTTTCCTGATCGATTTTTGAATCACCCCACGATCTACCAAATAGTGTCCCTTCTTCTTCCGGGGTTGTGTTGTATGCCGACGATACAACTTTGGCTAATAGGAACCCTGATTTAACGAGCCTTCGGCTTGTGATGCTTGAGGTGCGGTCGGGGGCCTCGCAGTGGTTTGATGTCAATTAGTTGTGTCTCAATGCTAATAAAACTAAAAATGTCATATTTACTTAAAAACAGCTGATTGGTGATCGGCAGATTGTTAAATTCTTGGGATTACATATGGATCAAAAGTTGTTATGGAATGAACACGTTCAGATTGTGTCAAATAAAGTTTCAAAGAATTTGTTTCTTTTGAGAAATCTGGTGCGAGTTGCAAATCATGAAACATGTATGAGCGCTTACTTCAGCCTCATCCACACCCATCTATCATATGGAATTCTTATCTGGGGACATTCACCGCATTCTGGCAAACTCTTCAGTCTGCAACAGAAGGCCATTAGAATTATTATGGGGCTGCGCTTTCGCGCAGACGTCAAAAACCACTTCAAGAATCTAAACATTTTGACATTGCCATCAGTATATATATATATATATATATATATATATATATATATATATATATATATATATATATATATATATATATATATATATATATATATATATTTAAATGTTTATTATGGATCCATGAAAGACGGGAACAATTTGCACTGCATAGTGACATTCACCATTACAATACAAGGTATGCTTCACTCATGGCACCTGACTTTGTACGTCTAACTAAGAGTCGATATTCTGTCAATTATTATGCTCCTCGATTTTACAACAAGCTTCCTTTGCATCTAAAGAGCCTATCATTTGATCTGTTTAAAAGCAAAGTTAAAAATATACTGATGCAAAATAGCTTTTATTCACTTGACGATTTTATTAATGCAGACTTAGTGTTTTGTTGAAATATGTTGATGTGATAGGGAATTAATATTTTGTTGTTTATTGAAAACCACCGGTTTGATGCACCTTTTAACTCATAAGTTTGTCAGTGTGATTGTTATTGTATCTTGTAAGAATTTTTATTTTTATATGTTTATTTTGAAGTGTGTAGAATTGTCATAATTGTGACACAAATAAATATCTATCTATCTATCTATCTATCTATCTATAAATACAAAATTAAATTTTATTTTTCATCTTAGATATCAACACCTGCTTTAGTGCATTATTAAAATCATTAATTTCTGGTTTGCTTGTTTCGTAATTTATCTTGCTGGTATGTAGCATAGTAGATATTAACAGGACTGCTCTCCCTTTTTTGGCATTGACAATAGTTGTCTTTCCTTGAAATCCGAAAAGTGAAGAGCTAGTTGCTCGATGGTAACTAGCCTGAAATTCTGATGGTATTTACTTTCATTTTTTTTTTCAGTGTACTAACGTAAGTAAAGTTCAGCTTTAGTTCATTTGTAGTTTTTTTTTATAGAAGAATACCAATTATTTGCGGTAATATTTTTCTTGGAACTTATGTTCCATAATTGGCTCTTATTAACCGTCTTTTAAAAGAAGGAGGTTCTCAATTCGTGGACTATGTATTTTTTTTGATGTATCTACACTGATTATTCCGGAATGGCGGTACCGATTTGAATGAATTTTTTTTTGTTATGTTCAGGAAGTTGCTGCGGTGGTCCCATATTTTTTTGAACGAAATGGGTGCAGTAAAATCCAAGATGGCGCTGATAATATAGCGGTCAAAAAAATTAACTTTCTCCGATTTTCTTCAAAACTGGTATGGGGGAATTTTCGGGGTCGTACACAACGAATCTGAAATTATTTTAAAAAAATTCAATATGGCAGACAAGAAAATTATATTTTGTCCGATTTTCTCCAAAATTAGTACGGGAGAGTTCTCGGGGTCGCACATGACGAATCTAAAATTATTTTTAAAAAATTCAATATGGCGGATATAATATGGCAGAGGAAAAAATTTATTTCGTCCGATTTTCTCCAAAATTAGTATTAGGAAGTTTTCGGGGTCGCACATAACGAATCTGAAATTATTTAAAAAAATTCAATATGGCGAATTCAATATGGCAGATAAAAAATTAATTTTGTCCGATTTTTTCAAAATTGGTATGGGGGGGTTGTTTGGACCGTACATTACAAATCTGAAATTACTTAAAAAAATTAAATATGGCGGATCTAAGATGACCGATTAAAGATTCTACATCTCTCAATTTTGTCTAAAATCAGTATTGGGAGATTTTTGTTAGAGTTAATCACGAGTTTAAAATATTTTTTGAAAAACTCAATCTGGTCGATACGATATGGCGTCCTAAAAATTTTACATTTTTCGATTTTCTCCAAAACTGATATAGGGGGTTTTTGAGAGTGTAAATCACGATTTTAAAAGTATTTTTTCAGGATTCAATACCAAATTTTACATTTTTCGATTTTGTTCATAAATGGTACTGAACCGTTTTTGAAAATGTAAATAGCGAATATAAAATTATTTAAAAAAAAATCTAATATGTCAGATGCAATATGACGATCTAGAAATTTTAAATTTCCAGATTTCATCCCAAACTGGTACTAGGGGGTTTTGAAGGGTTTAGATATAAATAAGATTAACACGTTAAACTTATTGTTTTAGATTTAATATGGTGGATCTAATATGGTGGGTTGAAAATTTTACCTTATTCGGATTTTTTCTGAATTGGTATTAGATAGTTTTCGGGGTCGTGTGTTACGGATATGAAGTTAATTTTTTTGTACAACTATTAGTTTGATAAGATACAATATGGGGGACTGAAAATTTTACATTTTCCAGTTTTGTCGAAAATTGATATTGAGGAGTTCTTGTGGCGTATACAAACTCAATATGCAGTATAAAATATATCGGACTAAGAAATTTACGTCTCAAGTTCTTTAAATATCAATATTGGAAAGTTTTGGTGAATATATTACCAATTTAAAATTAATTTGAAATTTAAGATAGTGACTTTACTATGACAGACTAAATATTTGTTTGACACAATTTTACTTGTATTTGGGGAACTCTACGAATCAAAGAATTTTTAGTGCTTCATTTCATGGTAATTTAAAACTTTGAATAAAATGGGTACTTTTTTGTCACCTTGGAGTACACTAATTTCGATTAGTACTTAGTTCAAATAATTTATGGATATCATAATGAATTCAAAACCAAAAATCGAAAAAAAAATTTTTATAAAAAAAATTGAACTGGGCTAAAAAGTAAAAAATAACTAGAAATTTTTATATGAAATTGAAATTTTTGAAGTCGGCGCCAAATTATTTCTAAATGAAATAAATATCTACTAATATATACAAATTATGGTAAGAAAGCAACTACAAATAAAGTATTTTTAATCTGTTTATGCAAATCATATTTTGTCAGGTATTAGTTTGTCGCCGACTTCAAAAATTTCCATTTCATATAAAAATTTACAGGTATTTTTTACTTTTTAGCGAATTTTTAGAAATTGGTTCAACTTTTTTAATAAAAAATTTATTTATATAATCTTTTTTCTAACGGTTCCCTGTAATGAAGATATAGGATTCAGAACGGATATCAACTGACTTATTTTTTGCACAGAGTATAATTGTGCATTTTAATGAAATTTAGGTATATTGTATAATCAAACTAGGCCATAAATAACCTTTGACATTACCAAGGAAGTCAGGGACGCACTCGCCACTAAACTCGTACGTCCAAAGTTTGGACAAGTGTCATTTTACTGAACCAAAATCTGAAGTGTTAAATACTTTAGCCAATTATCTAAATAATTACTACATACTCTAGTAATTACATATTATACAATTCAAGTCTGCTTAAAAGCTGCAAATCAAAAGGTTCACTGGTTTACCGTTTTAAGCCCCATATCTCCGTTAGGGGCACCATAGGAAAAAAAGTTATGAAGCGCTATGGTTATTTTGATGTCTTCTGCACACTGTCGAATATTCTATATATATATATATATATATATATATATATATATATATATATATATATATATATATATATATAATATTATGAAATAAAAAGTAAAATAAAACTAAATTTATAGTTATAATCATGGGAAAAAATTAATAATATTTATAATCTTTGCCCTAAAACTATGTACATAAAAACAACCGCAATGAGATTCTTAAAAACAATGGTTAAAATTAAAATTTTAAAATAGCATTAACGGCACCAATCTTACCGTTGAATGTTTTTGTAACGGACGTTAAAAGGCATAAAAGAAAAAGTTCGGCCGCAGAAACACCTTTATCTGCAGCTAAAAAGCAGGAAGTTAAAAAAAGCCTTTTTTAAGATCCGCAGCGATTAAAAGTAACGTGTGCTAATGTGGTAATAAGCACTTTACCAGCCTTTTTGCCCTAAAACTGAATAGGTTTAAAAATAATTTTGTTTAATTCTTTGCTTAAATTTCTTCTAAACCAACCTCAAAAAAGAAATTCATCAATTTGGGGTGTTTATTATTTTTTAAGTATAACTTTTGATATAGGTGATATATTTTGATAAAAGTCTCTGCATTTTCTTAGCGGTTCTCTGGGGTGATTCAACGAAACTATTTTTGAGATAACTATACTGAAACGGGGCTAAAAACTGAATTAACTGTAAAGAACTGTTGGTCAGTGAAATTTTTAAACCACATGAGTCTTTGGAAAATAGTAAGATATTTTGACGAAATTTTCAGGTTTAGTTATAGGGAACTTTTTAAAGTAATCTCATAAAAATATTTTCAGTCTAGGCTGATTGTAGGTTAAAAAAATAAAACAACCTCAAAAAAAATTAATTAAATCAAATTGGGAACCATTATATTTCAATTTATTTCTTATAGTCCAGTCGAGTTAGGTCCAAAAGTAGTCTCGATTTGCTTGTTTAAAGGTAATAGACAAAGATGTTTCTGGCAAAGTAATAGATATATGTTGAACTTCTATTATTTTTTGTTGAATATCGCGATGTTTCAGTTGGTAGTTATCTCGCTACTCAACTATTTATACTAAAAGTAATTGTAGTGGAATGTGACTAAGATGATTGCAGTAATACATACTACGCTACGGCCCTATTTACAATGCATTTAGTTTTAGTATATAGTTACATCTCATATCTAAAGATGGCTTACCAAAGCAATTCAGGTTCTTATGTAAAACCATTGCTTCTTCTCCGGTTTTCAATTCGTTTGTCAGTAGAAAAGTCTTCACGACGTTTCGCCAACATCTCAGCTGGCATTTTCGAGTGATGCTTCCTCGATGGCTGTTTGGCTTGGAATGAGCGTGCTGGTCCACTGCCTGCCTTTTTATAGTTTGACGTTTGCGCAAGTTATATATTAGTTCTCCCTAATTGGTTTCCTTGCTTCTCTGGGTCTGAGCTTCCTCTCGGCTCACTGTCCTGTTTTTCTGGTGTGTTGTTTTTGATTGGTTTTTCATTAAAGCTTTCCATGTATGTATCATCTCTTGTGTTAAGGTTTTTGGAATTTTCTATTTCGAGATCTTCTCTAATGATACTCGTTCTATAGCGCTTTATGGGTGCGATCTGTTTGGTTTTCTGGGAATTTATAATGTATCCTGTCTCCTGACGACGTTGGAATAAAGCTGATGTCGTTTGCTTATTCTTTATGCTATTTTTATGTTCTTTGACTCTTGTAGAGATATTTCTGTTTGGCCGATGTATTCTTTTTCATCTGGGATGCTGTACACTCTCTGGTTTTCCAATGGTATTTTGTCTTTGGGATTGCCCAATAATTTGTTTATTGTTGCTTGTGGTTTGTAAATTGTGCCTATATCATACTTCCTCAGAATTCTTCCAATTACCTCAGTTACACCTTTTATGTACGAGAGTGTAGTTTTTGGTTTGGATTTGTCCCTTCTTTTTTTCTCTGCCATTGTATGGATGTTCTGTTATATGATCTTTTTGATGTCGTCTTCTTTGTAGTGCTGTTGTGATGTTGAGTTCTTCTTGACAGTTTATAAGTTTGGTTTGTTGCGAGGATCTGGAGATTAATGTGTTGGTGACTGATTGTAACTGTGATAGATGGTGTAAGTTTTCTGTAGACCGTATAATCGATGCTTAGGTTGTCTTTTCTGGTGACTAGAAGGTCAAGGAAAAGCTTGTTGACTTCGGCTTCCAATGTGAACTGTAGATATGTGGTAATGAATGCTGTTTAGTTCCTCTAACAATATGTCTCGATTGAATCTTCCGTGTGGCTATATGATGAAGATGTCATCCACGTGGTTTTGTTTTGGTTTTTCTTAGGGCTTCAGTTGCGAAATATTTCATAGAAAGGTTTGCGATGACTGGTGATAGTGAAGATCCTATAGGAGCACCATCTGTCTGTCGGTAGAAATTATTTTTATAAGAAGAATATGTGTTTTTGAGACAGTGTTCAGATAGATCGATGAAGTGATGTGGGAACACCTCGTTCATAACAATCTGATCTAGCGCTGCGTCAATTGGCATGGATAGAGGGATTTGATGTCCAGGCTAACAAGAGTGTCACCTTTTTGCAGCCCTTAAAGTGTGCTGACCAGGTGATCCAAATTTTTCAGGTATGAGTCTACAATTTCGGTCGCCGGTTACATATTTTATGCATTTTATGCATACTTACTATGGGTCTGATAGGTGTTTCTTCTTTATGGATTTTTCGTAGTCCATTTGTATATATATATATATATATATATGTATGTAATCGAAAGTTTTCGGGCATCCCGTGTATGTGCTGAGTCCCTCTCAGGACTGCAAGGTAGCTGAAGTTTCGGTCTCTACTCTCTCGGCGTCTACGAGCGAACATCTACAGCCACCAATCACAGAAGATGCCTAATGAAATTGTGGCGAAACGTCCGCAAACTACTACCGAAAACCAAACAAACAAACGGATGTATTTTTGGATTACTACTGAATCATATATATATATATATATATATATATATATATATATATATATATATATATATATATATATATATATATATATATATATATATTATGGCAAATAAACTAAAAAGGTCGTACTCTAATTAATATTTTTTAATAAATTTGCCATTTTTACATTTTTTAGGATTAGATCCTGCAAGACCGCTATTTGAGTTTCCAATCGAGTTACGTACCTCTTTAAGATTATATAAAGGAGATGCCGCCATTGTGGAAGCCTATCACACCAATAAAGGCATTTTGGGTTTCATAGGTGATGTTGGTGATAGAGATTATTATATTTCGTACGGTGGTCCCGTACAGCCTGGATGTCGTAAATGGTTTCATAATTTTGAAACTTGTAAGTTCTGTATACAGTATACCCAGTAAAAATTATCAAAAAAGTTTATTAACTGAGGTAGACTGTTAATTAAGTACATTTCATTTTCTCTTCATAAGAGGAACGTATAAGGGAGTGAATTTTTATAATTAAGTGGGAATTTTTAGCATACTTTATATAGTGAAGAGAATGTTGCACCATATGGAAAAAATTCACTTAGACTCAAACTAAAACGTAGTTTTAATTTCGGTAAATTCTTTTAAATGTTAAAGAATAAAATCTTCGTTAAAATACTTTTTTGAATGCCCCAGTTTCGATCCGAAAAATTCAAACGAAATGTAATTTTTATTCTCTTAACTCCAGTCTGTAGGCGAGAAATAGGCCTTTTTATGATGTTAATTTGCCACAATTTAGTCTGTGTGAAACTAATATTAAAAATTTGACTACACCACTGGATTCTAGAGAAAAAGTACCTTAAGAATGCCTTATTAATTTTATCGTAGTTACTCTGATAAATAAAATATTGGACATTTGAAAAAATTGTAAAATTCTATGCAATTATAATTTTCTCAAAAAAAGAGCTCAGAACTACATTATAAAATTTTTAAAATCTTTTACCGTTTCCCAGATAACCTATAAACACCTAAACGTTCCATTCTATACAACACCAAATAAGCTTTTAGGTCGTAGAAGCAGGTACTAAAATTAGACCATTTGTAAATCCTTATGTATTAGTTTTAAAACACTGCTCGAAGAAGTCTAGCAATATATGTGTCGTACAGGACAGTGTTGGGCAATAATCAATTAAATTTTCAATCAATTAATTAATTGATTAAAAATTTAATTGCAATTAATTTAATCTAATTAAAATTAATTGTAAATAAAATATTAATTGTACAGGGTGAGTCAACGATTGGATGAAGTAGGTTTGTGCCTTTTCGGTGAAATTAACAAAGAAACTATGTTTATTGTTTGACACAGTTTATTTTTACGCAGATTTTAAAAATATTTAGGACTCTACAGGGTGAGCCAAAAAACTAGGACAGCATAAAGTTGTATTTTTTTAAATAGAACACCCTATATACGAATCGTATTTTCGATTTAGCTTATAATTTTAAATCTTTTTTATTAAGGGTTTACTATAACAAAACTTTATAGTTTCTGGGATAATTAAGTTTAAAGAAAAAAAGTCACATTTTCAAGCATCAATTCAATCCTAAATAACGTTTTCAATTTTGTGACAAATATATTCAAATTTGGAATTTAGCAAGACCAAGGACAAATTAACATAATTTTTACCTAAGATTTGCAATAAAAGCTACAGGGTGTTGAACACATCGGCTCAAATTTGAACAAGTTTAAATGAATAAATATCTTTTTTTTTAAATGGTACACCCTGTATATTTTCATGTTATTTAATAGAGTAATAAAAACCCTAAAAGTTTTGTTCAATATATCCTATACCTATTTGTAATAGTTTTTGAGATATTTCAGTTTTTCTTATTTTCCATACTTTTTTACAGAAATAGTCTTCATTATCATAGTAGCCATGTAAAATAATAAAAAGAAACTACAGAAACAAACAGAATGTGGTTAAATATGATGAAATACATTATTCGTTATATTACAACGGCAATAGTTTAATTAAACATAATGTGAAAAAATTAACACAACAATAACGACAAGGCAAATACATATTTACTTTTATACTAAATTGAAACAAAAAAATTACCTATTAAATACTGAGATTAATTATTTCTTTTTAATAAGTGTCCGAATAAATGACCCTCTTGTGCAATGCACAAATTTAGTCTTTTTTGCAGATTTTCTCGGACCCTGGACAAAATTAGTGGCGTTATTGTTCTACAGGTATCCCTAACCCTGTTTCGCATATCTTCCACTGTTGTTGGTGGATTAACATACACCTTATTTTTAATATAACCCCATAGGAAGAAATCTAATGGGGTGATGTCGCAAGACCTTGGTGGCCACTCAATGAAACCCCCACGTCCAATCCATTTTTGCGGATATCGTTGGCCCAAAAACGCACGAACTTCGCGATGGTAATGCGGAGGCGCACCATTGTGCTGGAACCACATACTGTCGAGACCTTGAAGCAGTTGGGGTAGTTCTTGTAGAAAGTTCAGGTAACTATGGCCATTTAGTGGTTCATTAAAAAAGTGGGGTCTAATAATTCGATTATGATGAATACCACACCAAACATTTAATGACCACTGGTTTTGATGTTGCACCTCTCTAATCCAAAATGGGTTTTCTGTGGCATAATAATGCATGTTGCGTCTATTTACGGCACCGTCACTTCTAAAAGTAGCTTCATCGCTAAACATTACCTTGCATAATAAATTTGGATTTAATTGAATCTCCGCATTTATTGTACGACAAAAGTTTACACGACTTTCAAAATCCTGTCCGTGCAATTCTTGGTGTAATTCCATGTGATATGGATGATACCTATATTTCTTGGTAGTACGATTAGCGGTGGATTGTGATGTTTCACATAATGCTGCTAACTGACGGCTACCAATATAAGGATTTTCCTGAACATTTAACAATACTTGTAGTTCTTTTTCTTCATTAGTTACTGGTTTGTTGACCACTTTACGTTTTGGATAATCAACAGTACCAGAAGAATCAAATCTTTGCATTAAGTTTTGAAAAGTATGGGTATTAGGCTGGCGTCGATCAGGATACTTCATTTTTTAAATTCTTTGAGCAAGAAGGCAATTTTTTTGAGCCTCTCCTATTGTATAAATCATATCTATTAACTCATTCTTTGGAAAATTCATTTTACAATATAAGATGAATGCAAAAAAAACCAAACTGCACTACATAAAAACCAAAAGAAGCGATTGCGGTTATAAATTTGACACACAGAAAAATGTTCTTTTACATTGTTTTTGCCATGGCTACTATGATAATGAAGACTATTTCTATAAAAAAGTATGGAAAATAAGAAAAACTGAAATATTTCAAAAACTATTATAAATAGGTATAGGACATATTGAACAAAACTTTTAGGGTTTTTATTACTCTATTAAATAACATGAAAATATACAGGGTGTACCATTTAAAAAAAAAGATATTTATTCATTTAAACTTGTTCAAATTTGAGCCGATGTGTTCAACACCCTGTAGCTTTGATTGCAAATATTAGGTAAAAATTATGTTAACTTGTCCTTGGCCTTTCTAAATTTCAAATTTGAATATATTTGTCACAAAATTGAAAACGTTATTTAGGATTGAATTGATGTTTGAAAATGTGACTTTTTTTCTTTAAACTTAATTATCTCAGAAACTATAAAGTTTTGTTATAGTAAACCCTTAATAAAAAAGATTTAAAATTATAAGCTAAATCGAAAAAACGATTCGTATATAGGGTGTTCTATTTAAAAAAATACAACTTTATGCTGTCCTAGTTTTTTGGCTCACCCTGTAGAGTCCTAAATATTTTTAAAATCTGCGTAAAAATAAACTGTATCAAACAATAAATATAGTTTCTTTGTTAATTTCACTGAAAAGGCACAAACCTACTTCATCCAATCGTTGACTCACCCTGTACGTGGCAATTAATTTAATTGAATTAATATATTAATTGTAGCTTTCAACTAAATCAATCACAATTAACTTTTCCAATTGTTCTAAAAAACAATTAAAACCAACAATTAACCCGCTTGGATATAGACAAGATAGACACTTATTACTATTGCGTTATTGACTATTGTAGTGTAAGTGAGGCTTAAGATAAACTTGGGGAAAACTAAGTTAATGAGCCCTGACGCAAATATACAAATAGAGATTCAAAATGAAATCAGAGAATGTCCAAGAGTACATCTATTTAGGCCACGTCATGAAACTGGGCAAAGAAAATCAAATGACGGAAATAGCAAGGATAATAGGGCTGACATGGGCTGCCTTTGGAAAGTTGCAGTACGTATTAAGAGATAGAAACACACCAATCAACCTTAAACGGAAAGTGTATAACACGCGTGTCTTGCCTGTTGCTACTTACAGCATGGAAACGATAACACTAACCAAACAAAACGCAAATAGGCTTCGAGTAACTCAACGCTCCATGGAGAGACAAATGTTAGGAATCTCGTTACGGGATAAAATACGAAATCAAGTAGTTAGATCAAGAACCAAAGTAGTTGACGTCATTGAACGCATATCACGACTAAAGTGGCAATGGGCGGGGCACATAGCTAGACAACAGCCCGATAGGTGGACGAGTAAATTACTGCAATGGTGACCGCGAGAAACGAACCGAAATCGTGGCAGGCCACAACGCAGATGGGTAGATAATATAAGACAGTTTGCTAGAAAAGACTGGTTCCAGAAGGCGAGAGACAGATCCCAGTGGAGGACCATCGCAGAGGCTTATGTTCAGGAGCGGACGTCAATGGGCTGAGAAAGAAGAAGAAGAAGAAGAAGAAGAAGAAGTGTACTGTAAGCAGCAAGGAAGTGATGGTATTGGCTCACAATATGTGTTTTGTTCTTCGGTTATAAAGTTCCTCTGTGTTTGTTGACATGACATCAAGTTTAATTAAAATAATTTAACAAATAGCAACTTTTATTTCCTGCATACCTTGATCTTGTGTACATTTATTCATAAATACTCATAACTTACACTTCGTTTTGGCGCCACTCCGCTTTTAATACAATAGTAAGTTTTAATTGTTAGTTTTTAATCAAATACACCAAAAAGATTGATAATTGATTAATTGTTAAGTGTGGAAACTCGCGATTAATAATTAATTAATTGTTAGTTACGAGTTTTGGGCATTACAATTGAGTAATTGTAATTGTCATAGGCATGATTAGCAATTAATTAATTTTTAGTTTTTAATCGTGAAAACAATTAAATTTTGTCCACGCAGTGTATCAATAAAAAGTGGAAAAACTATTTAAGAGTTGTATTTAGCAATTATTACTTTATATAAATTAATACATTTAAATAATGATAATTAAACCACTTTCCTCGGTAACATTTATCCTAGTAAATTTTTTGCCAATACCCTTTATATGGTAATATTTTTCAAAATTTCTTTTTATGTGTGTTTTTGACTATTTAAAAATTTTTCCCATAAAATTCAACATTTCTACCAGTCATTGTGAATTTATTAATAAAATATTTTTAGATAAATGTAGCCACTCTTTTGCCTACAAAATATTCATAAAAACAATTGAATCAAAGAACTATTTAGCAACAGAATGCAGCAGCAGTATGAATTATTTTTTTAATCTATGTTACAATTATCGACGGGTCGTTATGGGTGAGCACACAGGTGCAGACATTACTGGGATATTTTACATAAATACTGACAAAGATGCCGAGTTTGTGGCAAGATCATTTATGTTAATTTATCAATAAAAAATTTAAAAAATTCGATTTTAGTTTTATTTTTTAAGTCACTTAACCAATATATTTAAATTATATGATACCGTTTTTTATTTTTGTGAGATTGTCTTTATTTAGCATAAACGTAAAAAGTGACCGCAAAATGAGTGAAAATTAGTTTATTTCGTAAACCTCTTGAAACCAGGATTTGTTTCAATTTTGATAAATGAATTATCTAAGTTGAGGAAATTGAGTTGCATATTCTGTTTTAGTTGAATAAAAGTTTTGAAGTTAAAAATCAAATATCTGGAGAATGAAAGTAGATAAACAAAATTATTTTATCTCATTTTAAAACTTAGGTCACGTAGAATATTAAACAATATCATAAATTGTTAAATTTATCCCTTAGAAATGGTAAAACTACCCCCAAGCAAGAAAATTGATAAAAAATTATAAAATAACTGAAAAAAATTGTGGTCATGTTTCATAATTTCAGCTGAGCATTAACTAGTAATTACCATATATTTATAGTTCGTTTTTATTGACATTTACCATTGACTAAATAAACATAAGACTTTCACCTCTTATGGACGCTGTGGCAACTATTTTTGCTATTTTTGGCGAGAGCGCAAGATGAGAACTTTACAAATATTAAATCCAATTTATTCAATATATTTTGTTATAGTAAATAGTAGTAAAAAAGCCAGATGCAGTGTTGCCATGTTGGATAGTAAATCTAAAATATGGGTATTAATTTTTAATCTCTCTGATATTGCCATTAGTTTTTATGGATATGAAAGAGTACTATATATTATCCATTTAGATTTAACAGGTGGTATAAATGAGTTTTTGGAAATGTAAAATATGAAAAGGAGTTCCGTGTTAGATGTTGCACAGTTTGAACAAATTGCTAAGGAAAACAATTTGTCCTATTCTACCACCATCGAGATGGTGACCTACCTGTACCACTGCATATATATATATATATATATATATATATATATATATATATATATATATATATATATATATATATATATATGTTTATACGGCTTTCACGGATTCCTCCGTGTGAGATGCATTAGCAGTGGTTATATCCACATTATGCTGTTGTAGTGCTGAAATCACATTCAGCAAACGTACAACTATATGCAACTCCGTATGTAAGTGAAATAAAATGCGAAACAGTGAATGCAAACTTCGCTCCATCATATCCTTTCTGTGTTAGAGGTTGCACAGTTAGAATAAATTGTAATAAAACACAATTTATCCTATTCCACCACCATCGAGATGGTGGCCTACCTGTACCACTGCATTCACTGTTTCGCATTTTATTTCACATATATATATATATATATATATATATATATATATATATATATATATATATATATATATATATATATATATATATATATATATCTTGTTGATAGAGTTTTGGAGATTGTCCTGATACTACTCATTTTTCACTATATGCGTATTTGTCCCTCCAGGTCTCTGTATTTGTGTTGCTCGCTTTAGGCCTGACCCCTTATATGTTGTAGGATCCTCCAGTATAGCCTCCGGGCTGTATTCATAGTAAGGCAACAGTTTGAATTTTTCTGCCACCTCTTGATGGCAGCTGACTCCTATCTCTCCTTGGCTGTTATGTGCTGAATTGTCCTAATATCATTCATAGCAGTATTGGATGTTCTGGATTGAGGGTCTCTGATTGTTAATTTTAGATATTTTCTCGTTGGGATAACCAGATCTTGAATAGCTATTAGGAAGACTTGGGTTTCAAGAACATTTACCCTGATGTCAACCATTAGTTCAACGCTAAATTGTGAACATTTTCCTGGTTGATCTCATTTGAGTGTTATTCATGAATGGGCTGTTGTAACCAGGCTGGTTAGTGATGAGAAATCGGTTTAAGGTCCCTTAACCAGAGCGGTGTTGCATATTATTGCCCGGTGTAGCAGGAAAGACTGCCAGCCTATAAAAAATTGAAGGTAGATTCGTAAGTTGTTGATGGAATTGCTTACCAATATTTAATCTTTCTTCGTAATGTCTTGATGTCATTATCAGTTTAGTAGCATTACGAGGATGATATTTGTTTGCCTTTGTTCATCCTGCTCCATTTTATAATTCCAAAAGAGTAACTGAGTACAGAACACACATAGGTGTTGAGTGCCCCAAATAGGTGTTTGTCGTTAGGACTGGTTCGCAGTACCTGCCTTATCCATCTTATGGACTCGTTGGCTAATTTTCAGCCTCCATAGTTCGTTGATAAATTGTTCGCGTCTGTTTCATGTTCAATTATTTGTAGGTCTGTTCTTCCTCTATTGTCGCAATAATTTGACAGTTCTGCGTCTCAAATGCTCCCGGTTGTGTCTTTCCTCTAGTTGTGTTTAAAATGTGGCATTCATTAAGGATGACCAGAATTTCTATCTCCCCTAAACCCTCTTCTACAATTTTGAGTATATCTTCGTGATAATTTCTGGCGGCAGCTATCAAAAATTTTTTTCATTGATTTTCAATAATTCCACCCCCCACGATGCTGTCAATAATACTAATAAATTCACACTAAAATACGAAATTTCAATTTATTTTTAACATGAAATAATTGAAAAAAAAATTGATTTAATATTTATAACTGTAATAAATCCACAGAACAAATTTCCGGATGTTTTTAAGAAAAAATTTAGTACATTATAAATATAGCTTGTAAGACTTTTCATATTTCAAGAGTAACAAACTTATGAGGAAAACTTTTGCAGGTATTGGGGAGATTTTCTTTGGAAGGAAATTTGTTTTAAGCACACTTTATTGGGTTTACGGGAAAGCTTTTTAAGTTTTAGTTTAAGGGAAGTTGTAGATCTGACGTTCTTTTTAATACTTGAACTGTTTTGAACATCTATATTTTAAAATATAACTAAAAAGGATTATTTTAGGTTTTCTGGATTGCGCATCTTGAAAGAGATATTAGAAAAACAGAATTTGTTTTTCATTTAAATTGAATAGGTTTTTTCGATAGACACTTGATATTTGTGTTAAACAATTGCTAGAGGATAAGAACTTGGATAATGACATTTATTTATATATTAAGTCCGGTAAATATTCGTCGAAATTCTTGACAGTGCACCGAAGATGTCAAAATAACTTTAGTGTTTCGTATGATTTTTTCCCCTCATGGGGCACATGAGAGAGATATGGGGCATAAAAGGGAGGGACACAGATTTACCTGATGGGATGTATTGCACTATACTGGTATTTTCACTCTAAAACTTGACAATTAAGTGAGACGAAATTCAATAACAGAGGATCATCAAATTAAATATTAAAAAAAATATGTCTCGATTAATAGCAAATGAACAATCTCAAAACTTCAGTCTCTATGTGAGAAATCAAAACCGATTTGGGTAGGATGACAACCATTATATATCCAAAGAAATGATAATATACGCGGTAATTGTGGAAGGTGGGGAGTAATCGATGGCGAGGAGCTCGAAATTATGAGGACAACAGTTATCATTTAAATGGATTATACGTGGATTAGCTCCTATTAATCTATATTATCAGAAGCTTCGGATCCTGCGCTCCAAGTTGTAGATATTAACTACATCAACCGAAATTAATGAGTTTGACATAGTAGTCTTTGTTGAGACATGGCTTCATAATGGAATATACTATATAGTGCTGAATTAGGTATGGCTGATTTCGTGGCTTATCGGTGTGATTAATCCTCAAACACCAGTTGTAGTAACCGTGTTGGTGGAGTCATGATTGCAATAAAATCATCTTTCAGTTCTAAGCTAGAATAGAATAGAATAGTTTATTCATGTTAGTAACAACAAGTCTATCATACGTCAAAGGTAGCATAAAGTAAATATAATCGAAAGCATATATATATATATATATATATATATATATATATATATATATATATATATATATATATAATCGAAGGCTTTTGGGCATCCCGTGTATCTGCTGAGTCTTTCTCAGGACTGTAAGGTAGCTGACGTTTCGGTGAAATCTCATTCACCATTTTCAAAGCTCACTGTATGGCGTCTACGAGCGAACTGACGCCTGCGACTCCGGTGCTGTCGGTACCGTGTGCGCGCCGGACGCGTTCGTTTTCCGAATGGTTCCGGCCCATCAGGTTGCGAGACTTGCTGCGCGTCATCGGCCCTGTTGCCAGTGTTTGGGGTTGCGTTGCCGAGTTGTAATCTGTTTCGTTACTAAGTGGTACTGGTTGATGTCAACATCAAAATAAAGCGGTATGTCATTAAATGGAGTTGCAAGAAATAACTTCCAGGATCTCCACTCTTTACTGCGATATAATTTGTGATAAGAACGAGTCCACTGCTCCTAATAGTGTTAGTATAAGTAAATGGGATATAGATGTGATAGATGTGTATTATGCAATATTAATTTAAATGATAAGTTGGGTGTTTGCCTTGATAATCTATCTGCAATTTTTAAAAATTCTGTCTTCATACGGTCTTATGTGCTGTAGACAATTTTTAATCGGCCTCTGCTCTTCAATATTTAAAGATGAAAATAGATCTGAAATATCCAATTACAGAGCTATCTCTAAATTTTTATGAAGAGTAAATAGTAAATACAAAATTAAAATTAAGGCTTGGATGAATTCTGGTTGAGACCCAGTAGGAAAAACCCTTAAGTTCGTATAATTCAAAAACATTAAACAGGTAAAAGTTAAAGAAATTAATCAACTCAATTACCGGAATAATTTAAAAGATTTTCCGCCTCAAAATCTGAGAGGATGGATCATATAAATTGAGATGGAAAAATCTGCAGTTCCTTAAGTTGTTTCAAACAGGAAAAGTGAAGTTTATACTTGATAACGATTAGAGATACACTTAATCGAAACGTCTTAAAAATAAAAATAAAGACAATGCAAGTCCGATCACATTTTAGTCATTCTTCAACATTGTCTACAACCTTCAAACAAAGGAAAAGTGAAGTTAAAGCAGAATGGCCTCGGTTTTATATTAAATATATATGCGTGCGTATCTGGCTGCTTTAAGTGCACCAGAAATTTAAAGGAGGTGATATCTCAAAGGTAACTCTATGTGAGTTCCTAGTTAACAACAGTCGACTGAAATAAATTGTTAAATGAGCCAATTCATTAATCAGTAACATTCTCTGCTCGAAATTAAATACATAACCCGTTAGTTATTTCCAAATTAAAGAAATACAACTCTCGCCGGCTATTACCGACGAAAACCTAGCAACAAATACAACAATACTAAATTAAAACAAAGTATTCCTTTCTCTCAAAAATGATAGATTGCTTGAAAGTTTGGGGACCTTGCTGACTAGATGTCGCTAAGGCAAGTTACAAACAAGAAATTTATGGAATCACAATTATATTAGAGAAACTTAGCTCTCAACCAACTGAAAAAACCTTATACTATAAGGACAAACGTGCTCTGTTCCAACAGTTAGAGACAAAGCACTATCTCAGATTGCAAGAATACCAGGAAAGGGTGGAAGCCTTTTCTATGGTAGTGCACCGCCATCTGTAGACCGGTTTCGAACTTGTTAGTTCTCGTCAGTATAGAATAGGCCAGCGCACTTTACCATCGGAAAAGTAAATCCTTTAAGCAACTTATATTATACAAAATATGAAATCTAATACAAGCGGCGCCATCTCCCAGCATTCCACGCAATCTGAATATAAAATCTCGTAGAGATCTGTATATATAAATCAAAAGTTGATAATATGCTTGCAGTTGGGTGTATAAAAACACAATTATATAAGAGAAACTTAGCTCTCAACTAACTGAAAAAACCTTATACTATAAGGACAAACTTGCTCTGTTCTAACAGTTAGAGACAAAGTACTATCTCAGATTGCAAGAATACCAGGAAAGGGTGGAAGCCTTTTCTATGGTAGTGCACTGCCATCTGTAGACCGGTTTCGAACTTGTTAGTTCTCGTCAATACAGAATAGGCTAGCGCACTTTAGCATCGGAAAAGTAAATCCTTTAAGCAACTTATATTATACAAAATATGAAATCAAATACAAGCGGCGCCATCTCCCAGCATTCCACGCAATCTGAATATAAAATCTCGTAGAGATCTGTATATATAAATCAAAAGTGGATAATATGCTTGCAGTTGGGTGTATAAGAACACAATTATATAAGAGAAACTTAGCTCTCAACCAACTGAAAAAACCTTATACTATAAGGACAAACATACTCTGCTCTAACACAGTTAGAGACAAAACACTATCTCAGATTACAAGAATACCAGGAAAGGGTGGAAGCCTTTCGTATGGTAGTGCACCGCCATCTGTAGAAATTTATAGAATCCTAAAAATGAAAATGACTTAAAATAATACTAGATAGGTGATATATTGGGAACTATATAAAGGCAATAACGCCGAAGAACATTCACATGAGTGAAAATTAAGCTAGAACACAGGGGAAGTTATATTCTTTAAAAACATGATGTTTTCAAAACACTGCAGTGTGCGTTCATATATTTCTACTGTGTTTATACCTGTTTTTGAAGAAATCACTTTTTTGCCCATTAAATTGGAATATCGAAGTATGAATTTTGCTGCTCACATATTTTATATATAGAGATTACTTATTGCAACTTATAAAATCGGATAGTTTTTATACAACTTTATAAGGGCCGGTAGAGCCTCCTTATTTCAAATAAACCCATATTTTGTTGTCATTACGCACATTTTTAAAATAAAACGATTACAATAACAGAAATGTACGAAACAATATAAAAAAAGTGAGGTTAGTGGAGACATCAGGCTCGCAAGCTTATTTTTTAGTGATTTTTTTCAAAAGCGCATCCCCCAAGACTTGGCACCCCAAATTTTTTACCACAGGCGTGACGTAGAAGTGTGAATAAAGAAAGTTGTGGATATTTAACCCTGGGTAAAAAACTCGAGGTGGGCGCACATTAGTGAGAATCGGTCTTGAGGTATACATTAACAAAATGCTATAAATAGAAACGAAAAACAAAAACACCATACGAATTACGTAGATAAACAAACATCGGTAAATTTTGTTAAGCCTGATTAATCTTCCTTAAACAAGTTACCTCCGCAAGGTATCCCTGTTTTCATAAAAAAAAGTCTCAACAAGATTGAAAATAATAATTACAAGATCAATATCCTCTGCTAAACCAAAATTTTAAATTAAATTAATAACTCTAAGGCGTTAGCTGTAAGTGTTAGGGGTGAAAATTCGCAGGAAAGCACGTTTTTATGACAGTTATTAATTAAATTAGAAAAGTAATTATTACGAACAAAAGAGAAATAAACAAAACTGCTGTACAGGCAATAAAATACAAATATTTTAAGGGAATTAGTAAAGAAAATAGATTGCGAGATTTTTTGATCGTGAATTGCGCCAACGACCAAATGATAATACACCCAAAATTAACTTGGGGTAAATTAACCTTGAAACTGTTGTCACTTTCATTTAATTCAGTATACTTTAATAATTTAAAGATATATAGTAATTTGAATTTAATGAATTGTGGAAATGTTCATGTGTCTTAACAACAAAGATTCATCTGATAATTCATCTTAGCAACATAGGCTATTGACTATTTATACCAGGCACTGATCCAAGGGGGGGTAGTGGGGGCCATCCCCCCCCCCAAGAGCTTTGAGTAGGAAAATGAACCCGATTTTTTCTCTTATACTACAGTTTATTCAAGAACTAGAGAGACTAATAAATCATTTTTTACCCTTTTTCTCTTCGCAAACTACCTGCGTTCTTTAGTCCGATATCTTTAGCAAAATCTGTTAGACACATATATTTTTCATAGGAATGGGTTAGAAATTTTATAATCAAAAATACCGGTCTATAATAATGGACTAAAATGTAGCCTTATCCTCTCAAAAAATTCTAAGTTATAATTTAAATACTTACAAAATATCCATTGTCAAAAACACAAAAAGGTAAACATATATAAAAAAATAAATTCGTCCATATAATAATAAAATATTTTTGGGGCTATCGGTCATTTTATTATTAATTAAAAACATTTTTAGGGTATTTGACGTTTCAGTTTATTTATTTCTTAAACCCTCTGCAGAATTACAATTAAACACTAAAAATGGATTCAAATGTAATTACTTTTTTTATGTTGTAATTAAAATTAGACCTACTTATTTTTATTTCTATTGTACTGATATCTTAATTTAATTTACTTTATTATATGGAAATACGATAGCCCCAGAAAAATATGATAAACATGTTAATTCTACACGCTTAAGAAAAAGACACAAATACAATAATAAAATAATAAAAAACTTACGGCTAATTAGAATTAAATATATATAAAATTTAAGAGTGGGACATACTAAAATAAAAATATATAAATACATAAAAAACATATAAACAACATTAAACAATAAAATACAACAAAAACAAAAATTTAAATAATAAATTGTGTTTAGACTGGTGAACATTACGTATCTAATTCCTAATCAAAGTCAGTGAAACTATCTTCGCTCAAATTAATTATAATTAGTTCCTCTATCTCACCGATCATGAGATCGAGTTTTCACATTTTGTTTTATTCTTTTATTATATGGATTTTTTCCAATTTTTCTAAGTAACTTTTTTCAAAAAATTTTTCACAAGTTTAGTTAAATTACTCATTTTATTAATTGTGTTATTTCTAGCAACTCTACCTTTTACTTGAGAGAGATATTTACTTCTCCAACGGACAGTTTCCGAGCGATCTACAGGAACAGATTTTCTATCTGGTTTTTCCCAGCAAAAATTAAGTTCTCTGAGCAATTTCCAGAGATTAGTTCTTTTAATTTCAGGTAAATCGCGATCTAAATTGATTTTAGTTAGAATTTTGTAGACGGTTGGGATCTGCTTCTCCTAATAAAATGTATATACAACCCCTTTAATTGCAGTTTTCATCTCTTCTTCCAACGAAGTTTTTCATCTGCCTGTGATCGAATGTGGCTTGGGAGTACTAACAATTCCAGTCATTTTTTCTTCTTCAGTATTCGGTACATAGTAGATTTTCCAACTCCTATCATGTTGGAATACATCTCAACAGAGCTTTTAACATTATTATCTCGATATTGATATCTTAAGGCATCATAAACATTCATGTGGAAGCCATATCTTTTGAATACCTCACTAATCTTAAATCATATATAAAAACAAGCACAAACAAGATAAATCACTAAGGACACACTGTAAGGTGTACTTTGCTTACTGACAGAAATTAAATTGAACTATCAGAAATTTTATTGTTGCAGTAAATTTATAAAAGCTTATAATATTTAAATATAATTAAGTATAATTAGATTTACGGCAGTCCTCAGTTACCGACGACACTGGAGCAGGTAGGTTGGAGGTTTCGGTAACAGTTTTATTACTCTCTCTAGTTCCTGAATAGAGAATAGGAATGTGTATGGTTGCGATCGCCCCTCCCTTTCCCAAGAGCTTTGAGTTCATGAAAATAGAACCGATTCTGCATTTTATATTAGAAATGTGTATGCGTTGGTACTCCCCCCGTTGACAACTTGTTTTTCTTGCGATAGCTCCCCCCAAGAGCTTTGAATTAAGGAAAATAGACCAGATTCTGCCTCTTAAACGAGGAATGTGTATGCTGCTCACAACCTCCCCCCTGTCGGTAACTTGTTTTTTCTTGTCATCACCCCCTCTTCTCCAAGAGCTTCAAATTCAGAAAAATAGACCCTACCTTGCCTTTTACACTAGAAATGGGAATGTTACTAGTGCCCCCCCCCTCCGTCGAAAACTTGCTTTCGCTTACCATACTGAACTTTTGTGATATCACCGCCCCCCCCCCCCCAAAGAGAGAGGCTTAATCCGCCCCTGGCCCCTTGTTGGATATATCTATAGCGCTTAATCTCAGACCTCTACGAAGTGGATGACAACAAGACTAGTAAGTTACTTTGATAGATTTATATTAAAATTTTCAAGAAGGTAGAACCGTTTAGATATTGTGTCACATAAATTAACTGAGTTTATCTTGTTTTTTTTTTATAGAAAAAATTAACCATTCCAAAAGTAATAAAACTGAATTTAAGTTTAAGTATGTTAACGGATTTATATTTCCCTGATATGTAACTATTTTTGGATGTACATAAGATATACATTGCAAAGGTCCAAATTCTTATACAGAATCACTCAAGTTAATTTCTCCATTTAGTAGAATTTATTGAAAATTAATAAATGTTAAATAATTAAAAATCATAATGCGCTTTTGTTCCCTTACACCGGGGGGAGGGGATATTTTTGCCACAGGGAGATATTGTACATTGATAATAACAACAGAAATGCTTTTCACTTGCTTCATTGTTTTCAACAGTTGACATTATTACATTGAGTAAAGATTTGCTTCGCGTTGTAACAACTGAAAAGTAAAAAAATGACACCTCGTTAAAAATTATCACTTATCAGTGCAGAGTAAATGTAAATGGACATTAGTAACTCCCTAAATTCTATTAAAAGTAACCCTTAAAGCGTGACCTCGTAGCCGAGAAAGGCGGCTTCTACAGATTAGGATCACGATTAATTTTCATAAATTATCCAGAATGCATCCAAGATTTATTTAGGTGAATCTTAGCAGTATACGAAACCCATTTTGTCGGTGGAAAATTTTATTCATGAGTTTTGCAGGCGTTTTTCAAAAGGAATAGAAAAAAAGATTAATGGTTTAAGCCGTTTAAGCATCGGCCGACCAGCAGTAAATAAGTTCTTTGTTTTCAACAACTAAAGCGGCAAAAGAACGTCATGAATTCGTTAGAACAACCTCTTTTGTTAAGGGTGAAATATTATGAATGAGCTTAGCTAGTAGCTCGTAAAATGCCTAATAATTGTTGGGTATTTTTTTGCTTTTCCGCGAAAAGGCTAAATAAATGAAATCTCATTTGTTTGCCTTTTATTTTTGATTTTTAAATTAATTTTTTTCAGTTTCATTTGTTCGTTCTATTTCAGTTTTACAGTTCATTTCAAGCAATAAATTTTAGCCGCTCTTTGACTATACTTTAATCCCGATTTGTATTCGGCAGTAATTATTAACTGTTGGTTTTGCAAACCTTTAATCCCTGAAATCAGCGAGCCGACTTTAGTTATTAGCTGAGTGTCTATTTTTAATACAAATTACGTTGATCGTCAAATTGAAACGAGTGATAAAAAAGAGCTGAAATAAATATTTATTTTGATATTTATCTCGAGGCTATGTTAATTCAAATTTATGCTGTAATCAAATAATACGATATATTTCCATTAAAAAAGGAAAAAATGAATTGCTTTTTCTATTGAACATGATTTCTACAGCTCATCTTTTAAAGGTCCAAAAATTATTTACTTCACATTCCTCAATACCTCTGTTTCAGATACTCTTAGAACCTATTGCTCACATTCCTTATGTTTAAGAGAAAGTAGTCTAAACCATTTAACAAACTGGTAAAATACATATATCTGTTTTTAGGTGGATGTGAAATGGAACATGGAGATTTTTGCATGAGAGCCTTCAGAATAACCAGAATAACCATAATTTTGATAAGCGTACTTTCAAAAAGTTGGGCAACATTGTTTTTATTAATAAAAATATGAAGTTAACGAATTTTCTCTTGTGTAACTTTGAAGGTATCATTTTAGAAGAAAGGTGAAAATAAAAAAAGGTTTCGCAATTAAATTTGCCATAAGATAGGGTTGGTCGGAAATCTCAAAATATATTTCCCTTATTGCAAAATAGCAATAATTAAAAAAAGGTAAAAAAAGCAGTTTTTTAATCAATTTTTTTCGACCATTTAAATTTCTTTGAGGACCTTTATATTAGAGCAAAGAAAACTTTATACTATGATAAAATAACACGCTAAAATTCGTTTGGAACGAATCAGTAGTTTTTCCACAATAATTTTGCAATCCTATTTCGTTTACAAAAATTGATCATTTTCAAGTTTGTCTGAGTCCAAAATTTCACGTTAACGTATTTAAATTTATTTTCGACATATAGTAGCGAACTCAAGTTTTCCAACGCTTTTTTCAGAATCAAAATTGGATAATTTGGACGCCCTCAGGAATTGTTTAAAGACATTGTTGATATGACAAATAGATTATCTCGGCGGATTTTCATTGAATTTTTTTGGCAATACGTGGTTCTTTTCGTGAAAAAAAATTTCAAATCCGTCAATTGGTTTCCGAGATACAAACTGTCAAAGTTGACAGCCTGTTACGGTGAATCTATAAACAATACAGATCTGATTCTTGAACTAAAAACTTTGTCTCACCGAGCTCTTTTTTCATACAAATATTTAAATGTTTATGTTATCGGAAACTTTAATAAAAAATGAAAAGTATATCGCCCACGAGAGGGGTGGGAAGCTCTCATTTTAAAATTGAATTCGAAGATTCAAATTACATATCATTTTTTTAAAACCTATATACTGCCAATAATGGAACTCAAATATCATATTGCCATATGCCCACCATGCATTCATTTTGTTATAAACAAATGACGTTATTTATGCGTATATATTTGTTTATATTGTTTAAACAATCATTGTTGAAACAAATTAAAAAAAAATTTGGTTTTAAATTATTTTATTCGTAAAATTCAGAATAAAATAAAATAATCATATATGAAAACTTAATAGTTTTTAAGTTATAAGTAATACAATATTTCTACAAATATTTGGAGATATAATATTTTCGGAGATGAGAGCGTGATGCTTTAAAACGTGACCGTTAATATGAAAGTAGTGGGGCGGGAGTAAAAAACATCTGCTCAAACTGGCTTTCTAAAGGTAAAGAATAGGCATTAAAGACAGTTAGTCTGTAGTTATTATGTGTCCCTGTTTGTGGAAAGATACTGATTACAGTGTTACCAAAAATGGTATTTTATAAATGTGCACGACATGGTATGTATAATTAACATGCAAATAAATTCAATTTGGAAACAAGTTTTTCAATTTGAATTAGTCGTTTTCACTATTATATTTACTTATTAATCAAATATTTTTCTTAATTTTTTCGTATAGGTGAATATTATGAAACAATTCATTTTTGCCGAAAGGAATGGTAACTGGGAATTGCATATAAAAAGTTCGTGTAGAATGTTGCCATATTTAAATGCCAGTGGTCATTTTCTTTATACCAAATCTTTGGAAATATATATGCAGGATATGCACAATCTTCCAACCAGAATGAACCCCACTGAATATGACAAATTCGTCAATCAGATTATTTTATTGTTAGAAGATCTGAAAAATTCTGGTGCGGCGTTTGGACAGACATGTGTATAGAGCAGTTTGAAATATAATTTTTAGTGTTAAGAGTGATTTATGGAACTTTTTGAACATATTTTATAAAGAATAACTATTTTATTTTTTTCTGTATTTCACGAATAAAATAATTTAAAACCAAAATTTTTTTCAATTTGTTTAAACAATGATTATATTTAAACAATTTTGATAATTAAAGCAAATATATATCGTTATAGTTTGCTTAATTATATTAATAAAGAAAGATTCGCTTGGAACAAACACAATAACAAAATGAATGCATGATGGGCACATGGCATTATGATATTTGAGTTCCATTATTCGCGGTACATAGGTTTAAAAAAAATTATGAAAATCGCTCCATTAGAAGCCGAGAAAATGAAAATTTTTTTCAGATATGTATTTTAAATCTTCGAATTCAATTTTAAAATGAGGGCTCCTCACCCTTCTTTTTTCATTTTTCACGCGCGTGGGCGATATTCGTTTCATTTTTTAGTAAAATTTCCGATAACATAAACATTTACATATTTATATCAAAAAAGAGCTCAGCAAGAAAAAGTTTTTGGTTCAAGAATCAGGTCTGTATTGTTTATAGATTCACTGCCACACCACAGGCTGTCACAGTTTGTATCTCGGAAACCAATTGACGGATTTGAAAGTTTTTTTCACGAAAAGAAGAGTCTCTCCAAGTATTTTCAAACCATGTATTGCCAAAAAAGAAATCCAATGAAAATCCGCCGAGATAATTTATTTGTTTATAAGCAAAAATATCAACAATGTCTTTAAACAACTCCTGAGGGCGTCCAAATCATCCGATTTTGATTCTGAAAAAAGCGTTGGAAAGCTTGAGTTCCTTGCTATATGTCGAAAATAAATTTAAATAAGTTAACGTGATATTTTGGACTCAGACAAACTTGAAAAATGGTCGGTAAACGAAATTACTGTGGAAAAACTATCGATTCGATTCTAACGAATTTTAGCGTGTTATATTATCATACCATAAAGTTTTCTTTGTTCTATTATGAAGGTCCTCAGAAAAATTTAAATGGTCGAAAAAAATTGATTAAAAACCTGCTTTTTAAACTTTTTTTTTTAATTATTGTTATTTTGCAATAAGGGAAATATATTTTGAGATTTCCGACCAACTCTATCTTATGGCAAATTTAATTACGAAACTTTTTTTTCTTTTCAACTTTCCTCTAAAATGAATACCTACAAAGTTACACGAGAGAAAATTTGAAAAAAAAAAAACGTTTTTTTTTTCGTTAATTTAATACTTTTATTAATAAAAACAATGTTGCTCAACTTTTTGAAAGTACGCGTATCAAATTTATCCATTTCAGATCCACGAAATTCCGATATTTTACAGATAAGACCTGGTCTAATATGTCACCCTATATGTTCTAATCCGAGTCTACCAATAAAAAAGGAACTATTCTTATTCTAGACGGAATAAGGGGTCTCTAATACCCTTTTTATTATCCAACTATTTTTTACCCGCTTACATAAAAGAACGGTATTCCTTTTCATAATTCCTGACTTTAATTAATTACGGCGTAACGGTCTAATCAAGCCTATTGTTCTGCGATTAACCCGCCATTTTCTTGTGGCAAATTCACAGCACGTTTAAGATTTCTAGTCTCATGCTTCCGCTTTTACCGTGCCGGTTGTGGCAATGAGGTTGATTTGATAAAGCGTTCACGAATTATGATGCTCAAAAACGGAAAAACCTCTTTTTGTTTTGAAAGTGCATTATCGAAGACAAAAGTGTGTGTGATGTCTGAAATAAGACACATATTTAATATTAAAACAGATTTGGATGGATGTTACATGTAGGTCATCAAATTTTATTTCCAAAAATAGAAATAAAATATTTTGGTCACCCTATCTATTTTTAAGTAGGTTAAATATCCAAGTTAAAGACATAATTAATTATTTCTGCTCACGGTAATGAGTTCTTTGTCAAATCGCGTTAATTAACTCTCTTTAAATAGGTTAGTACCCCTGTCATTTGTAGGTCCGATATTTTAGCAACATTTATGCACTAGTTTTCCTTTTCGCAGTTATTAGTGATTGATATTTGTTAAATCTAGGGATTTATTTGTAATCATTGCACGTATTTACATTCTACAGTATTGCTTCCATTGTAGTGTCTTTTGCAAGTGTTGCAGATGATTTTTTGCGTGAATTTGGTGTCAGCTGATTCCCAAGACTTACATCTGTGCACTGACTTGTTCCTATTCTGTAAAACATTCGAGCTGTAGCGAATAATGTGATTATTTGGTAATTTGCGACCTTTAAATCATAACCTTATAAAAATTTTTTACTTTAAAAAAATTATATAGTGTGTTTAACCTCATCTTCAGTCAAGTTTCCATTAACCTATAGCCCGTTTCCCCTGTTGTCGTTAAGAATCTTTGGTACCTGTCTTAAATGAAAAATCTTAATTATACACAAAGGGCCCAGAAAAACGGGTGAGGTCTTTGGCTACCCTTGTGATCACTACAAAAATGTAATATGTCAAACTTGTAGTGAAATCAGTGCTACTGAAATAAGGACTGTCCTATTAAGCAATAGAATACTGACTTACTATGGTAAAGACTGCATGCTCAGCGTCAGACAGCTGCAGGGATTGATAGACTGTTTGGGTGGCCTTGAAAAGGACATTACATTGGATGATCTTAAAGTGATGATGCTAGCCCTCATCTTCGGAATCTGGCTAAAGAGGATGGAATTTGGAGGGAGATGGACGACCGATACAGCAGGGCTAGGAACATCATGCAGTACAACGTACCCACAGGCAACAACAATGCATAGGAAATATTCTTCATTTAATGTTAGAAGCTTCAGGGCTATTTAAGTTACAATGAATACTATTAATAAGGCCTTGAATCTAATACAAAACCGTTATAAACTCAAGGGTCGAAATGTTTACATAAACGTAGATCTAACACCTAGACAGAGGGATGTTGAAAAGGGTACTTTAACGGAGTTTAAAAAAAAGAAAGGTTAGGGGAAAAAGGGTTCGATTGCAGTATAAAGGGGATGTCCTAAGCATTGTGGAGGAAAACTGAATATCGAAGGACGACGCATCATTAAGTTTAGAGATATAGTGTATAGTGTCTATTATAAGAACGTTCGTGGCCTGAGATCTAGACTTGATGAGTTCTTGGTGAGTGTTGTGACACCCGCAATCAATGCACAGAATTTTTACTTCGACTGGGAGACCCTTTTTTCCTCTGTGGGTAGCGTTAATGCTATGCTAAATATTTTTTACAATATATATTTTGTCATGGAGGCATTTATGCTTGTAAAGAGAGTTTCTGCACGAAAGTTTCCGGAATCTGGTATCGGCCGGAGTCTGAAGGCATTCTGGAATTTTGCAAATGACAAACTCCACTCGAACGAAATGCCATCTGAATTGTTTTTGAAGGACGAGAGCGCGGTCATGGATTCTGGGGTTGTTGAACTTTTTGCTAAATATTTCAGCAAACTGACATAACAGTGAAGTGCCCGATAGCTGTTTCAGCTGATATAAATGTCTCCAACTTCACCATATCTATTTCTGACATTTACGCCGAGCTGAATTGTCTTAACCCCTATAAGGGCCCGGGCCCTGATGGCGTTCATCCAATGCTCGTCCAGTCTGGCTCGCCCACTTTATCTCATTATCCACAATTTTGGAAAACGAGTTTTGTGGTTTCTATTCACAACGCCGGCAGCAAGGCTGACGTTTGAAACTATAGACCTATCAACATAATTAACACTATTCCTAAAATCCTCGAAAAGTTGGTTAATGCCTTTTCTACCTGAATTTTTAAGTCTGCCATCATTGAGAAGCACTGTGGTGAATCTGGTCTCTTATGTAGGCGGTTGGTCTGCGACCTTGGAGAGCGGATCCGAGATCCACTCGGTGCATACTGACTTCTCGAAGGCTTTCGATAGGGTGCCTCATGGGATTCTGCTGGATAAGTTTCGGGAGCTGGGTGTCTCTGGTTCACTGTTTGGTTGGATTGAGACCTATCTGACTAATCGTCATCAGGTAGAGCGGGTAAATGATTTTGTGTCTTCTGAGATATCATCAGTTTCTTCAGGGGTCTCACATTGGTCCATTATTGTTCAACTTATTCATTATTGATGTATCCATCTGGTTTAAATCAAGCAAGTTCTTACTCTTTGCGGATGACATAAAGGTGTATAAGGTGATCGATAGTTACAGTGACTGCTTGGAGCTTCAGGGGGTCCTTGATAAATTTGTTTCCTGGTGCGGAATGGATAGGATAAGTCTGAATATTTCTAAGTGTGAATTCATTAAGTTTCCCAGGTTGCGATATTCACTAGACCTTCGCTATCACTTGGATGGTAGGCCGCCGACCTCAGTTGATTCTGTGTAGGTCCTAGGAGTCCTTTTGATTCCATCCTTTCATTCGTTCTTTACACCGCTGACATTTTTAGTAAGTCCTCCGGATGCACCTTGAGTACGCTTTTTGTGTTTGGAATCCCCACTATGAATCACATGTGTATCGGCTCGAAAAGGTACAGTGAAGGTTTCTCAGATATATTAACTTGAAATTTAACGGGGGTGCTGATCTTGATTATGAAGCTTTGTGCTCTAAGTTGAATTTGCTCTCCCTTGCTAATAGAAGACAGGATAGAGACTTACAACTTCTCTTTAAAATTATAAACAGTATCACCGATTGCCAGCGCCTGCTATCGAGTGTTGGTCTGTGGGTCCCTCCCAGGAGTACTCGTGTTTCCCATATATTTCACCAGCCTTTTCACAGAACAAATTATGCAAGCCATTCTTTTATACCAAGGGTGGCTGGATCTGCTAATGAGCTGGGTGACTTGAATTTCTTTGATACGTCCTTGAATCATTTTAAACGAAGACTGTTGGAACTGATTGTCAATTGATGTTTTGTGTTTTTGCTGTTAGTGATTGGCAGTTGTACACTTTTTTTTCTTTTGTGAACACCCTTTTGTTATACTATTATTGATTTCACATTGTTATGTTTCACTCTAGCTCTGTAATTAATTTTTCTAAAATGGACAGTGTTGTCCGTCGATAAAAAGAAGTGAATTTTAAAATAAAATTAAAAAAAAATAGAATTGACTTCTAAAAAAGCGCTAAAAAACAATATACTTTTTTTATGAAATGAAATCTTTGAATTCTGAGACAAATTAATACAAGACAAAATATAGTTCACTTAACTAGATTGAGAAATACTTTATTTAGAATTGCATTCTTACCGAAACTTTTATGTGTCTCTTGTAGTTATTTGTTTCATTTGGTAGGGGGAAGTCCCGTAGCCCTGGACAGCTCCTAAAGTCGGACAGAATTTGAATCGGTCTAAGAAAGCGCGCCAATTTGTTACTTGTCTCGCGATTAGAAAGTTACATACAAGTGCAGTGCGAGGGGAGAAGCGCGCCAGCCAGTGCTGACTTGTTCGTAGTGGAGCGTGGTGCAAATTTTGAGATTAGTAAAAAAATTTGTTCGCAGTAATATTTTTGGGGTCTGTAAACAGTATTTAAAGTATGGAATGGTAATAATTATGGTTAATTATTATTGTTATGTTTAATAACACACAATGTGAGTGAGAATTTTTCTTGAAGAACCTAAGGGTCCCTAAGATTTGACACTCCTAAAGTCCCCTAATACCGGACCATTTTAAAATTAGCTTTTTTTTGTTGTAGTAATATTTTTTGTGTTTTTTTTTTTTAGATTCAACATGGGCAATCCCAAACCGAGACGTGAAAATACCCCCGAAAATGATTAATCGATAAGGTGATGTCAAAAAAGTTTTCTCTGAGAAAGTTATCTGAAGTCTACAATGTGCCAAAAAGTACACTGTTCGACTACATTAAAAAATTAAAACGAGGAGAAGAAAAAAAACTACCATTCAAAAAAGGCAGATTTGACCCAACTTTTACCGAGGAGTACGAAGAAGCTCTTATTGCGCACGTGGTGGATATGTCCAATAGGTGCATACTTTGACTAGAAAACAATTTCTGAAATTGGCTTTTGATCTCGTGGAACAATTAAAACAGAATCACAGATTCAACAGAGTCAAGAAAAGTGCTAGTAAACATTTTTACTATGATTTCATCAAACGTCATCCTGAACTCAACTTGAGAAGGCCAGAGTCAACTAGTCTGATGAGAGCTGTTGGTTTTAATAGACCACAAATTGACCGTTTGTTTAACAATTTGAAAGAAATTTGTGAAAAATATCATTTTAGTCCTTTGGACATCTATAACTGCGACGAGACAGGGATCAGCACTGTCCAGAAGTAAGCTAAAGTAATGACACTCAAAAGTAATCGTCAAGTTGGCAAGTTGACTTTTGCAGAGAGAGGTAAAAAGTCACAGTTATGTTCTGCAGGAGTGCTGGCTGCTACTTTATCCCACCACTATTTATTTGCCCTAGACAGAGAGTTAATGAAAGGTTGATGACTGATGCACCATTAGAAAGCTTAGCCCTGGCACAGCCAAATGGATGGATGAACGGTGAATTCTTCTTAAAGTGGCTTCAACACTTTATAAAGTTTTGAAAGCCTTCTAAAGAGAAGCCCGTGCTTTCAATCTTAGATGGTCATTACAGTTACAAAGATCTTGCTTTATATAAGATAATCACGTGCATATGTTAAGCACTCCACCGCACAAGACCCACGAACTACATCCCACAATCAGTGGGCTCATGAAGCATGTGCTGATGTTAAAAAAGGCTCATTTAGCTACATTTGTGATTTTAGCAGGTTGTACGATTAAAACTTTGTGATTTTATAGAAAATTAGTTACGGCTAAAGTTTATAAATATTAGTTATAGATTTTTTTGTTAATCGTCGACTTGTCCTATTCAAATTGAAATATTTAAGAATTTTTTGTTAAAATTCTGTTTAAGTTTAAAAAATGAAGTAAAAGTTTACAGTCCGATATTAGGGAACCTCTTTGAAAATGTTATTTTTGCTACACAAGTTGTTCCTTAGAATCTACTACATTTATAGTAATTTTTTAGGCTGATTATATATCTGTAATGATTACACATATAATTGAAAGTTCTTGAAACCTAAATAAATAAATTGCACTACCTAAGATTTTTTTTTATTTTTATCATTTCTTAAGCGTCCCCCTAATATTCAAAAATTTTAATTTCATATAATAATTTATATTATTTTTGGATTTTTAGTTTTGAATTGAGTTGACTTTCAAAGGTCGCAAAAAAGTACCAATTTAATCCACAGTTGTAAACCACACTAAATTGAGCATCTCTAGATACGCCACTGCACTACTTATATAATAAGCAAAACCAACTATAATAAAATTTTTCATTACTTGTTGTAGCATAAATCCTACATATATTATTTCTTCGTTGCGTGACTTTCTAAGTAAGGAGGAAGTCGCAAAAAGTTGTTTGTGGCTTGTATAATTTATTTTATGATATTATGATGGTAATTCTGACACTTCTCAGTAATCCTAACCTAAATTGTTTTGGCACGACAGCGTGAACTTTTATGTTAATATTAATTTTTTGAAGTTTTTTTTATGCCGCATTTAAATAAATTTATATGTTAAATAAAGTCATTTTCCCTGGTTTATTCTAAAATTTCTCTTAGTTAATCCTAGCTTGAATATATTGATTCAAATGTTTACAAAAACGCAAAAAGTTTGACATTTGTCTCTAGTTATAAACGGTGTTGTTTTGACTAACTGAGGGACATATCAAATCACAGTAGAAATTATTGAAGAGAGAATCGTAAAATCTTGCGAAAAGGTATCAAGACAGGCGCGGATCCCCCCAAGAGTTTTGAGTTCAGGAAGATAGACCCGATATTGCCTCTTATACTGTAGTTTATTCAAGAACTAGAGAAAGTAATAAATTATTTTTTTTCCTTTTTTTCTTCGCAAACTACCTGTGTTCTTTAGTACGGTGTCTTTGGCAAAATCTGTTAGACACATTATAGCTTTCGCAGGAAAGGGTTAGAAATTTTATAATCAAAAATACCGGTCTAAAATAATGGACTATTTGGGTTGGATAACAATAGATATTTGGAAGTATCAAGTGTTAAAAAAGATTTTAATCTTTGTCATAGGCGTCGGAAGGAGTTTTATTTTTTCACTAAGTATTTATGTTATAGAATATTATTTCGGTAATAAACTTAAAATAAAAAGTTATTATAATATTATTTTATTTCTTATGATTTCTTAATAATTCACATACATTACAAAATGTAGATAATTTTGACATATTTAACATCAATCACAACTATACTTTTTATTATTTTTAATTTTTTCATTGGAACAATTTTAATCACATTCAGACTCAAAACATAGCCTTACTCTCTCAAAAAATTCTAAGTTATAATTTAAATACTTACAAAATACCCACTGTCAAAAATACAAAAAAGTTAAACATATATAAAAAAATAAATTCGTCTATATATTGTGAAAATATTTTTGGGGCTATCGGTCATTTAATTATTAATTAAAAACATTTTTAGGACATTTGACGTTTCAGTTTATTTATTTCTTAAACCATCTGCAGAATTACAATTAAACACTAAAAAGGGATTCAAATGTGATTAGTTTTTAGTTATTACAGTTAAAATTAGACCTACTTAATTTTATTTCTATTGTACTGACATATTAATTTAATTTACATGGAAATCCGATAGCCTCCAATAAAAAATAAACATGTTAATTCTGAACGCTTAAGAAAAAGACACAAATACAATAATAAAATAATAAAAAACTTATGGCTCATTGGAATTAAATATATATATATATATATATATATATATATATATATATATATATATATATATATATATATATATATATATATATATATATATATATATATATATATATATATATAACCAACATTAAACAATAAAATACGACAAAAACAAAAATTTAAATAATAAATTATGTTTACACTGATAAACATTACGTAGCTAATTCCTAATCAAAGTCAGTCAAATTAATTATAATTGTTTCCTCTACTTCAAAGATTATGATATCGAGTTTCCACATTTTGTTTTATTCTTTTATTATATGGATTTTCCCAATTTTCCGCAGTAACTTTATTCAAAAAAATCTGTGTTGTAGATCCCACGGCGTTCACCACTGGTCTGAGTGGTGCATTTGTTTTGTGTATTTTAGGTAGGCTATACAGTTTTAAACATCTGCTTGATTTCCTTTTTTGGACCTGTTATTAACTAGAAAACCCAACAACAGCCTAGGTTTTAGCGTATATGACCGATATCTCAATGCAGAGTCGAACTCGACACAAAACAACACGAAATAACATATTTCAACAGCTCTAGAACGGAATGGTTTCTCACAATCAGACCTAAAAAAGCCATAAAAAGACAAGAGAAAACCACAACAATAACCAAAGACCAAGATCAAACAAGAAACAAAGCCATAATCCCATATATAAAGGGAATAACGCACAGAATCGGAAGAATCTTAAGAAAATACGACATATAGCCCATATTTAAACCACAAAAAACAATAGCCAACATCCTGGGAAACTCAAAGATAAGACCAACCTTGAAAATCATGGCGTTTATAGCATTCCATGTGCAGATTGTCAGCAAACATATATAGGACAAACAAACAGGCGCATATCAGTGAGAATTCGAGAACATAAAAATAGCCTCAAAAACTAACAAACCACCGGACATACCATCGACTTTGAAAAGGCAAAAGAAATAGCACCAGTACAGAACTACAAGGTACGCGTCATAAGAGAGGCCTTAGAAATCGAAAAAGCTGGACCGCTGAATACATGAGACGATGTTATACATATTCCAACAACATGGAAAACATTAATAAAGAAACAAGGAACAAAATAACAAAGATCAACCAATACACGAGAGTCCAGCATACAAGAACCAAATATATCGCACTCGGCAGGGGGGAGGAGCCTGCGAAGCCGCTCGTCCAATCAGAAAGCGAGCCAGCTAAACAAAACTCGACATTCATCAGAGGCCACCATCAGTTCAGCGAGTAACAAGACGAACTACACTTGAAAATGCCAAACGAACCGATTGAATGAGTATTAAATAAATTTATTTCAAATTAACAACATATGAGATTTTGGCGAAACGTCGTGTAAACGATTTTTTGAACGAACGGATTGAAACCCGGAATAACCAAACCATTCATATATACAGGGTGATTCAAAAATCGATCACGAAACTTAAGGGGGTGATTCTACTTGACAAAATAAGGGTAGAGCTTCATATAATTTTTTTTCAAAATGTCATTCGTTTTCGAGTTACAAGCCGTCCAAGTTCAAGTTTTTATTTTTTGTTTTTTGAATTACTCGCTTACAGGAAAACCGATTTGACTAATATTTGAAAGATAGGCCAAGTCTTCTGTGCTTCATCATTTTAGTAACAATTCACATTGATTGTTTGCCGCTAGAGGGCACTTTACCTACATTGAAAATTGTTTTTTTGTCATAATTTTTTAGTGTTGACAGCTACAGTAGTTTTTGGCATAATTTCTGAAAGACTGATGCCAGGCCTTTAAAAAAGGTGCTCTTTATTTACATCGCTAAACCCAACGGTTTAGACGTAAATCACCCTTAAAAATTAAGTGGTAAATTTACTTTTCTCATTTCATTACCACCAGCTACCAGGTAAATAGCTATCAAAGTATACTAGAGCTGCCAGTTTAACATCAAATAAATTCGCTTTTTAAACTATTTAATTTATAATCTTAAAATAACTAATAATGGCTAATCACCAATATTCAAATATCGAATATTGTGATATCCATTTTTGTTATGGAAAAGCAAATGGTAATGCAGAGTTGGCAAGAAGATATTATATGGAGAGTTATCCGGAAAGAAATATCCCTCATGCTCAAACATTTTCCAGTGTGCACAGGAGGCTTGCGGAATGTGGTTCCTTTAAAAGTTATAATGGAAATAGGGGAAGACCTAGAACTGCTAGAAACGTGCAACAAGAAGAAAGAGTGCTTGAAATTATTGAAGATAATCCAGGTATTAGTACTAGAAAAATTGGGAATGAAGTGCGGCTCTGTCAGGCTAGTTCATGGAGGATACTAAGAGAAGAACAACTCTACCCGTTTCATTCAAAAAAGGTGCAGGCTCTTTATGACGATGATCGGCTGAGACGGTTGGAAATGTGCAATCAGATCCTAGCTAAGTATGAACACGATAATCGATTAATTGGCGTCATATTATTCACTGACGAAGCTGGTTTCACTCGTGATGGCATAACAAATCTACACAACATCCACACATATGCTTACGAGAACCCAAACAATGTGGTAGAAACGAAACATCAGCGTAGATTTTCACTAAATGTGTGGGCAGGGATAATAGGAGATTACCTTATTGGTCCTCATTTCTTTGATGGCCCATTAACTGGTGACGTATACTTAGATTTTATCCAAAATCGTCTCCCATTGTATCTGGAAGATCTGCCATTGGAAGTAAGGGCCAACATGTGGATCCTCCAAGACGGAGCTCCGCCCCACTTTAGTATACGTGTCCGACAGTATTTGAATGCAACGTATCCTGAGCGATGGATAGGACGAAGTGGACCATTGGCATGGGCAGCGAGGTCACCAGACCTTAATCCTATGGATTTTTTCTTTTGGGGTCATTTGAAACAATTGGTGTACGATATTCCAGTAATCAACGTCGAGGATCTTTGCTTCAGGATAATCGAAAAGTGCCAAATTATTAAAGAAATACCAGAAATTTTTCATCGAGTTAGGAGACATTTTTTGAAGAGTGTTAGGAAATGTATTGAAGAAAATGGGGGACATTTTGAGAATCTTTTTTAGTTTGTTTAGTACTGTTTCATTAATTTTTATCAATTAAATGTATATCGCAATAATCCATAATATGAATATTTACTGATTAGCCATTATTAGTTATTTTAAGATTATAAATTAAATAGTTTAAAAAGCGAATTTATTTGATGTTAAACTGACAGCTCTAGTATACTTTGATAGCTATTTACCTGGTAGCTGGTGGTAATGAAATGAGAAAAGTAAATTTACCACTTAATTTTTAAGGGTGATTTACGTCTAAACCGTTGGGTTTAGCGATGTAAATAAAAAGCACTTTTTCTAAAGGCCTGGCATCAGTCTTTCAGAAATTATGCCAAAAACTACTGTAGCTGTCAACACTAAAAAATTATGACAAAAAAACAATTTTCAATGTAGGTAAAGTGCCCTCTAGCGGCAAACAATCAATGTGAATTGTTACTAAAATGATGAAGCACAGAAGACTTAGCCTATCTTTCAAATATTAGTCAAATCGGTTTTCCTGTAAGCGAGTAATTCAAAAAACAAAAAATAAAAACTTGAACTTGGACGGCTTGTAACTCGAAAACGAATGACATTTTGAAAAAAAATTATATGAAGCTCTACCCTTATTTTGTCAAGTAGAATCACCCCCTTAAGTTTCGTGATCGATTTTTGAATCACCCTGTATATATATATATATATATATATATATATATATATATATATATATATATATATATATATATGCACACTACCCTGAAATATTTTTGTATGAAAAGGAAAATTTGTGTCTTATCAACAGCATAAAATAAAATTCTTACTTTTATCTTCAGTGCTTCTGATTAGTTGCCCATCGCTGTAAATGATGTTAAAGATTTATAGACCGTACCACGTAAATCATTACTTTGAAAGAAAAGTAGTAAACCGTAAGAGTTTTTATGCGGTTTTTTCTTAATCAATCTTCTCATAAGATTTATAAGAACACACCAAATGTTTCCGATATATCTTATCGAACTTTTCAAATAAACTTCACATTAGAGGAATAGCAGCTTACTGGAAAATAAACTCCCAAATACGTAAAGTTTATAGGTAAGTCGTTAAAACTTACATCAAGATAACGGAAAGTTTCTGCCGTCATGGAGAGATGATTAAAGTTAGCCGTGCAAAAAATAGTCTGAATTACAAGTGCTAAATGAATTATACGCATCGTAAAAACTTTTTGCGTTTTGGTTATGTTTCTAAAGTCACGCAAAGGGATACTTATTAAATTAATGTTCTACTTACTGAGACGCGTGTTTTCATTTTTGTTTATTAAAACTTTTTCGATCGCTTAAATATATTTTGGGTGTTTTTTTTAAATTTTTTCTACAAGTACTGCTTTATATATATATACATATATATATATATATATATATATATATATATATATATATATATATATATATATATATATATATATATTGCACCGTACCTAGAAGGTAAGAGATGGAAAAAAAATTTAAATGGGAAACTTGTAAGATTTTATTTAGGACTCATTTAAAAAAAACAGAGACACATCGGAAAGTTGAGAAACAAAAGAAAATTAAATTTTTTAAACGGAACACCCTGTATATTCTCTGCTAGAATCAAAGTTCTTTTCTTTATGATTTAAAAAGTGTTCGGACTAGCCGTTATTTAAATTTCTAAGTTTGAATTATTAATAAACTCAGATAAAAGAAACGAGGTAGCCTAGAAAATAAATGCTTTATTTTAATTTTCAATGTGACGTTCTAATATGGTTTCGAATATTTATTATATTGACTAATATACGTTTTTAAACTGACATAGAAATTATTTAAAGGTGGGTTACTTCAGTTGTGTTTCTCATTTAGGCAATTTAGAGCATGTACATAGTAGCATTCGCGGCATAAATTATATGCACCAACAGAAGATTATATAATAACTATATATAATTGAACAACGCATACTTCTCGAATAAAGTAATTAGGTGCCAATGCTTCACTTGCATTTATTTTTGTTACTTTCACTAAGCCCTTGTATTGCACCCGTTTCGTACACCATTATCTTTAATCCCATCGTCGTCTTCGAAGTTATTTCGATCAATCGTTATTAGGAAATCCTGTCTTGCGTAAACCTTTCCTCTTGCCAAGTTAAAATGAGTAAAAAGTTGATGCTGGTAGCCGTTACTATGTGGTAGTTAATCATCTTCTGGAAATGTTTAAAAAAGAACTACTATGTTTCATACCACTAAATTTATTAAGAATACAGTGACTGCAGTTTCAACTCACAGAGTCATTTTCAAACTGAATTACGAAGGTAGACTAAGTATTCAATACAGAAACATGAGAAAATTTAACAATAAATACAAACTACCTGAGAAACTACATTATTACAAAGGGGAGATACTAAATTTTGGGAACTAATTATTATTTGACGACAACAAATAACGGGGAAAACTCAAGTTCTGTTTGGTCATTAAGCAAATTTAAATTTTTATTTTTACTATATTTATATATTTCTAAAGATTCAAGAATATTTAACTTTTGGCCCTTTGTTGAATAATGTAATATGTCAGTGTTGCTTAAATCAGGAAAACTGTGGCTGTGTTCTAAACAATGGTTGGCAAAGCTCGAGTCTGTTTTTTGTATTCTATATGATCGGTGATGTTTTGAAAAGCGAGTTTTAAAGCTTCTACCACTTTGTTCAATCTACAAGCTATCACACTCTGAACATTTTAACTTATAAACTCCTGATTTATCAAATTTATTAATTTTATCTTTAGCATTGTAAAGGATAGTGGACAGATTGTGTTGAGATTTAAAGGCTACTTTTATGTTATGTTCGGAAAGAGTATTAGCTATGTTTTCTGATAGGATAAAGATAGTTCATCTTATATATCTTTGTCATACTGTGGTTTATTGTAAAATTTTCTCATGTTTCTGTATTGAATACTTAGTCTACCTTTGTAATTCAGTTTGAAAATGACTCTGTGAGTTGAAACTGCAGTCACTGTTTTCTTAATAAATTTAGTGGTATAAAACATAGTAGTTCCTTTTTAAACATTTCCCTTAAAATGAGTAGTTTCATTTTTATACATTGATTGGATCATTTCAGCGCAAGCGAAATCTAAACATACTTGTATCTGATTCATTTCGAAGACTGTCCGATGAAATTAATGTAAGAAACCCGATTAACATAATTAGCAATTTTTTAATTTTGCAGTACTATTTTATTAGCAATGGTGGGCGTTTTACGTGATTTTGGTATAATGGAGACTGTTTAAAACAAGTTATATTTAGCTGTAATTCCTCATCACTTTTATAATGTGCCGGTAATCTATTCCAAATTTGGTGTAAACTGATTGAATCGACGAATGTTTTCACTTAGTTGATGGGAAAGAAGGCCAAGTCCTGTTATTCAAAATCAGTAAAATTTTTTGGGTTATTTTGGTATGAAATAATTACTTGACGTAAACATTCCATAATTTGTTGTTTTGTTAGTTCACTACTTGACATCACGATCGAATGAATGTAGCTCGCTCAGATTCGATCGTTTAATATACCAGCTCCCCTCCAACTGCTTTGGTGAACAGGAAGGAGGTAAGAGGTGGAGCAATAAGAGGCGGAGTTGATATAGGGGGCGAACTTGGGCCGTCCATCAGAAAGAAGGTCATTCTTGGCTGACCAATCAAAAAAGTGGTGGGGGGGGTCAAGTAGTTGCCCCCTATATCCACTACTTTTAGGAGAAGAAAGACATCAAATAATTTGTCTTGAAAATAACAGGAGGAAGGAGTAAGATCAACAAGTAGATATTTTTCAGTATAATAAAATATTGGGCACCCATTAATACTAACACAAAAAATAAATTGGAAAAGTCTCTATAAATTTTGAACATATTCTCCATCATAATTAACACATTTAAGTATATAGAGTTTGAAATAAAATTTCTGTGGTCTTGATTAAGCAATATTAGTGAGTTAAAATTTTTCCCTTAATATTTCTATGTTTAGGGGTCTTTCATTATAAATTTTATTTTTTAAAAACTTCCACAAAAAAAGTTCTAGTGGACTCAAATCTCAAAACAAGTAATTGTTATTTAATTATAAATTTTATATAATATTTAAAGGAAAAAGAAACAAAAACCATAACTACACACTATTGCTTCTTTTCCTGACCGCCTATCGACGAAGACTGCATGGCAGTCTAAAATATATATATATATATATATATATATATATATATATATATATATATATATATATATATATATATATATATATATATATATATATATATTCCAAAATTTTTGGTATTTTCCAAAGTTATGTAAAGTTTACAATTTTTGTAAATCATTCTTTCTTACTTTACATATTGAATAACATGTTTTCAAAAAATACGATTTTAATATCATTATTTTGTTGCTTATAGTTTACAGTTTTGAATCAAACAGATGGATACAGAGCCAAAATTTTGCTTTAGAAATTAGGGAATAAAAAACTAAAGAACAAGTTTTTGAATGAATTTAAAAACTGGAGATTTCTCTATTTCCCAATCTTCTTTTTTCCGAAAGCAATTATATACATTAATCAGAAAATCGTTCTTTTATAATCGAGTTGTTTACTTCACAGTGCCAAATTGCGGAAAGCCAGCCGTCACGTCTCAAAGACATTTATTTTGATTAAATCTCTATATATTTCCCAGGACCTGCCCGTTCGAATTACATCTCTGGAAAATTTGAATTTATGGACATGGAAAGGTTTCAAGAGGTTCTTGTTCCGTATATTTTGGACACGTACGCACCTTCTTTACAGGTACATTTTGTATTAATTGCTGATGTGAATATAGTTGAATCAATGAATCTGGTCGGTTACAATACATATCAATTTTTTGATTTATTTACAGCCATCTAGTCTTAATTTTGGTTCCTGGATATTTCGATCAAAATAATAAATATATTAGATCGATATTTTATATTAAAATTTAAATAACCTTCTTTTGAACATAAATTATTTTAATTTAATTAGTGGTAATATGGGCTTAATTAATTTCGTATAATATGTATTTTCTGCTATTACTAGGCTATGCGTGATTCAAATTTTCTCGAAAAAGTATGAGTTTTCGGAAATATTTGTAAAGTATCCTTTTTTTTAATGATATCTACAGTATCTAAAAAAACGTATTTTTTTTGGCCTGAAAACTAACACGTCTCAAAATTTTGACTTAGTTTAGTGGCGAGTCTGTTTTTGATTTCATTGTTAACATCAAAGGTTATCTATGGCCTCGATTTGAGTTTTCATCGGTTATATAACATGCCTAACATTTCCCTCAAAAACACAAGTCTTCTTAAAAGTTACAGAGCAAATGGTATGTCATTTGCTTTTTTCACATTTCGAGGTCGTTTAAAAGTCAATCGCCCCTGTTTGGCGCATTAAATCTTAGGAACCAAGCGGTTTAATTATAAATGTTTAATGACAAAACATAAGTTGATGATATTGAAACTGACCCAGAACTTGTGTTGCAAGGTCATTTTAAGATCAGCTTTTTTCGAATACGAACACCTTTCTGTCAGATAAGTGCGATTGACTTTTAGTTATGAAAAAAAGCATAGAAAGTATTTAAATCATTGGACTGTAAGTTTTTTCTAATTTCCATTTCTGCGATAAAAGTAGAAGTTCCTATTCGGAAAATAAAGTTGTTCTTGAAATTCAAGTCCAAGGTTAGTTACAAGGTCAAGCCTTTTCAATTTAAAGAAGTTTGCCTCTCTTGTCATTACGCTGCTCAGTTTCTCAGACTGTATGAGTTTTCGGTCAGGCAAGTGCGGTGGATTTTCAAACGACCTCTAGAAGTGAAAAGGGATATGACATATTTATATCCTTACTTTCCGCTTCTAGAATAAACAGTAGGGATTCCTATATGGAAAAACAAAGTTGTTTTTCAAAATTCAAGTCCAAGGTCAGTTTTAAGGTTATAAATGTTAAAAAAGATTGTGTTTTTTGTCATTAAACCTTTGTCATTAAACTGCGTGATTTCTAAGACTTACGCGTTTTTCTGCCAGACAAGGGCATTTGACTTGCAAACGACCTCTAGATGTGAAGAAAGCGTATGACATATTTACATATAACGTTAGACACAGAATTTTCAATAATTTTCATTTTTGCATACAAAACAAAAGTTACTCTTCGCAAAGACAAAGCTGATCTTGATATACAAGTCCAAGGTCAATTTCAAGGTCATGTGTGTTAGCAATTTCAACATAAGGAAACTTATGTTTTTAGTCATTAAACCGTTTCATTTTTAAGCCATTTTGGGTTTTTTAGTCAGACGATTGAGCTTAACCTTGAAATAACCTCTAGATGTAAAAAAATATGTAACTATATCTCGAAAAAAATAAGGATTCCAATTTGAAAAACCAAATTTAACCTCGAAGTGACTCCGATATACAAGTCCAAAGTCCTTTTCAGGGTCATAAACCTGACCTGACCTGACCCAGCGGCGACTTTGACCTTGACCTTCGATTGGTTTGTTTCAAAGTGATTTTGGTGTCCATATGGTTTAATAATTGTGAAAAAAAATGGTTGGCGACCTTGACATTCACATTTGAAGCCATTTGAAGGTCACGTGGTGCTAATCATATAAACATTACTGTTTTTGAATCCATAGATTTACAGTTTGTGAAATTCCTCTTTTAGGTGTGTCCCTAGTGAAAATTACCTCCATAGGGGCGCTTTTTTATCAGAAGGTGGTAAGGTTTTATAAGGATGCCTTTATCGGTTGTACCGAAATGAGGCCTGAAAATCTATCCTGCTACATCCATGCCGAGTGTTCTGGTCATCATTTTATTAAATCGATGGATAAATGCAGGCAATGGTGTGAACAGGGACGGATCCAGCCTCTCTCTTGGGGGGGGGGGGGGGGTTGGCGGTGATATCACAAAAGTACAGTATAGCAAGCGAAAGCAAGTTGTCGACAGAAGGGGGGGGAGAGGTACCAGCAACATTCTCATTTCTAGTGTAAAATTCAGGATCGGATCTATTTTTCTGAATTTGAAGCTCTTGGAGAGGTGGGGGGCGAGCACAAGAAAAAACAAGTTGCCGATAGGGGGGGAGGATGCTAGCAGCATACACATTCCTAGTATAAGAGGCAGAATCGGGTCTATTTTTCTGAACTAAAAGCTCTTGGGGGGGGGAGCTCTTACAAGAAAAATAAATTGTCACCAGGGGGGTGGGAGTGCCAGCAGCATACACATTCCTAATATAACAGACAGAATCGGCTCTTGTACTCAAAGCTCTTGGGAAGGGGAGGGGCGATCGCAAGCATACACATTCCTATACTCTATTCAAGAACTAGAGAGAGTAATAAAACTGTTACCGAAACCTCCAACGTACCTGCTCCAGTGCCGTAAATAACTGAGGACTGTTGTAAATCTAATTATATTTAAATATTATAAGGTTTTATAAATTTACAGCAACAAAAAAATTTGTGATAGTTCAATTTAATTTCTGTCAGTGAGAAAAGTACACCTTACAGTGTCTCCTCAGTGATTTATCTTGTGTGTGCTTGTTTTTATATATTATTTGAGATTAGTGAGATATCCAAAAGATATGGCTTCCACATCTATATTTATTTCAAAATCGTTAAACTAGGGCATTTTTCCTCAACGAAAAACTTATTACGATGAAGGTTTATGATGCCTTAAGATATCAATATCTAGATAATAATGTTAAAAGCTCTGTTGAGAAGTGTTCCAACATGCCAGGAGTTGGAAAATCTACTATGTACCGAATACTGAAGGAGAAGAAAACGACTGGAATTGTTAATACCCCCAAGCCACGTTCGATCACAGACAGACGAAAAACATCGTTGGAAGAACAGATGAAACTGCAATAAAAGGAGTTGTACATACATTGTATTATGAGAAGCAGATCCCAACCGTCGACAAAATTCTAACTAAAATCAATGAAGATCGGGATTTACCTGAAATTAAAAGAAGTGAGTTCTGGAAATTGCTCAGAGAACTTAACTTTTTCTGGGAAAAACCAAATAGGAAATCTGTTCTTATAGATCGTCCGGAAAATGTCCTTTGGAGAAGGAAATATCTCTCTCAAGTAAAAGGTAGAGTTGCTAGAAATAACACAACTTACGAAATTAGTAATTTAACTGAACTTTTGAAAGGTTTTTTTTAAATCAAGTTATTGTAGAAAATGGGGAAAAATCCATATAATAAAAGAATAAAAGAAAATGTGGAAACTCGATCTCATGATCGGTGAGATAGAGGAACCAATTATAATTAATTAGAGCGAAGATAACTTCACTGACTTTGATTACGAATTAGATACGTATTGTTTACCAGTGTAAACACAATTTATAATTTAAATTTTCTGTAATATATAAAAATGAATTACACTTGAAGCCCTTTTTAGTGTTTAATTGTAATTCTGCAGATGGTTTAAGAAATAAATAAACTGAAACATCAAATGTCCTAAAAATGTTTTTAATTAATAATAAAATGACCGATAGTCCCAAAAAAATTAATATAATATGGACGAATTTATTTTTTTTTATATATGTTTAACTCCTTCTATTTTTGACAATGGGTATTTTGTAAGTATTTATATCATAACTTATTTCTATGAAAAATATATGTGTCTAACAGATTTTGCCAAGACAGTTAACTAAAGAACACAGATAGTTTGCGAAGAAAAAAAGGGTAAAAAATGATTTATTACTCTCTCTAGTTCTTGAATAAACTATAGTATAAAAGGCAAAATCGGGTCTATTTTCCTGAACTCAAAGATCTTGGGGGGGGGGGGAGATCGCCCTCCCCTCGCCCCCCTGGATCCGCGCCTACTACGATGAATTTCGTACTATTTCGATCATATTCAGAGAAATCCCTTTCTGAGGAATAAATTCCGTATGAATAATTTGACTCACTAATTACATTTGGAGATAATTTCTTCTTATGACATAAATACCTACCTAAAAATGGAATTTCACAAACTGAGGATCTATGGATATAAAAATAGGAATTCACACGCAATTAACACTATGTGATCTTCAAATGGCGTCTAAATGAAATAAAAACCTATAAGTCATTCATATTGTTGGGCGGCAATGTCTTCTACTTTCCATCTTTGCAATAAAAATAGGTTAAGTCACCATTAAAATTCAACAACTTATCTTCGAGTCATTTTTTATGCACATGCTTCATACATAAATATTTAGCTGCAGCTTTTAAAATGGGACACCCTGTATAACGATCTTAAATATACTCTGACTTCTTCTGGCATAGCGGGATATAACGCGAATAAAAATTGTACGCTACTGGATCAGTAACAAACATGGTTTAAAGGCTTAGAAAGTTACAGAGTCGCAGCTGTTTCCCGTTATTTCTCTCCTCTCTGTAATTAAACACTAATTTGCCATTTTGCCTGCGTGAGTGTTACTTTAAGCACCCACCGCACTGTCGCTTTCATTATTTATTTCAGTTTTATTAACTGCCGGTATTTCCCTCCTTCTGTTTTGGGGTAATACCCTTTCATTTATACATGGAATAAGGAATATTAATGCGAAATTCTCACTTGTAGCCTTGAAAATTTTCTTGTTCAAGAAAGTAATGGGGTAAATCAGAGACAGTCAAATTATGAGCAAATATAAAACTTTTAAATTCGTTCGCGACATTTGCATTTCTGCGGATCCCTTTTGAATACTCTTTCTGGTAGGAATTTCTGGTTTAAATGAGATGATTTGAAATTAAAATTTGCCATTACCATGAACATTTTTGGTTTGCTTCTCACGTAACGTTGCGTATATTCGGGGATTGTTTAGCCACTTATTTTTTAATATTACTGTCATTTTTAGGATTCCATATTTTAAAAAGGAAAAAAAATTATCTGCTTTTTTATAATTCTATGAAATCCTTCATATAGGTTCTTCAAAACTATGTCAAAAAACTTTGTTTGGAGAAAAATGAGTTTAAATACAGGCAACTCGAATATTCAATCTTGCATCAAAATATGAATTGCGTTCGCATTGTCAAGAGAAAATGTGTTACAATAATAAAGAACAAAAGCTTTCACGGCTTTGATCAAGTTGAAAATCATGGTTCTCGGGTTTAGATTGTGTCAAATTGGAATTATTATCCGACGTTTCGCCTACGATTGCACGAGGCATCTTCAGGGATTTTTACTCCACGATATTAGAACGGTGAATGCTTACCGAAGAGCAACAGCCCTGTATTTATACCCGACTGGTGCTCAGCGAACCATAATCCAGCGTTACAATCGATTTCCACGTGTAATATAGACTATAACCCACATCTCTATTAATATTATTTGGATATTTACAAATTTCGATTGATTGTCTAATTTTATGTTTAAAGAAACCACACTGATGCTTTAGTTTCTTTTACATTAAATGTGTGACATGAGCAATGCTCGTGTTCAGCTACTGTAGATTGTACAATTTGTTTCTTTTTTATACATCTTTCATGTTCCTTAAGCCTAATGGATATATACTGTCCTGTTTCACCTACATACACTTTACCACAAAAGCAAGATATCTTGTTAATGCCTTCTTGAAATTAAATTGCGTCCTTTGAAGACTTCAAACATTGTCCAACTTTCTTACATGTGGCGAAAATTGTCTGAATGTTTGATTTTCGGAGCAATCTGGTAATCTTGTCGGTGGTTCCGCGTGTGTAAAGTAAGACAACAGTGTCGATAGGAGGTTCATTTATGACATTTTGTTGAGTAGTTGGGTTTTTATATTTATTAATAGAACGTCTTATACCTTCAACGCAATATCCATTGCCTCTCAGAGCACTAGGCAGTTTTTCTGTTTCTGATTTTAGTGATTGTACGTCACATATTGAAAGTGCGCTATGTACCAAGAAGTTTAAGATGGATTGTTTTTGAGAAGGATGATGGTGTGACGCTGCATTGAGATATCGATTTGTATGTGTTGATTTTCTGTACAGGGTGAGTCAACGATTGGATGAAGTAGGTTTGTGCCTTTTCGGTGAAATTAACAAAGAAACTATATTTATTGTTTGATACAGTTTATTTTTAAGCAGATTTTAAAAATATTTAGGACTCTACAGGGTGAGCCAAAAAACTAGGACAGCATAAAGTTGTATTTTTTTAAATAGAACACCCAATATACGAATCGTATTTTCGATTTAGCTTATAATTTTAAATCTTTTTTATTAAGGGTTTACTATAACAAAACTTTATAGTTTCTGAGATAATTAAGTTTAAAGAAAGCATCAATTCAATCCTAAATAACGTTTTCAATTTTGTGACTAATATATTCAAATTTGGAATTTAGCAAGGCCAAGGACAAGTTAACATAATTTTTATCTAATATTTGCAATAAAAGCTACAGGGTGTTGAACACATCGGCTCAAATTTGAACAAGTTTAAATGAATAAATATCTTTTTTTTAAATGGTACACCCTGTATATTTTCATGTTATTTAATAGAGTAATAAAAACCCTAAAAGTTTTGTTCAATATATCTTATACCTATTTATAATAGTTTTTGAGATATTTCAGTTTTTCTTATTTTCCATACTTTTTTACAGAAATAGTCTTCATTATCATAGTAGCCATGGCAAAAACAATGTAAAAGAATATTTTTCTGTGTGTCAAATTTATAACCGCAATCGCTTCTTTTGGTTTTTATGTAGTGTAGTTTGTTTTTTTTTTTGCATTCATCTTATATTATAAAATGAATTTTCCAAAGAATGAGTTAATAGATATGATTTATACAATAGGAGAGGCTCAAAAAAATTGCCTTCTTGCTCAAAGAATTTACAAAATGAAGTATCCTGATCGACGCCAGCCTAATATCCATACTTTTCAAAACTTAATGCAAAGATTTGATTCTTCTGGTACTGTTGATTATCCAAAATGTAAAGTGGTTAACAAACCAATAACTAATGAAGAAAAAGAACTACAAGTATTCTTAAATGTTCAGGAAAATCCTTATATTGGAAGCCGTCAGTTAGCAGCATTATGTGAAACATCACAATCCACCGCTAATCGTACTACCAAGAAATATAGGTATCATCCATATCACATGGAATTACACCAAGAATTGTATGGACAGGATTTTGAAAGTCGTGTAAACTTTTGTCGTACAATAAATGCGGAGATTCAATTAAATCCAAATTTATTATGCAAGGTAATGTTTAGTGATGAAGCTACTTTTAGAAGTAACGATGCCGTAAATAGACGCAACATGCATTATTATGCCACAGAAAACCCATTTTGGATTAGAGAGGTGCAACATCAAAACCACTGGTTATTAAATGTTTGGTGTGGTATTCATCATAATCGAATTATTGGACCCCACTTTTTTAATGAACCACTAAATGGCCATAGTTACTAGAACTTTCTACAAGAACGGAATCTGCAAAAAAGACTAAATTTGTGCATTGCACAAGAGGGTCGTTTATTCGAACACTTATTAAAAAGAAATATTTAATCTCAGTATTTAATAGGTAATTTTTTTGTTTCAATTTAATATAAAAGTAAATATGTATTTGCCTTGTCGTTATTGTTGTGTTAATTTTTTCACATTATGTTTAATTAAACTATTGCCGTTGTAATATAACGAATAATGTATTTCATCATATTTAACCACATTCTGTTTGTTTCTGTAGTTTCTTTTTATTATTTTACATGGCTACTATGATAATGAAGACTATTTCTGTAAAAAAGTATGGAAAATAAGAAAAACTGAAATATCTCAAAAACTATTATAAATGGGTATAGGATATATTGAACAAAACTTTTAGGGTTTTTATTACTCTATTAAATAACATGACAATATACAGGGTGTACCATTTAAAAAAAAGATATTTATTCATTTAAACTTGTTCAAATTTGAACCGATGTGTTCAACACCCTGTAGCTTTTATTGCAAATATTAGGTAAAAATTATGTTAACTTGGCCTTGGCCTTGCTAAATTCCAAATTTAAATATATTTGTCACAAAATTGAAAACGTTATTTAGGATTGAATTGATGCTTGAAAATGTGACTTTTTTTCTTTAAACTTAATTATCTCAGAAACTATAAAGTTTTGTTATAGTAAACTCTTAATAAAAAAGATTTAAAATTATAAGCTAAATCGAAAATACGATTCGTATATAGGGTGTTCTATTTAAAAAAATACAACTTTATGCTGTCCTAGTTTTTTGGCTCACCCTGTAGAGTCCTAAATATTTTTAAAATCTGCGTAAAAATAAACTGTATCAAACAGTAAATATAATTTCTTTGTTAATTTCACCGAAAAGGCACAAACCTACTTCATCCAATCGTTGACTCACCCTGTACATAAAATGTCCTAATTTGCCATTCTCTTTCCTTTGTACTAGTACATCAAGAAAGGGAAGGGCACCATTTGATTCAGCTTACATAATGAATTTAATGCTAGAGTGTTGTTGATTTAGATGATCCAGGAATTTATAAAGGTTATCTGTACCATGCGGCCAAACCACGAACGTATCATCTACATATCTGCACCAAAATATACTGTTTTGACGCTTACATTCACTTGTCTTGCGGTTAGTAATTCATTTTTGAGGTGCGGAGGTGCGGAGATGTAAGTGAGCGATCTCGGAAAGATGGAATTCTCAAATATTGGTCATTTCTTGGCATTGTACATCTTTTTCGTCCTTGACCAGGGCGCCTTTTATATACTAGAGTTTTCCTGTATCGCTGTACTGTACGAGAAACAGTCGATTGATGGATACGCACTCTCCGCGCAATATCTTCATGTCTGCAACCCTCATTGGCTAAAGTAATAATGTTATCATATTCTAAATTGTTTAAATGTGGCATCTTAGCAACAAAAAAATGCAGGATTGACAAATAAGGCAATGGAAATGTCATTTTGACAACGACAAACAGAATAGCAGCGATTTTTAATCGTCAAGGCATCCTATGCAATTTGTGTAATTTGTGATATTATGACTTCTTCCGCTCTAAAGGCTATATCTAAGTATTGTTTTATCTGTAATAAATTGCAATAAAAGTAAAAACTCGTAGCATAAAAAATTTAACAATGAAAATACATAACGATATAAAGGAAAATATATATATATATATATATATATATATATATATATATATATATATATATATATATATATATATATAAATTCTTAAAAATAAAATATGCAATAAGTATTTTTGTTGGTAAGTGTATTTATGTCCTTTCTACGAAAATATTATTTTATAATAAATATAGACATTACTGAAAATTTAATGCCATAATGTAGCAGATATTCTTTCACAAAATTCTTTTACAAAAACACTCCTTTATTATTTTTCGTATTTTTTAAAATTAAACATACACCGCAGTTTGAACGCTTGTTCACTGGCGTATATAATTTTTCTAAAATTGTATCTATTCATAACAAAAAATGTCGCAATTGAGCAAGATAGAGCCCAACCTCATGTGAATAAAAGCCAACGTACTCGCTTATTCCGTTTTGCATCTGCTAAATCAAGTATAAAGCTGCAATACAAAGAGGTTTAAGAGTAGGAATACGAATATTAAATAATACGATTTACTCCATGAAAAAAAGAGCTGTTTTGTTAAACAAAAATGTAACATTGGTATTTTGCTGGAATATGTTCATTTCAGCATCCTATAAAACACATCTCGATAGTAACTCTGAAAGACCTGTGAAAAAAAAATGGCGGGCCAAAAATGGTCACGGTTTTTTGAGTTAAACTCGAAAAGTAAAAGTTGTATGTAAAATGTTTCAAACGATAGTTGTAGAGAATTTAAAAACCTATCGATTCATATAATATAAGTTATAGGTGGCGCTACTAGTTATCGAGATATATTTTTTTCGACAAAATTTACGGTTTTTGTTTCTTCTTTAAAAAGACAAATTACCAATTTAAAATTTAACATAAATATAGGTATTATCATTCTAAAAAAGTATGTCAATCCCGGAATCTGTGAGTTTTTTATTTTCCCAGAAATTTAATGTCAAATTTGAAAATTCAGCCTCAATTTTCTGTTTTCCAAATTAAGATACAATGCTCAATTTTAATGTAAATTGTTTGTATTGTTTTATATTTTAAAGATCTATTAAAAAAATAATATAAAGGAAAAAACTGTAGAATATGTAATATATAATTCAATATTTGTATGATTTTCTTCATAATTTTTTGTAAAAGTCTTATTAATTAACGAATTAATAATTAATATGACTCAACAAATTGTTACTATCATATAAATTAATAAAACAACATCAGTATTATAAATATTACTGGTAATGCATAAATTTCCTTGAAGCGCCAATGAATAATGCGCCTGAACTATGGCAACCCTTCGACAGAGGCCTACAGCAGCTATTTTCGACTAGATTCGGCTCAATTTTCGAAGGTTCACAGATCGTATGGAAGTGTATTTCTTGGATCTAAAAAATGTACAGGTAAAGTACAAGTATTTAAAAGCATCTTCTGCAAATTTGAGCCCTTAATATTCATTTGTCACGCCATTATGAATTTCTGAAAAAAAAAACAGTTTTTTCATTCAAAATTAATTTTTTTTTTAAGATCGGAAATGATACATCTAAATCCAATGCATGCATTAAAAAAATGTTCTCCTCCGGTGAAAAGTTATCGCAATTTTTTTGGTGAAAAATTGGTTTCTGCAAAATTTTTCGGCCACGATTGAAAAAATTTTTTTTTTAATAGATCTCCAAAATATAAAACAATACAAACAATTTCCATTAAAATTGAGCATTGTATCTTAATTAGGAAAACGGAAAATTGAGGTTGAATTTTCAACTTTGACCACAAATTTCTCGGAAAATAAAAAGCTCACGGATTCCGGGTTTGACATACATTTTTAGAATGATAATATCTATATTTATGTTAAATTTCAATCGGTAATTTGTTAATAAATGTCTTAAAAAAAAATGAAAGCCGTAAATTTTGTCGAAAAAAAAAATATCTTGATAACTAGTGGCGCTACCTATAACTTATATTATATGAATCGATAGGTTTTTCACTTCTCTACAACTGGCTACGGTATCATTAAATACGTATCGTCCCTTATCTCACGAAGTGACACATTTTAGAAGAAAACATCAAATCATTGAGGTGTGTACAGGGTGAGTCAACGATTGGATAAAGTAAGTTTGTGCCTTTTCGGTGAAATTAATAAAGAAACTATATTTATTGTTTGATACAGTTTATTTTTACGCAGATTTTAAAAATATTTAGGACTCTACAGGGTGAGCCAAAAAACTAGGACAGCATAAAGTTGTATTTTTTTAAATAGAACACCCTATATACGAATCGTATTTTCGATTTAGCTTATAATTTTAAATCTTTTTTATTAAGGGTTTACTATAACAAAACTTTATAGTTTCTGAGATAATTAAGTTTAAAGAAAAAAAGTCACATTTTCAAGCATCAATTCAATCCTAAATAACGTTTTCAATTTTGTGACAAATATATTCAAATTTGGAATTTAGCAAGGCCAAGGACAAGTTAGCATAATTTTTACCTAATATTTGCAATAAACGGTACAGGGTGTTGAACACATCGGCTCAAATTTGAACAAGTTTAAATGAATAAATATCTTTTTTTTTTAAATGGTACACCCTGTATATTTTTATGTTATTTAATAGAGTAATAAAAATCCTAAAAGCTTTGTTCAATATGTCCTATACCTATTTATAATAGTTTTTGAGATATTTCAGTTTTTCTTATTTTCCATACTTTTTTACAGAAATAGTCTTCATTATCATAGTAGCCAAGGCAAAAACAATGTAAAAGAACATTTTTCTGTGTGTCAAATTTATAACCGCAATCGCTTCTTTTGGTTTTTATGTAGTGTAGTTTTTTTTTGCATTCATCTTATATTGTAAAATGAATTTTCCAAAGAATGAGTTAATAGATATGATTTATACAATAGGAGAGGCTCAAAAAAATTGCCTTCTTGCTCAAAGAATTTACAAAATGAAGTATCCTGATCGACGAAAGCCTAATACCCATACTTTTCAAAACTTAATGCAAAGATTTGATTCTTCTGGTACTGTTGATTATCCAAAACGTAAAGTGGTCAACAAACCAGTAACTAATGAAGAAAAAGAACTACAAGTATTGTTAAATGTTCAGGAAAATCCTTATATTGGTAGCCGTCAGTTAGCAGCATTATGTGAAACATCACAATCCACCGCTAATCGTACTACCAAGAAATATAGGTATCATCCATATCACATGGAATTACACCAAGAATTTCATGGACAGGATTTTGAAAGTCGTGTAAACTTTTGTCGTACAATAAATGCGGAGATTCAATTAAATCCAAATTTATTATGCAAGGTAATGTTTAGTGATGAAGCTACTTTTAGAAGTAACGGTGCCGTAAATAGACGCAACATGCATTATTATGCCACAGAAAACCCATTTTGGATTAGAGAGGTGCAACATCAAAACCACTGGTCATTAAATGTTTGGTGTGGTATTCATCATAATCGAATTATTGGACCCCACTTTTTTAATGAACCACTAAATGACCTGAACTTTCTACAAGAAGAACTACCCCAACTGCTTCAAGGTCTCGATAGGGATGAGCTCGACAGTATGTGGTTCCAGCATGGTGCGCCTCGGCATTACCATCATGAAGTTCGTGCGTTTTTGGACCAACGATATCCGCAAAAATGGATTGGACGTGGGGGTTTCATTGAGTGGCCACCAAGGTCTTGCGACATCACCCCATTAGATTTCTTCCTATGGGGTTATATTAAAAATAAGGTGTATGTTAATCCACCAACAACAGTGGAAGATATGCGAAACAGGATTAGGGATACCTGTAGAACAATAACGCCACTAATTTTGTCCAGGGTCCGAGAAAATCTGCAAAAAAGACTAAATTTGTGCATTGCACAAGAGGGTCGTTTATTCGAACACTTATTAAAAAGAAATAATTAATCTCAGTATTTAATAGGTATTTTTTTTGTTTCAATTTAGTATAAAAGTAAATATGTATTTGCCTTGTCGTTATTGTTGTGTTAATTTTTTCACATTATGTTTAATTAAACTATTGCCGTTGTAATATAACGAATAATATATTTCATCATATTTAACCACATTCTGTTTGTTTCTGTAGTTTCTTTTTATTATTTTACATGACTACTATGATAATGAAGACTATTTCTGTAAAAAAGTATGGAAAATAAGAAAAACTGAAATATCTCAAAAACTATTATAAATAGGTATAGGATATATTGAACAAAACTTTTAGGGTTTTTATTACTCTATTAAATAACATGAAAATATACAGGGTGTACCATTTAAAAAAAAAAGATATTTATTCATTTAAACTTGTTCAAATTTGAGCCGATGTGTTCAACACCCTGTAGCTTTTATTGCAAATATTAGGTAAAAATTATGTTAACTTGTCCAAATTTGAATATATTTGTCACAAAATTGAAAACGTTATTTAGGATTGAATTGATGCTTGAAAATGTGACTTTTTTTCTTTAAACTTATTTATCTCAGAAACTATAAAGTTTTGTTATAGTAAACCCTTAATAAAAAAGATTTAAAATTATAAGCTAAATCGAAAATACGATTAGTATATAGGGTGTTCTATTTTAAAAAATACAATTTTATGCTGTTCTGGTTTTTTGGCTCACCTTGTAGAGTCCTAAATATTTTTAAAATCTGCGTAAAAATAAACTGTATCAAACAATAAATATAGTTTCTTTGTTAATTTCACCGAAAAGGCACAAACCTACTTCATCCAATCGTTGACTCACCCTGTACAGTGAAGCGAGAGTTTGCGCTTCAATGGATGTAGTCTCTATATATAAGCTCGTAGCCTTAAGACAAAACATTCAGTTTGTACACCTGATAACGATTAGATATAGAAGCTAATCGAAACGTCGTAAGAACAAACAAAAATAAAGACAATGCAAGTCCGACAACCACATTTTAGTCAAACTTCTTGTTGTTTTTAAACTCCGAATTTGGGAATATTATTATTTGTTTGTTTACTTTATAATCGATTTGTAGAGATAACCAATTGACTGTATTTCAACGACAATTCTATCTCTGGAATTACGACATCGTTGTTATTCGAAAAGCTGCAAATGATATTTCGTTACGTAGACCGGAGTCATTCGAGAAACAGAAGTTTACCAGATCTTTTTTGAAAGACAATTCCCCAGTTTCCGAGGAAAGACGAAGAGTCACTTTCTAACCGGCTTTGTTGTAGTAAGGAATTTGTTTCAACCAAAACGGCTTTGTTAAAGGAACTATTGTCGGAAAAGTGTTTGTTTTATATTTGAGTTAGATTTCCAATTCATATATGTGTCTAAATAAATAGACTATTGTTATTTTTCAGTGGAACAACTAGTTTTATAAATAATTTGGTAGTATACTTATAAAAACATTTTTATTATGTAATATCTCACTCTAGATTCGTATCGTATTAACTTCAGTTTTATGTACACCCACTTTGTTATCTTAGCTTACCGTCAAGGATGGAGTAAGTTTACGATCTATAGGAAAAATTTATCAATAAACCACATAGGGTGTGTCTAAAAGGTCTGTATAAAATGCAAGCGCAAATTCTTGAGGCTGAAATATAAATATCTGGCCCAATTTAGCTTACAATTCGAAAAGTTGATTGTTTTCAAAATACAGGGCATCAGAATTATAATTTTTTAAAATTTTTTTTGAAAATATTTATCCTAATATTAATTTAATTTACGCTAAGTTTAGGAGGATAGATCAAGGTCTGATTACAATTTCGATTCTGTTTCTAAGTTAATTGAATTTAAATTGCGTAGAGACTTGTCGTAGTTCTTCTTCATACTTCATTCGGGTTTTGGCTAGTCCAGGAAATTTGGACCTTGTTTAAGGGTCAACAAACAAACAACAATAAAAATTCACATAGCAACGAGCTAACAACGATAACAATGCAAGAATGAATTGGCAAAGAACAATAAGAATAACAGTAATTTTTTTTCTAAATTAAACTGCAAGTAAATGTTCATTTTGATCTCCATTACATGTACACAAATATTAATTATACGGAGAAAGTTCATCAGCTCTTCATCTAAGCATAAAATGCGTAGTGAATTTTGTATTCGAGCCCATATTTTGTCTTCGGTGTTCACTGATTTACAATATAACATTTGTTTAAGAGCTCTCCATAAAAAGTAATCAATCGGCGTTAGATCCGGTGAAGGGGGCGGCTAATTTGCAGGAGCATCACTTCTTTTGAAAATTCATCGATTTAGAAAATTCTAATGGGAGCAGTCTGGGTTTTATTTAAAAAAAAAACATTTTCCAAAAACATTATTTTTATGTAGTATTTAGATGTAGATTTATATGTAGAATTAGTGTACAAATTCTTATTTAGGTCGGCGAAATCCAAATATATATATATATATATATATATATATATATATATATATATATATATATATATATATATATATTTATACATTTGGCCAAGCCATCCGACGAGAGGTCGGCGAAGCCGCGTTCAGTGTTGCATGCTTCCTTCCGATCTATCCTTTGCACAGCCAGGTGCATGTCGTTACCCTGATGAGTCTAGTGAGAGACGAAACATGTATCTTTGCCGTATCACTGTGGCGGGGAGGGTAAGCTTTGACTTTCTTCTCGGTATGGTGGTATAGGTGGGCCACCATCTCGATGGTGTTGGAATAGGATCAATTGTGTTTTATTACAATTTATTCTAACTGTGCAACCTCTAACACAGAAGGGATGTGATGGAGCGAAGTTTGCATTCACTGTTTCGCATTTTACTTCACTTACATACGGAGTTGCACATAGTTGTACGTTTGCTGAATGTGATTTCATCACTACAACAGCATAATGTGAATATAATCACTGCTAATGCATCTCACACGGAGGAATCCGTGAAAGCCGTATAAACATATATATATATATATAAATATATATATATATATATATATATATATATATATATATATATATATATATATATATATATTTATATATATATTGTCATGATGAAGGAGCTTAAAAAAAGTTACTTAGAATTTAGAAAGATCCTGCATCAAGGTTTTTGAAGCATGGCGTCTCAATTACTTTGGCATAGTCGGCTTCTCATTTGACCAAAGGGCTAAAGACATTCTAGTATTGACAACCATCTTCATAACGTAACAAAACCTGTTTGTGGTTGCTCATACACTCCAGGCTTTTCCAAATCTTGAAATGTAGCATCGACTTTTTCCTTCCAGAGCTCTTCTAGTTTATTTATTTGTTGAACAGTAATTTGCCTGTCCTTGTTCGTAAGGAATTTTGACTAGCCATCTTAAGAAACAACGGTCTGCAATTTGAGGTGGATAATACAATCTTAGTTGTCGAAAGGCTCAAAAAATTTTTAAAAGTCTTTTTTACCTAAAATGTTTAATCTTATTACCGACCTTAACGACTTACTTATGTTTAAAATGATTTCCGAATTTTTTGTTTTAGATGTACCTGACCCCCTTGAGATATCATGTCAACCAATTTTTTTAAGGTTCCCTTATGGCCATCATTTTGCCTCTATAAATAAACGAAAAAACAATTTTTATTGATTCAATTGTATATATTTCATTATGCAAAAGTTTTGATTATTTTTAATTATTATTTCTATCATTTAATGAAAAATGTGGGATGCAATGTCATACATCAATCACGTATTTTGTTTAGTAGCCAGTGAAAGATTATTTGATAAATTAAGTGGGGTGGTAAGACGAGAGGGTCAACACTTGATATGTGAATTTGGTAATGTACTGACGTTACCGAATATTTATGTAGCAACACTGCACCGATATCAAACTCAATCGATTCACCAACTTAAGTTGTTCTTTTAGGTCTAAATATGGCAAACTTTGGTCTGAAACTATATATATATATATATATATATATATATATATATATATATATATATATATATATATATATCATATTATATCACGTAAAGTTTCTACAAAATGTGAAGGTCCCGAATTATATTGCCAGACTCTGGCTAAATTCTCTACTTTTTTAAATACCTGGCACTGAAGACTTTTGTACAGGGTGAGTCAACGATTGGATGAAGTAGGTTTGTAACTATATTTATTGTTTGATACAGTTTATTTTTATGCAGATTTTAAAAATATTTAGGACTCTACAGGGTGAGCCAAAAAACTAGGACAGCATAAAGTTGTATTTTTTTAAATAGAACACCCTATATACGAATCGTATTTTCGATTTAGCTTATAATTTTAAATCTTTTTTGTTAAGAGTTTACTATAACAAAACTTTATAGTTTCTGAGATAATTAAGTTTAAAGAAAAAAAGTCACATTTTCAAGCATCAATTCATTCCTAAATAACGTTTTCAATTTTGTGACAAATATATTCAAATTTAGAATTTAGCAAGGCCAAGGACAAGTTAATATAATTTTTACCTAATATTTGCAATAAAAGCTACAGGGTGTTGAACACATCGGCTCAAATTTGAACAAGTTTAAATGAATAAATATCTTTTTTTTTAAATGGTACACCCTGTATATTTTCATGTTATTTAATAGAGTAATAAAAACCCTAAAAGTTTTGTTCAATATATCCTATACCTATTTATAATAGTTTTTGAGATATTTCAGTTTTTCTTATTTTCCATACTTTTTTACAGAAATAGTCTTCATTATCATAGTAGCCATGGCAAAAACAATGTAAAAGAATATTTTTCTGTGTGTCAAATTTATAACCGCAATCTCTTCTTTTGGTTTTTATGTAGTGTAGTTTGTTTTTTTTGCATTCATCTTATATTGTAAAATGAATTTTCCAAAGAATGAGTTAATAGATATGATTTATACAATAGGAGAGGCTCAAAAAAATTGCCTTCTTGCTCAAAGAATTTACAAAATGAAGTATCCTGATCGACGTCAGCCTAATACCCATACTTTTCAAAACTTAATGCAAAGATTTGATTCTTCTGGTACTGTTGATTATCCAAAACGTAGAGTGGTCAACAAACCAGTAACTAATAAAGAAAAAGAACTACAAGTATTTTTAAATGTTCAGGAAAATCCTTATATTGGTAGCCGTCAGTTAGCAGCATTATGTGAAACATCACAATCCACCGTTAATCGTACTACCAAGAAATATAGATATCATCCATATCACATGGAATTACACCAAGAATTGCATGGACAGGATTTTGAAAGTCGTGTAAACTTTTGTCGTACAATAAATGCGGAGATTCAATTAAATCCAAATTTATTATGCAAGGTAATGTTTAGTGATGAAGCTACTTTTAGAAGTAACGGTGTCGTAAATAGACGCAACATGCATTATTATGCCACAGAAAACTCATTTTGGATTAGAGAGGTGCAACATCAAAACCACTGGTCATTAAATGTTTGGTGTGGTATTCATCATAATCGAATTATTGGACCCCACTTTTTTAATGAACCACTAAATGGCCATAGTTACCTGAACTTTCTACAAGAAGAACTACCCCAACTGCTTCAAGGTCTCGATAGGGATGAGCTCGACAGTATGTGGTTCCAGCACGATGGTGCGCCTCCGCATTACCATTGTGAAGTTCGTGCGTTTTTGGACCAACGATATCCGCAAAAATGGATTGGACGTGGGGGTTTCATTGAGTGGCCACCAAGGTCTTGCGACATCACCCCATTAGATTTCTTCCTATGGGGTTATATTAAAAATAAGGTGTATGTTAATCCACCAACAACAGTGGAAGATATGCGAAACAGGATTAGGGATACCTGTAGAACAATAACGATACTAATTTTGTCCAGGGTCCGAGAAAATCTGCAAAAAAGACTAAATTTGTGCATTGCACAAGAGGGTCGTTTATTCGAACACTTATTAAAAAGAAATAATTAATCTCAGTATTTAATTTTTTTTGTTTCAATTTAGTATAAAAGTAAATATGTATTTGCTTTGTCGTTATTGTTGTGTTAATTTTTTCACATTATGTTTAATTAAACTATTGCCGTTGTAATATAACGTATTTCATCATATTTAACCACATTCTGTTTGTTTCTGTAGTTTCTTTTTATTGTTTTACATGGCTACTATGATAGTGAAGACTATTTCTGTAAAAAAGTATGGAAAATAAGAAAAACTGAAATATCTCAAAAACTATTATAAATAAGTATAGGATATATTGAACAAAACTTTTAGGGTTTTTATTACTCTATTAAATAACATGAAAATATACAGGGTGTACCATTTAAAAAAAAAGATATTTATTCATTTAAACTTGTTCAAATTTGAGCCGATGTGTTCAACACCCTGTAGCTTTTATTGCAAATATTAGGTAAAAATTATGTTAACTTGTCCTTGGCCTGGCCAAATTCCAAATTTGAATATATTTGTCACAAAATTGAAAACGTTATTTAGGATTGAATTGATGCTTGAAAATGTGACTTTTTTTCTTTAAACTTAATTATCTCAGAAACTATAAAGTTTTGTTATAGTAAACTTTTAATAAAAAAGATTTAAAATTATAAGCTAAATCGAAAATACGATTCGTATATAGGGTGTTCTATTTAAAAAAATACAACTTTATGCTGTCCTAGTTTTTTGGCTCACCCTGTAGAGTCCTAAATATTTTTAAAATCCGCGTAAAAATAAACTGTATCAAACAATAAATATAATTTCTTTGTTAATTTCACCGAAAAGGCACAAACCTACTTCATCCAATCGTTGACTCACCCTGTACTTACATCTCGCAATACTTTCTCAACGAATTTTTGAAAAATAACATAGCCTGTCTTGGTTCCATAAGGTAACCTATCTATAAACATTTTGTCCTATCTCTTGTAAAGCAACAGTTATTGGTAAATAATTAAAAAAAAATTACGTCGTGTGCTCTACGATTATTAATAAATCGACAGAATACTAGTCTCAATTTGAGGGCGGGAGATTAAAGGTCCAAAAGATGTTTGGCAGATTTTCAAATTTGGCGGCACAAACCAACTGAAAAAGGTGATTTAAATTAATATTCCAAAATTTTTTTAAATTAAATAAGGTAAGTTATAGAAAAAATTACATTTTCCCTTGTCACTTGTATTTGAACACATCTTGACAAATATTACAATATGGTTTGTAGAAATGACTTTTACTTGCGATGAATAATCATTCATGTATATATCAGCTTATTATGGAAAGCCGAGAGTGGTTATATATCCCCATACGTTTATAAATCTCTCTCTCTTTCTCTCTCTAGCAGTTTAATTTGGTCCACTCTTTTAGTCTCTTCCATTGCAACTTATTTTCTGCAATCAGGTGCCAGTTCCTACCTGTTTTCCTTTTTACGTCGTCTCTCCATCTTTTTGGGGGTCTTCCGATACATTTTTTTGACGACCTAGGTCTCCATTGCAATATAAATTTTATCCACCTTGTATAGTCTTGCCTAGCGACGTGTCCTACCCAGCTCCATTTTAAAGTAGCAATGCGTTTTATCGCATCCTCTACTTTCGTGCGTCTTTTTACTTCTACGGTCGTTATTCGGTCAAGTGGTGATATTGCTCGCTGTGTAGTACGCAGTTTATTGGCTGCTTTAACTGTTAATGTGATTGTCTCCATTCCATAGGTCATTATTGGGAGAACGCACGACTCAAATAATCTTCTTTTGAAATTAATGGGAATATCGGGGTTTTTTAGAGCGTATCCCAATCTTCCAACGGCTATCCAGGACATTCTAATTCTTCTATTTATTTCCGCTTCTTGGTTTTCTTTCCCAAGTCTAATTATACATATTCCTCGACTCTTTATATTTCGTTGTTTCCTACGTACGTATCTTCTGGAGATATTATTTTGGTTTTTGCTACGTTCATGCTTAATACAACTCTCTCTGAAGCACTTTTCAACTCAGAGAGCATTTCCTGTAAATTATCTAAATCTTCACTTATTAATACCACGTCATCCGCTAAACATGAGATATCTATCATCGATGCTAATGTCCTTATGTTCCCAGTCTAGTTGCTTAAAGACATCTTCCAGTGATAAAGCAAAGGGTTTAGGGGAAAACATTTCTCCCTGTTACACCCCTCGATCAATATTTATCTTCTATGTTTCTAGGTTTTCTATTATCTTTACTTGCAGTGTGGCCTTATCGTAAATATTGAAGATTTCTGCATCCGGAATCAATCCTTGCATTGCTTGAATTAGGACCCATAACTCGACAGAATCAAAAGCCTTGCTATAATCCACGAATGCTAGATGAATCTGAATATTATATTCGGTGCATTTTTCAATTAGTAATTTAAGGTTCTGTTGTACTAAAGCCCTTTCGAAACCCGGCATGTTTTGGAGGTTGATTCCGATGTCTAATTTGTCGCATTTTTTGTACAGAAGAATGACGCATTTATTCAAAAGAAAACACATTGAATGTAGTGTTGCAGACCCTCCGAGTTTCGACATTTCTTTAGATATACGATCTTCACCTGACCCACAATGAAACAGCCATAAACATTAAAATATAAATAATGTAACACAATAATATAAAATGAAAACCATGTAAAAAGTACCCAGTTGTATAATAAAGAAAATTTGGCTATATACTTTTGCTAAAGGCAACCCATATTACGTTATTTCACTAAACGTTAGCATTATTAAAGTACATTTAAGCTAGTGTACAAAACAAAATAAGCAATTTTGCCAAACAACAACTATTAAGTTAAACAGGCAAACTACCTCAACAACTTTTAAAAGTAATAAGAATAATTTTATTACAAATTTTGTAAAATTAGAAATGGCTGAAGCGAAATTGTAAAAGTTCGGACATTTTTAATAAAGTACGATATAAAGTTTCCCTAACAGTCCGACTTTGTTTTATAGTAAAAATGGAATTTTACTAGACAAATGCACTCAGACTCCTGAAAGTTTTGTAGATTTATGAAAATTATTTATGCTTAGTAAGTTTGTAGACCGCTATAAGAAAAATGAGATTTGTCGGTATTATATTTTTGAGAGATACTTACACAGCTGTAAAGTGAAGTTTTGCCTAAGGCTATACGCATACTAAGATTTTTCATAGCAGTTTTTTTAGTTCATCATCTGTCGCCATTTATCATGTTTCCAACAATTATGAAAGTTTAGAGATGTAAAGAAAGTGGTCTGTGAGGATACTTGAATAATTTTTTAGCTGTCAAATAAAATATTTTTATTTTATGCAATTCTATAATTTGGTAATTTGATTTACATTTTCAATCATCAATGTAATGGATGCTTAGCAATATTTTTATTTTTCTAATATCAGAACCTATACCCACCCCAGGGGCGGATCCAGCCTCTCTGGGGGGGGGGGCGGTGATATCACAAAAGTACAGTATGGCCAGCGAAAGCAAGTTGTCGATAGGGGGGGGGGGGGTAGACATCGGAAACATTCCCATTTCTAGTGTAAAAAGTAGGGTCCGGTTTATTTTTCTGAATTTGAAGCTCTTGGAGAAAGGGGGGGGGGCGATCACAAGACAAAACAAGTTGTTAACGGGGGGGGGGGGGGGGGGTGCCAGCAGCATAAACATTCCTAATATAAAAGGCGAAATCGGTTCTATTTTCCTAAACTCAAAGCTCTTGAGAATGGGAGGGGCGATCGCAAGCATACACATTCCTATACTCTATTCAAGAACTAGAGAGAGTGATAAAACTGTTACCGAAATCTCCGACGTACCTGCTCCAGTGCCGCAGGTAATTGAGGACTGCCGTAAATCTACTTATATTTCATTCTATTTAAATATTATAAGCTTTTATAAATTTACTGCAACGATAAAATTTCTGATAGTTCAATTTAATTTCTGTCAGTGAGCAAAGTAAACCTTACAGCGTGTCCTTAGTGATTTATCTTGCTTGCGCTTGTTTTTATATATTATTTGAGATTAGTGAGATACCCTAAAGATATGGCTTCCACCTTTATTTCAAAACTAGGGCATTTTTTCGTCAACGAAAAACTTATTATAATGAATGTTTATGATGACTTAAGATATCAATATTTAGGTAATGTTAAAAGCTCTGTTGAAACGTGTTGCAACATGATAGGAGTTGGAAAATCTACTACGTACCGAATACTGAAGGACAAAAAACGACTGGAATTGTTAGTACTCCCAAGCCACATTCGATCACAGGCAGACGAAAAACCTCGTTGAAAGAAGTGATGAAAACTGCAATAAAAGTAGTTGTACATACATTTTATTGTGAGAAGCAGATCTCAACAGTCGACAAAATTCTAACTAAAATCAATGAAGATCACGATTTACCTGAAATTAAAAGAACGGAGCTTAGAAAACTTAATTTTTGCTGGGAAAAACCAGATAGAAAATCTGTTCTTATAGATCGTCCGAAAACTGTCCGTTGGAGAAGAAAATATATTTTTCAAGTAAAAGGTTGAGTTGCTGGAAATGACAGAACTTACAAAATTAGTAATTTAACTAAAGTTTTGAAAGACTTTTTTGAATAAAATTACTGCGGAAAATTGGGAAAAATCGATATAATAAAAGAATAAAACAAAATGTGGAAACTTGATCTCGTGATGGGTGAGATAGAGGAACCAATTATAATTAATTTGAGCGAAGTTAGCTTCACTGACTTTGATTAGGAATTAGATACGTAATGTTTACCAGTGTAAACACAATTTATTATTTAAATTTTAGTTTCTGTTGTGTTTTATTGTTTAATGTTGTTTATATATTTTTTTATATATTTTCATTTTAATGTGCCACTCTTTAATTTTATATATATTTAATTCCAATTAGCCGTAAGTTTTTTATTATTTTATTATTGTATTTGTGTCTTTTTCTTAACCGTGGAGAATTAACATGTTTTATTTTTTAAAGGTTATCGGATTTCCATATAATAAAGTAAATTTAATTAATTTAGGTCTAATTTTAACGGTAACATAAAACTAATAACATTTGAATCCCTTTTTAGTGTTTAACTGTAATTGTGCAGATAGTTTAAGAAACAAATAAACTGAAACGTCAAATGTATTAAAAATGTTTTTAATTAATAATTAAATGACCGATAGCCCCAAAAATATTTTAATATTATATGGACAAATTTATTTTTTTATATTTGTTTAACCTTTTGTATTTTTAACAATGGGTATTTTATTAGTATTTAAATTATAATTTAGAATTTTTTGAAAGAATAAGGCTACGTTTTAGTCTGAATGTGCCTAAAACGGTTTCTATGATAAAATTAATAATAATAAAAATACAGTTGTGATTTGTGTTAAATATGTCAAAATTATCTAAAATTTGTGATGTATGTGAATTATTGAGAAATCATAAGAAATAAAATAATATTATAAAAACTTTTTATTTCGAGTTTATTACCGAAATAATATTCTATGCCATAAATACTTAATGATAAAATAAACCTCCTTCCGACGCATATAACAAGGATTAAAATCCTTTTTAACACTTCACACTTTCAAATATCTATTGTTTCCAACCCAAATAGTCCATTATTAAAGACTGGTATTTTTGATTATAAAATTTCTAACCCATTCCTAAGAAAAATATATGTGTCTAATAGATTTTGCCAAAGACAGCGACTAAAGAACACAGGTAGTTCGCGAAGAAAAAAAGGGTAAAGAATTATTTATTACTCTCTCTAGTTCTTGAATAAACTATAGTATAACTTGCCAAATCGGATCTATTTTCTTGAACCCAAACCTCTTGGAGGGGGGGGGGGGCGATCGCTCAGTATTCAAACACATCTCGCTAAATCAGCAAGTTGACAAACTGGGTTAATAATTGCTAAAATAATCATATTAATTGTTTTACTTATTCGACAATGTTATTGTAAATATTATTACGTTGGGAAAATAGGTTAGAGATTTAATTTGTATATATACACTATAAGTTTTGATAATAAATCAGTATTAAACCAAAAAGGTTTTACCCATTACATTATCTATTACAACCTACGGAGTAACAATTATTATATCATTATTAAAAAAACTATAGATTCGGCTTTTACTTGGTGGAAATTCATTATAACTATAGGTTGTAATTACAGTAAAACAATTTTACACTTTCCACAAATTTTTAATTTTAATTTTAATCACTCGACGACTGGGATTTACGCAAATTTACCCTAATGAACCCACAACCTCCCAAACTGTACTCTCTCTTAAAAATTCATAAAATTGGAAACCCAATTAGACCAGTAGTATCTTTCTTTACTGCCCCTTCGTATAAACTCTCAAAATATTTAATTGATATTATAAAAATTAACACAAATTTCTCCGCTAAATATTCTATTAAAAATTCTTACGATCTGGTCGAAAAAATTAAACACTTAAATCTACCAAATAACGCCAAATTTGTTTCCTTTGATGTTACCAATCTATTCCCTAGTATACCTATTGAACATACAATAGAACTTGTTAAAAAACTTTTAATTAAGAAAAATGACAATGTGATTAAAAATCAAGAAATTCTTTATGCTTTAGAAAGTTGTTTGAATCAAAATTATTTTGAATTTAACGATGAATTTTACACCAGTAAGGAAGGACTTATCATGGGTAACCCTCTAAGCCCTCTCCTAGCGGAAATTTTCATGGACCATATTGAATCAATTATTTCAAAAAACCCCCTTTTTAATAAATTTATCTATTGGTTTAGATACGTAGACGATGTTTTAGCTTGTTTTACGGGCACAGACAGACAATTAGACCATTTCTTAAATTTTATTAACAACATACACGACAACATAAAATTTACAATAGAAAAAGAATTCAATAACTCTATCAACTTTTTAGACTTAACAATTAAAAGAACAAACAATAAGCATGACTTTTCTATTTATCATAAACCCACCCATACTGACATTACAATCCACAATACATCTTCACACCCAATACAACATAAACTAGCATCTTTTTTCAGTATGATACATCGATTGATATCTTTACCTCTTAACAAAATCAACTTTCAAAATGAACTAAACATCATTAAACAAATTGCTATAAATAATGGTTACTCCCCAAAAATAATAGACAAAATACTAAATAAAAAACTATATAATAAAGCCATAAACTTAGTTTTTCCTACAAAAAAAGAAAACAATAATAAATATAAAGTAATTACTTTCTTAGGCCACATTAGCAATAGAATAAGTAAATTTCTGAAAAACTTGAATATTAATATAGCTTTCAAAACCACTAATACTCTAGGTAAACATATCAAAAATAGTAAAACCAAATCAAACAAAGGAAACAATTGCGGTGTTTACAAATTAAAATGTAATGATTGTCCTAAAGTTTATATAGGCCAGACTGGTAGAAACTTTAATAAACGTGTTAATGAACATCACATTAGTTATATAAAAAATAAAACTGATTCTAACTATTCCAATCATTTAATAGAAGAAAACCACACCTTCAACAATAATTATGACATATTACACATTGAAAACAAAGGTTTAAAACTAAATTTGCTTGAATCCCTGGAAATAAATAAACTCAAAAATTCCAATAATTTGCTTAATGACCAAATAGATTTAGACCCATCACCCTTATTGAACCTGTTTAGTTATCCTTAACTTTTCTTGGAAATATAATTATGGAATTTCCCCTTATTCTGAATTGTAAACCTTATTTTACCTGTATCAAGACCACTTTGTTTTTATCTTTTAATGTTCATTTTGTAATACTCCTTTGAAGAAGCAACAGTGTTTGCGAAACATGTCGAGTGATTAAAATTAAAATTAAAAATTTGTGGAAAGTGTAAAATTGTTTTACTGTAATTACAACCTATAGTTATATCATTATTAGCAAAAACAATTGCTAATTACAACCACTCTACAATACCTAAATATAGAGGGTTGCTGCTACCATTAACTAGTAAAGCTAACATTGGTCCTTCGAGCCGGATAAACATTGGTCTTTTGAGCCGGATAAACAGTCCTTTAACTCTCAGCTTTGATGACCAGATAATTTGTAATTTAAAGTTTTTTTTTTCACGGTTGGAAGTCTAGTAGGATTTAAATGTAGTTCCTTACTTTTTAGACTATTAGATAATATACCTTGTTGGCTTTGTCCGCCGGTGACCTTTGCCTGTTACTAGGCAGGGTTTCCCACAGGATGCGATCATCCAGTTCATATGATCATTATTTCTTGCATGATGAGACTACATGTCTTCTAAAAAAACGTTAAAAATTAATAAATAATTCTTCATGTTTTTTTTCTCTAATTTATTTTTGAATTTGATGCCAAAGTAATATTAAATGAAATGCATAACTACCAACATTAGAAACAGACTAGTTATAGTAAAAACTTAAAAAAAAAATAAAGTCTTAATGAAATGGAGCATTAGTTTAGCTTATGTATGTACAACAAATTATTTTTTCCCTTCATACCGTAAAAGAAAAAATTAACAGTTTATTTCCTGCGAGTTCCTCAAAGGTGTTTCGGTCACCAATGGTTTCATCAGTGGAGCAGTAATGAAACAAGAAAAAAAAATCATAAAATACAATTGTATATATACCTGCATTCCCGAAACCTGTAAAACATCAACAGTCAAACAATATCTGTACCTATACTGAAATAATGAGAAGCTAAAAAAATTAATTAAAATATAAAGCTATCTTTACGGTAGTAAAATACGTTTAACAAGCTACATTTTTTCTCCTTCAGACCGTAAATTGATTTGCTAAAAGTCAATTTTTATTTTAAAAGACAGAAAAAGTTACCCCACAACAAAACAATTTTGTTTTGATCATTATCAACGGAAACTGCCGCGCCATATAAATGGAAACAATTAGTTTCACAAATAAAAGACAAAAAAAAGCAGTAATTGGAAATTGAAAATATCACGATGGTGTTCCATTTTCAGCCCTTTGCTGTTACAAAGCCGGGGAATTTTTATTATCTTTTATTCCCGAGTTGGAAAATAGATCGCACTTCTCGATTATCTGTTTTACCCGACAATGTGTGGACAGATAATTGAGGAATGTATGGGCAAAAAAAAGATATAATTAAAAATTGCTTCATTGACAAATTTGAGAGATTTAAAAGATAATTAAAATTTTTAAAAAATTGCCTTTTTCTATATACGCGTTTAAAAGTGGTGATTTCGGTTTTGAAGTGTAACATAAAACTCTTTTTTTCTATATAAATAAAAAAATTTAATCAATTAGATATTTTTCATTTTGTTTAATGACCTTTTGCTATCTTTCTTGTAGTTTTACGATTCCGCGCTTATAGAAATTTTGGCCCTTAGCAAGGAAAAACTGAACCATGTGCGTTTTTAAGGCTATCATCATTTGTGAAAGTTTTACCATTTAAAGAGTTTTTCAAACTTCGAAATAAATGGAAATCAAATGGTGTCAGATCAGAACTGTATGAAAAATCCAGTTTCATTAGTTGTTGATGATAAACACCTTCATTGATTGTCCGACCTCCTGGAAGCAGTACAAAACACATCAAATTTAAAGCATGACCTTTTTTGGATGCTATTTAGCTTAAGATATGGTTTATATAATCATTTTCGAATAATGTTACTGTAGATGATCCATTTTTCATCACCAGTGATAATTCCTTTCAGGAAATGGTCGGTTTCATTACGCATGCAGATAGCAAATATTGATTTGTTGTGTTAAGTGAATCTCTTTCAATTCATGTGGAATCCAAATATTGAACTTTTTAGCGGGTCCAAGATATTTTAAGTGATTTTCAGTTGTTGTATGCGATACATATAACCTCTGTGCAATCTCTAGAACAGTTATATGATGATTCTCTTCAGTTAGGGCTTTGATTTGTTTATCATCAATTTCAGTAGATCGAACAGAATGCTGGTCATCTTTCAGTGAAAAATCTCTCTCTCTCTCTCAATTTTCGATGAATTTTTTATGAGAATTTTGATAGTCTAGGCATATTTTTGAAAATTCGTTGTTTTGATCTTGAAAAAATAATTAATGTATTATATCTAGAAAACCGCATTGTTTTACACACTCATATCAACAGCCGCGAAGGAAAGTATCACCTCCACGTGGAATTAACAAACAGTCCAATGTTCATGGCTTAATTTCGTTCTAGGAAAGTTGACGTAGAATGACCCTTTTAAAGGGTTAGTAACTTTAGTTGATCTACATCGCCTTGAACGCATTTTCGAAAAAAATGTTTCATACAAAAATTGCTGGGTTCAAAGGAACAATTTATCGGTAATCTTGTATTTTACCTTGAAAGTGACATTAAAGATTATTTTAAAATTTAAATGTTTTTTATTTCAGGAATGGAAAGCGGAGCAAATTCCTTACTCAACAACCTAGGGATTTAGGTGCCATCTGGAGGTAATTTGAAGGACAAATTTTCATTGATCCACAAAAATATTTCGCTCTGAGGGTATTTACAAAGAAGCTGTTTAACACAAAAGTGGTAAAGTTTGAAAAGGGTCATTTAGCAGTGATCCTGTATTTTACCTTGAGAGTAACATTGAAAGTTTTTTCAAATTTAAGTAAATTTTTTAAAATTGGTATGCTTATTTTTGAATTCAACACAATCGAAAATAGGAAGGTTTATATTTTATTTAGAAGTTATTTGACTGTCGAAAATTAAAGTCACTCTCAAGTTCAAATCCAAGGTAACTGATAATGAACATTTAAATTCTACCACTCCTGAATGAAACATTTTTAAAAATGCTAGGTATTTTGGTGGATCAATGAAAATTTCACCTTCAAATGACCCCCAGATGACATCTAAAACCCCACATTAGTTATACGTTTTCCATTTCTGAAATAAGAAACTCGTATTCCTACTTAAAAAAATCTACTTGACTTTAATTAAAATAATCTTCAAGGCCACTCAACAAAATCACTGCTAATTGGCCTCCTTTAAACCCTACAATTTTTGTATGAGACATTTTTTTGAAAATGCTTTTCTGACGCGATATTTGAATGGATCAATGAAAATGACTCACTCTGTATAAAAAACTCTTTTTTTTTAAATCAGGGTAAAATGTAATTTATGTGCGCCATAAAGCCTAAAAATATAGGAGAAAATAAATATAATAATAAAATATACAATTTGCGTTAATTGTGTGTAATAAAAATTTTTACGTCGTAAAGGAAGAATATTATTAGAAAAGTATTATAGATGGTAATAATCGAATACAATCGTAACATTAAAACTGTTTTCCGCATGTGTAGTTAATTCTCAACTTTATATTTATTTCGTATTTATACGGACAATAAAGAATCTAACAAATAAATTATTTTTGTCGATTTGACCACAGTCTGTCAGTTTAAACATAATTGAAAAGTTCGAGCTATTGTGTGCTCGGCAACGAAAGACAATAGAAATACTGAGGCTTTGTAAAAGTCAACAGGCTTCAATTGCACAGAATTGTGACATTTTCAATTTGCCAGTTTGTTGGTTTCCTGTATTTTCTTTGCAGGATTTTTTTGTGTTTAGAAGATGAGTTATCAATGTTTCATTTGACGAGAAATTTCGTAAATTTTAAAGATATCTTGTCGTCTTACCTTTTAAAATTTTGTCTTTCTGACTTCTAATAATTTTGTTTTCTGTTCTAGCAGAACAACGACATTTGACATAATCTTTTGGATAAGAAAAGAAACTTTGAAAAAGTCGGAGACAAAATTATCAAGAGCTTTTTTGTTATGGTTTTTGCTTAAATTAATGTTATCTGAAAATGATTAGATGAAGGTTAAGAAAAGCAGGATTGAAATCAAGATGACCTGTGAAAATTTTACGTTCTTTCGAAAATTGATTAAAATTTTCCGAAATACATATTCAGTGAAATATCGAGAATTAGAAGAATAGTTTGTTGGCGGATAAGATTATACTTCAACTACTTTTGTCGATAAGTGTTAGTTTTGGAGGGAGAGCATAATGCCTTGGAGAGAAGAATTTATTGAAGTAAACGAACAACTGGTGATTTATATATCGAAAATATCCTGCAAAATCATATTTTTTCATATGTTGGCCATATTAAATACGAAAGGTTTATGTTAATGCACGATAATATCGTCCACATGCGGCTGGAATAATGCCTGATTACCTTGGTGCAGTCCAGATTCAAAAATATAGTCAAACTCTACTTAATGGAATGTTGAGAAGAATATAAGCAATAATATTGGAGCAGTAAGAAATTTGAAATTCGTGAAATGTGGATGTATAAATGTAGTTTAAGGATTACCAGAATAGACCATATCGTGAACCAAATTGTATCAGAAAGAACAGACAATTAAAAAGAGATTCTAATAATAGTAAAAATACTTAGGCTTGAATATTTAGGAGACATTATAACATACTGCCAACGATATGAACTACTCCAACTCTTTATCCAAAGTAAAGCAAAAGGAAGAGTAGACTCGGAAGAAGAATAACATCATAGTAAATTTACGGAGCATGATAAAATCATTGAACTAAATACAGTATGATAGTTTACTAAAGTTGATGAAGGCAATTCAGCTAAAATATTTTCAAGATGGTGGCACCTCCAGCTTTACCGGAAGTTGATGTGTGCTTGCTTACTTTAAATGAAACCCTATATGTTATTTCACTTTTAGATTCTACGCAAATCTATAGACATATTTCATGTACGAATATAATGTCCTACACTTAAGTCCAACTGTTTTTGACATATTTTAAGTTTAATATCAAAAATGGTGTTTGCAGGCCTAAAAAAAGCTATCAATTTATCCTGTATAAAAGCCTTTATTATTTATTTGGGGTTGGTTTCCTTCAAGAAAGGGATCGTCTTTTGTGGATTGTGTTGATGTTTTGATAATAGATAAATACAGGGTGGTCAGAAAATAACATTGCCTTATTTAGCATTAAAAATAAGGGCGACTTTGTATAAGGTTATCAATTCTAAAAATTTGCATTTTTTGAAATATTGGCAATTTAACATTACAGTTTCTAAGAATATACTTTTTTCATGAAAGTAATAAATAAATTGTCTTCATCGGTCACAATCCTCAAAATTGGATTATTTATTATCTATTTTATTTGAACATGACCAGATTGTAATAAGGCGGTGGTTATGCCAACAATAGCCGAAAGGAGGAGCTCTTTTTAGAGCTACGTTAAGCAGACTATCCAAATCTGGTTCCTTCTTAACAGTAAAACTTGAAGCAGTCCCGTTAAGACGGATTATATGCATGTAAATAAATTGAATGCATGTGTAAACTTGAATAGGACGATGGATGTTACGATCCTTTGTCTTACCGGTACTGGGGTTTAACTACAATTATTCATAAAATTTTCGCACCTTTTGTCATACTTTTAGTTATACGATAAAGACTGCTTTCACAGATTTGCAGGGTATTTAATTTAAAATCCCAACACCGATAGTATAGATTTCGGAGCTCTCGTCATATGTCTCAGATGCTCTGTTATTCTACGTCTTGATGGTAAGGTTACCAGTCCTAAAGGTCCTATTCTTGAGTCGATTCTTCTCCTTGATTTGGGCTCTCATATCTGCTGGAATTTCACCCGCGAGGGCGTCCGAAATTGGGAAGGTCAATAGTCTAATAGAGGGGCCTAATACCTGAAATTACCTTCGGAAACTCAGCTATCTCGGAGACCTCTTTATACTTATGCCAATTGGCAAAAGTTTTTAAATTAGAACTTTCACTTATATCTTTATGACTGCCGTATTCGATAAGAACTGGCAAGTGTTCCGAGGTTAGTTCATGTTTAACCAACAACCTGAATAAATGCTTGGTAATGCAATATCTCTTAGATAAGTTGCCTTATCAGGCGCTATTATTTCCAGCAGATTTGCTTAAAAGACATTTTCGAGGACCCCTGGCGTTGGTTATCCTGATACCTTGTATTAAAGTCTCTTCCTACCAGGATTGGCATAGTGGTATTAAAGACGTTGACCAAATTTTGACTTAAAATAGCTGTTCGAAGGCTCGAATATACTGATCCTGAAATCAGTAATACGCTTTTTATTTTGATCCCGATAAATGTTCATTTCAGAATACCATCAGGGTTCTGTATGAAAAAAACAACAATATGCCTTTTTAGCAGTACTATCTTACCTCGCGTTGCCTGACGGGTCTGTTAATTCTAAATACATTGTTGTTTGGACACGTGAATCGAGCCAGATTTCCTGGATCCGTAGGGCATCAATCTCGTGTCTCGTAACAAAATTAATAGTTTTCAATTTTTTGTCTTTAATCCCATTGACATTCAGAGTTACGATCATTAAGTAGGAGGGACTTATCATCACCGTGTTCACTGGAATCCTGCACCAGCATGTATTGTGAGTGTAAGCACAAATTGCTGCAAGTGCAATTGCATTCTGGTGTATTACTATATTTAGTTTTTCTTATACAAGATGTGTAAAATTTAGAATGTCAGACAGTTACCCTGCAACTCGAATTAAAAATGTATACTTACGTTATTCTAATACTTCTGATAGTATTTTCATATATCTACAGATCATCATTTTGTGAGACCACGAGAAACCTTTAGTAGCGATCTACGTTCAATATTTTACACTCTGTATATAAATATGCCACCTTCTTGTTGGTGCTAAAAATAAAACAAAAAATAGATAAACTCAAGACAATGACATATAAGCGGCAGAACTCTCAAAATAAAATCTCGGTATTTTAAACCTGCCACTTGTGATAACGATACAATATTGAAAGTTTACTTGACGAAGTCTTTATTATGATATCTTCCTGGAAAATTTTCTAGGAAAAGCGATTCTGAAAACGTTTAGATATAACTTCGCTATTTCTAATTTAAAGTTTTACAGTTGGTTGTTCAAACAAATGTTAATTAGATGATTAACTAACCATGAAATACATTTTAGGATTCGTCTAATTTATTGGGGTTGAACAAACGTTCTAATAAATACCGGCAACTTCTAATTAACTAATGAGTCTATAAATTTGATAATATCACAAAATATAATCGGGAACTGTAAACCGGTATTATTGCTTTATCAACAAATTTTCTATTTTGTGTGCTTTCTAGATGATTTGACAAGATTTACTAGAAATAATATTAATTTGATGTACGTATATGAAAAAGAGCAAAAATTAAAATAATAACCAAAAAATATAAAACAATAATAAATTAAAATCATAAAGAAATATGTCCGATAACAGAAAAAGTTTCTCTCCAACAATGAAACAGAAACTTGATTATTTTATTTTTCAATAGAATCTTCCTTAACCTCAAAACAACTGAGTTGATCTTTGACCTGCAAGCTTCCAGGATTACTCCATGGAAATTAGATCCAAAAAGAGCTGTTTTGTTAACAAAAATGTAACATTGGTTTTTTTTTGCTGAAATGTGTTCATTTCGGCATCCTATAAAACATATCTCGATGGTAACTCTGAAAGACCTATGCAAAAAAATGACGGATCAAAAATGGTCACGATTTTCGTTTTTTTGAGTTTATCCCGAAAAGTAAAAGTTGTATCGAAAAATGTTTCAAACAAAAGTTGTAGAGAATTTAAAAACATATTGATGTATATAATATAAGTTATAGGTGGCGCCACTAGTTATCGAGATATATATTTTATTCAAAAAAATTTACTGTTTTTGTTTTTTTTTTAAAAGACCTTCATTGACAAATTACCGATTTAAAATTTAACATAAATATAGGTATTATCATTTTAAAAAAGTATGTCAAGCCCGGAATTTGTGAGCTTTTTTTTTCCGAGAAACTCGATGTCATATTTGAAAATTCAACCTCAATTTTCCATCATTCAATGCTCAATTTTAATGGAAATTGTTTGTATTGTTTTATATTTTGAAAATCGATTAAAATTTTTTTTTTCAATCGTAGGCCGAGAAATATTGAAAAAAAAAACAATTTTTGCATCAAAAAAATTGCTATAACTTTTCACCGGATGGAGATAAATTTTTTTTAATGCGTGCATTGGATTTAGAAGTATTATTTACGATCTCAAATTTCTTTTTTTTTAATTTTGGATGCAAAAACAACGTTTTTTTTTCCAAAAATTCAAAATGGCGTGGCAAATGAATATTAAGGGCTCAAATTTGCAAAAGATACTTTTTAATACTTGTACTTTACCTGTAAATTTTTTGGATCTAAGAAATACACTTCCATACGATCTGTGAACCTTCGAAAATTGGGCCGAATCTAATCGAAAATAGCTGCTGCACGCCGCTGTAGGCGGGTTGCCATAGTTCAGGCGCATTATTCATTGGCACTTCGGGAACTTATGCATCACAAGTATTGTTTATAATATTGATATTGTTTTATTAATTTATATGATAGTAACAATTTGTTTAGTCATACTAACTATTAATTTGTTTATTAACAAAATTTTTACAAAATATTATAGAGAAAAGCATACAAATATTCAATTATATATCACATATTGTACTGTTTTTTTCCTGCGATTTAAAAGAAGATGATGACAATTCAGTGGAAATTAATAATATGTGTGAGAATAATTTTGACTATGAAAATATTAATAATGAAGAGAATGATATGCACAATGAAATTGAGAGTAATGATGAAAATGGTATGTGCGATGTAAGTGAGAGTAATAATTGCAATAATGAAATGGACGCCGATTGCATAGAAGTAATAAAAAAAGAAATATTAATGTATAACATATATTGTATTTGCATGATTTTCGCACATAATTTTAATATATTATTAAATATTAATATGATTTTTTTTTATATTTTTATATGATTGGCTTATAGAAATTTTCGTAAAAATTTTGTTAATAAACTATTAGGTAATAATAATATAAAGGAAAAAAAAACACGATAATATGTAATATATAATTGAATATTTGTATGATTTTCTCTATGATTTTTTGTATAAATTTTGTTAGTAAACTGTTAGATAACAATAACGTCAAGGAAAAAAACAATAGAATATGTAATATATAATTGAATATTTGTATCATTTTCTCTATAATTTTTTGTAAAAATTTTGTTAATAAACAAATTAATAATTAATATGACTAAACAAATTGTTACTATCATATAAATTAATAAAACAACAATATTACAAATATTACTTGCGATGCATAAGTTTTCTTGAAGTGCCAATAAATAATGCGCCTGAACTATGGCAACCCGGCGACAGCGGCCTGCAGCAGCTATTTTCGATTAAATTCGGCCCAATTTTCGAATGTTCACAGATCGTATGGAAGTGTATTTCTTGGAACAAAAAAATTTACAGGTAAAATAAAAGTATTAGAAAGCATCTTCTGCAAATTTGAGCCCTTAATATTCATTTGCCACGCCATAATGAATTTTTGAAAAAAAAGTTTTTTTTTCATTCAAAACTACAAATTTTTGTTTTTTTGGGATCGAAAATGATACATTTACATCCATTTCACGAATTAAAAAATTTTTATCTCCTTCCAGTGAAAAGTTATCGTAATTTTTTTGGTGCAAAAATTGGTTTTTGCAAAATTTCTCGGCCCAGGATTGAAAAAAAAAATTTTTTAATTGATCTTCAAAACATAAAACAATATAAACAATTTCCATTAAAATTGAGCATATTATCTTAATTGGGAAAGCGGAAAATTGAGGTTGAATTTTCAAATTTGACATCGAATTTCTCAGAAAATAAAAAACTCACAGATTCGGGGTTTGACATACTTTTTTAAAATGATAATACCTATATTTATGTTAAATTTTAAATCGGTAGTTTGTTAAAAAACGTCTTTTTTTTTAATAAAACAAAAACCGTACATCTTGTCGAAAAAAAGATATATCTCGATAACTAGTAGCGCCACCTATAACTTATATCATATGAATCGATAGGCTCTTTAATTCTCTACAACTTTTGTTTGAAATATTTTTCGATATAACTTTTACTTTCGAGATAAACTCAAAAAACGAGATAAACTTTATAGGATGCCAAATTGAACACATTCCAGCAAAAAACCATGTTACATTTTTGTTACTGACGAAAGTCTATTTTCCATGGAGTAGATGTCAAATGAGATGAAATGACTGCCAGTTGTTACCAAGGCCGTTTTATTGGAATACAAGTGTATGGCAACATGGAATTTGAGGGTGCTGACCTTCAAACAAATACTAGGGATTTTCTATTTAGAACAATTTATACATTTAACAATATTTAAGAAACTTAAATAAATAACACTGGACAACAGCCAAAATGTATGTGAAGTAAAATCTACTGCTAAAATCGAAGCTAAACTTACATTTTTAATATTAGTTCAAGTTTTGTAGATACGTGATGTCATATCTCTTTCTATATAAACAATGTAACTGCAAGAATGCACCAGGTATATTTGAATTGTTATAACAATAGAAAGATGCGACATTGCGAAATATACGTTTTCCCTAAGTTAAGGAAATTTTGCACAACTTAGCAACATCGCACGGGGATGTCCAGGGATGACCCCCTATATACGAAGTCCCAACCCCCCAAAGCTTAAAATAAGGGAGATAGGGGATGTTTGCTTTGTACTGAACAGCCCCTGTATATAAACAAATGACAAACACTACCATTGCGAATATTTTGGAAAATGAATAGAAAATTCTCGAATATTCTATAAAAATGTAGAAGCTGTATTTCGGTATATAAGCAGCTACAAAGCGGTGGGGTTAGTCACCTTAGACGCCCCGTGGTTCGTCAGAAACGAACAAATACGTAGAGAGATGAGATGGACTCCTCTACGAGAAGTGCTAAGACAAAAGAGTGTAAAAGCTTTCTAAACAGCTGAACTCCACGATAATCCACTGATTAGGCAATCAGTGGATTATAACCCGGAAGTAGAAGCCAGAAAACATAAAAGACCTAGACTACAAATCTAGGCGAAGCAAGCAGGAGACTTCAGAGGAACAGACGAATAGAAGACCAAATGAAAAAGAAGAGAAGAAAGAAGAGAAAAGAACACCAGGATAGGTAAGAGTAAAACAGAGCCCAGAGGAATATCCCTTAAGAGCTATCATGAACGCACTAGGGAGCTAAGAGCCCCAAGTCCAATTTTCAAGCATGTATGAGACGAAGTGAACGACGTGCGAATGGCAGAGAGACCAACCTTGCATTTTATGCGAAATGCAAGGAAGTGCGAAGCAATAGGAGCACCGGAGCTCCTGGAGCGGAAACACCAAAGAGTGGAAACCGGAGGTTTATAAGGCTACGGCCCGGAAACTAAACGGACATTCACAGTGCACTTCTGTAGACTATAGCTTCACTATAGGAAACAGAAGCAGATCGTGGGGACCAGGAGGGATTTTAGTCGGTAAGAATCCGGCACTACGCGCACACTTCTTGTGGGTGTCTATGCAAGATTCCCCCCCCCCCCCCCAAAAAAAAAAAAAACCGGGTTAGTCATTCGAAGTTAGTGAGTCGGATCGAATAGTTGAGGTTGTAAGGTGTCTAAAGTGTGTGAACAATCCAGATCATTTATTTAAACATCGGATTCGGTTTTAGCATAGTCAATTGTATATAGTAAGATAGGACAGGTCCCAGGAAAAATAATTTCGATTATTTATGTAGAGCTGTGTTATCTATTGCAAGCGCCCAACGCTTTTCGTTTTAAATTTTACAAGCATTTTCGTAACTATTAAAAATTCAGAATCATAAATTTTGAGAACAATCTTACGAATCATTTTATACTTTTTAATCGGTTTTAAAAACGCGATATAAAAAAAAATTTAAATAATTATTTTAAATTTTTCGTGATAAGTTTCTTTTTGAAAAAAAAATAATCCGGCACTGTCAACTAGAAACTTCCATTAATGTATTTTAAAAATTACTTTTCGTCTCTTATGTCTCTCATGATTAGGTTAATTGTCGCTTTATTAGGCGTTATATTTATGGATTGATTGATTGCACTTTTTCTTCCGGTAATCAATCAAAGTTTAATATATTGACGTTGATAATATCTCTATATAAAAGCCAATTAATCCGTATTTTTATAATTTGCCCCACAATATTTTTTTATGTTTTGTAATTGAAGTATTTAAAACCATAATTTAATATTTTCAGGCGTTAAGAGGTTTTTTATGCGTGAAATATAATAGGCTGCCAAATTGGAAACCGCAGGTCAAAAAGAGTTTTAAAATAATTAATTCGATACCGATTTGGTGTAAAATAAATGTGTACGATAAAAATTAGTACTAATATTAATACAACATAGTATTTAATGAAACTTTATAACACAGATTAATAGATTATAACTTACCTGAAAAAATAATAAAGAGAAATAATGCAATATGAACGGTCTCTGACTCGTGATGATACCATGGCCGAGATTCTATAATAAGAATAAGAAAAAGAAAATCAAGGAAAAGAAAATGGAAAGGAACATTTTCTCTTTGAATGTTGTCTCTATGCAAGCTTCTCTTCATTTTGTTTGGAGTTTCAGGCGTACTCATATCTTTATGCATTTGAGGAATATTTTATATTATCCATTCTAAAAACGTGCCTTTTTCGATCTATTTTTCCGAAAAATGTCCAAGACTTCCATTGTCATTTTTATTGGTTAATATATCATTTCACAGTTGTTTCGTACCTTTCTCAGTTTACAAATTCAACATAATTCAATAAAAAATAGTTACAATATTTCCGGTATAGATATTTTTAATTAATGAAATCACAGCTGTTTAAAAACTGGTGCTCAGGGATCCAAATGATCGTTTTCCCTACTTGATCAACGGTTTATAGAACTTTTTCAATTAAATAAAGACTTAATGCAAGATGTATTTATAAATAAATAAAGGCGCGAATCCAAGGGGGGGGGGCGATGGGGGCGATTTCCCCCCCCTCAAAAGCTTTGAGTTCAGGAAAATAGACCCAATTTTGCCTCTTATACTATAGTTTATTCAAGAGCCAGAGATAGTAATAAATCATTTTTTACCCTTTTTTTTCTTCGCAAACTACCTGTGTTCTTTAGTCCGGTGTCTTTGAGAAAATCTGTTAGACACATATGTTTTTCATAGGAATGGGTTAGAAATTTTTTTAATCAAAAATATCAGTCTATAATTATGGACTCTTTGGATTGGATAACAATAGATATTTGGAAGCGTGAAGTGTTAAAAAGGACTTTATTCCTTATCATAGACGTCGGAAGGAGGTTTATTTTGTCACCAAGTATCTATTGCATAGAATATTATTTCGGTAAGAAACTTAAAATAAAAAGTTTTTGTAATATTTTGTTTCTTATGATTTCTTAATAATTCACATACATTACAAAATGTAGATAATTTTGACATATTAACCACAAATCACAACTGTATTTTTATTATTTTTAATTTTGACATAGCAACCGTTTTAAGCACATTCAGACATAGCGGTCATTTTATTATTAATTAAAAGAATTTTTAGGACATTTGACGTTTCAGTTTATTTATTTTAATTTTATTATTAATTAATAATTAAACACTAAAAAGGGATTTAAATCTAATTAGTTTTTATATGTTACAGTTAAAATTAGATCTACTTATTTTTATTTCTATTGTACTGATATCTTAATTTAATTTACTTTATTATATGGAAATCCGATAGTCCCAAAAAAATAAAATAAACACGTTAATTCAATACCCTTAAGAAAAGATACAAATACGATAATAAAATGATAAAAAACTTACTGCTAACTGGAATTAAATATATAAATATATATATATATATATATATATATATATATATATATATATATATATATATATATATATGTTTATACGGCTTTCCCGGATTCGTCCGTATGAGATGCATTAGCAGTGGTTATATCCACATTATGCTGTTGTAGTGCTGAAATCACATTCAGCAAACGTACAACTATATGCAACTCCGTATATAAATGAAGTAAAATGCGAAACAGTGAATGCAAACTTCGCTCCATCATATCCTTTCTGTGTTAGAGGTTGCACAGTTAGAATAAACTGTAATAAAACACAGTTCATCCTATTCCACCACCATCGAGATGGTGGCCTACCTGTACCACCGCACCGAGAAGAAAGTCAAAGTTTACCCTCCCCGCCACTAGACTCATCAGGGTACCGACATGCACCTGGCTGTGCAAAGGACAGATCAGAAGGAAGCATGCAACACTGAACGCGGCTTCGCCGACCTCTCGTCGGATGGCATTTATATGTTTATACGGCTTTCCCGGATTCGTCCGTGTGAGATGCATAATGTGGATATAACCACTGCTAATGCATCTCACACGGACGAATCCGGGAAAGCCGTATAAACATATAAATGCCATCCGACGAGAGGTCGGCGAAGCCGCGTTCAGTGTTGCATGCTTCCTTCTGATCTGTCCTTTGCACAGCCAGGTGCATGTCGGTACCCTGATGAGTCTAGTGAGAGACGAAACATGTATCTCTTCCGTATCACTGTGGCGGGGAGGGTAAGCTTTGACTTTCTTCTCGGTGCGGTGGTACAGGTAGGCCACCATCTCGATGGTGGTGGAATAGGATGAACTGTGTTTTATTACAGTTTATTCTAACTGTGCAACCTCTAACACAGAAAGGATATGATGGAGCGAAGTTTGCATTCACTGTTTCGCATTTTACTTCATATATATATATATATATATATATATATATATATATATATATATATATATATATATATATATATATATATAAACAACATTAAACAATAAAATACAACAAAAACAAAAATTTAAATAATAAATTGTGTTTACACTAGGAAACATTACGTATCTAATTCCTAATCAAAGTCAGTGAAGCTATCTTTGCTCAAATTAATTACAATTGGTTGCTCTATCTCACCTATCATGAGATCGAGTTTCCATATTTTGTTTTATTCTTTTATTATAGGGATTTTTTCCAATTTTCTGCAGTAACTTTATTCAAAAAAATCTTTGAAAAGTTCAGTTAAATTACTAAGTTGTGTTATTTCTAACAACTCTACTTTTTACTTGAAAGAGAAATTTCCTTCCCCAACAAACAGTTCCCGGACGATCTGTAAGAACAGATTTTCTATCTGGTTTTGCCCAGCAAAAATTAAGTTCTCTGAGCAATTTCCAGAGTTCAGTTCTTTTAATTTCAAGTAAATCGCGATCTTCATTGATTTTAGTTAGAATTTTGTCGAAGGTTGAGATCTGCTATAAAATATATGTACAATTTCATTTATTGAAGTTTTGGTCTCTTCTTCCAACGAGGTTTTTCGTCTGCCTGTGATCGAATAGGGCTTGGGAGTACTAACAATTCCAGTCGTTTTTTTCTCCTTCAGTATTCGGTACATAGTAGATTTTCCATTTCCTTTTATGTTGGAACACATCTCAACAGAGCTTTTGACATTATTATCTAGATATTGATATTTTAAGGCATCATAAACATTCATCGTAATAAATTTTTCGTTGAAAAAAAATGCCCTGGTTTAACGATTTTGGAATAAATATAGAGGTGGACGCCATATCTGGGTATCTCACTAATCTCAAATAATATATAAAAACAAGCGCCAACAAGATAAATCCCTAAGATCTCACTGTAAGGTGTACTTTCCTCACTGACAGAAATTAAATTGAACTATTAGAAATTTTATTGTTGCAGTAAATATATTAAAGCTTATAATATCTAAATATAATTAAATATAATTAGATTTACGACAGTCCTCAGTTACCTGCGGCACTGGAGCAGGTACATTGGAGGTTTCGGTAATAGCTTTATTACTCTCTCTAGTTCTTGAACAGAGTATTGAAATTTGTATGCTTGTGATCTCCCCCCCCCCTCCCAAGAGCTTTGAGTCCAGAAAAATAGAATCGATTCAGCCTTTTATATTAGAAATGTGTATGCTGCTGGCACTCCCCCCCCCCTCCGTTACAACCTGTTTTTCTTGCGATAGCCTCCCTTCTGAGCTTTGAGTTCAGGAAAATAGACCCAATTCTGCCTCTTATACTAGGAATGTGTATGCTGCTGGTATCACCCCCCTGTCGGCAACTTGTTTTTTCTTGTGATCGATGCCTCCCTCTCCAAGAGCTTCAAATTCAGAAAAATAGATCCGACCCTACCTTTTACATTAAAAATGGGAATGTTGCTGGTGTCCCTCACCCGTCGACAACTTCTTTTCGCTTGCCATACTGTACTTTTGGGATATCACCGCCCCCCTCCCCCCAAGAGAGAGGCTGGATCTGCTCTTGATCAACGGTTTATAGAAATTCTTCAATTAAATAAAGACTTAATGCAAGATGTATTTATAAATAAATATAGTACACATTTAATCGAGAGTATTAGAGGAAGTCAAGTGTTGCCTTAGTTAAAAATTCTAATTATTTCGAAATTTTTTGGCGACGGGAAGCTATGAATGATGGAGAACATTTATTACTTTCAAGTCAGCTAGTAGTTCTCGATGTCTTTCTAAAATCACCATTGTCAACCAGCTGAAAGACCAATTGATAATAATTTAACATCAACAGGAACACGCAGGATTCAACACAGTTATAAGGGTGGAAACCAGTAATGATCAAACTCGTAGGGTGGACTCCAATAATAGTAACCCCCAGGGAGAATTCTACAAGAAAGGTAGTGCAAAATACAGCAAAGCAAGTGAATTTATTAATCAACCTTCGCCAATACGTCAAGAATTTAAAATTTTAAACTTGCTACGAAATCTAAAAAGTGAAAAATTATCGAAGGCGATCCTTAAGTTAACAGAACATATTAATAAAAAACTAATTAGAAAAAAAATTAAACTTAAGCGTACGTGGAGAAACGTTAGACTCTTCATCTGGAAACTTCTCTCTCTTACATGTTTCTTCGAGAGGCAACGGATAGTCGCGACCGCCGTGAACTACCCGGTTAGCTTGTCTTAGTCGAATTTCGCTAGACATAAGGAAAGGTCGATGCACCGGCATTTCAGTAATGACGTTGCGTATTTCGCATGTTGTTGTACATAAATAAACTATTAACCTTTTATTACCTAGTTTTAAATTTAAAATTTATTTTTGTTTTTAAAATTGAAAACAGGGGACCCCCCCAAAAAAACCAAGGCGAATCACCGGTTCAGAACCTGTATACTTAGATTATATCTAATCTGAACTTATTACTACAACGTAAATTTCTATTTTATTTGCATAAAATATTCAACAAAAAATTTAATATATTTATTATAACTCTTTTTTCTCAACGCGAAACAGGAACTACAGATATATATCAATATAATAAAAGCGTTGCTTTAACAAAATACTAAATTCAAAATAAAGCATTACAAATTGAGCTGCATTATTCAATTTAAACGTAATTTATTTTTGTTTTTTCAATAAAGGTATTTTTTAATATTTATTCGGGAAAATTTCAAAGTTAAAATGGAAATTTAAATGTGATTTATTTGAAACACAGTATGGATCAGTGATTTTTGAACTAAAAAGATACATGTTCATGGGTGATATATCGTAAAAAGGGTATTGGTTGAAACTAGTTGATATTTTTTTCACTGTTTTAAATAAACATTGTGGAAATTTAATTTGTGAGGCAGGAAAATGTTCATAGATATGATTCATAACTTGTAATCTAATGACATCCATTTGCTTGCAAATCGTATATATATATATATATATATATATATATATATATATATATATATATATATATTATATTTTCTTGATTCTTGAGCCATAGATTATATAATTTTTTCTTTATTTTGTCATTTCTTTGATTTAGGTTCTTTACTTAACAAAAAATGCAAAACAATTGACGTTTCGCTCTTTATTTAGGATGATGGCCTACCTGTACCACCATACCGAGAAGAAAGTCAAAGCTTACCCTCCCTGCCACAGTGATACGGCAGAGGTACATGTTTCGTCTCTCACTAGACTCATCAGAGTACGACATGAACCTGGCTGTGCAAAGGACAGATCGGAAGGAAGTATGCAACACTGAACGCGGCTTCGCCGACCTTTCGCCGGATGGCATATCTATGTTTATACGGCTTTCACGGATTCCTCCGTGTGAGATGCAGTAGCAGTGGTTATATCCACATTATGCTGTTGCAGCTAGAATAAATTGTTACAAAACAATTTATTCTAACTGTGCAACCTCTAACACAGAAAGGATATGATGGAGAGAAGTTTGCATTTACTGTTAGCATTTTACTTCATTTACATACGGAGTTGCATATAGTTGTATGTTTGCTGAATGTGATTTCAGCACTACAACAGCATAATGTGGATATAACCACTGCTATTGTATCTCACACACATACACACACATATATATATATATATATATATATATATATATATATATATATATATATATATATATATATATATATATATATATATACGCGTGTGCATGTGAGTGTGGAATAGATGAGTGTATACACCTATACAAATTTAGATATAGCGACAAATGTTCATATGGATTATAAATGCTCCAAAATTGTGGAAGTATAAATATTGACCTGTTCCATTTTTTTTTGAGCCATTTCCTAATTGCTCTCCAAATTTCATGCCAAATGGTATTTTCCGAAATAATTCAGAACGAAAAACCTTTCATGACGAGACTTCCAAAATTCTCAAAAAAAAATTATTTTCAGAAAAGTATTTGTTACTGAATTAAACATTAAACAGAATTTTCCTTATCGAATACAAAATTCCAGGCTTTCAACAACTTTAATATTAGCTTTCGTACTGTGGTAATTCTAGACCACTCGGCATTTGATACTGTCGAATGTCGGAATGTTTTGTAATCGTGTATCCAGGAAAATATCCAGTGAACCAATATAGAATAGTTCGCCACAAATTTCATTAAAACGGATATGTTTTGGATTAGAGTTTTGAGATTGCCAGGAAAGTTTCAATTGGAACTTGATAACTTTACGACGTCTAATGCTAATTAGATTATGTATTTAATTTTCTGTCTTGTATGTGGTGTTCAAACTTTTCTTAATAAGATATATAGACTTAGCGAAAAGTAATGGGATGGTGTAGACATCTTCTGAAAATTACTGATATAAAAGGTGGTGATTTTACAGATAAGTATTACAAAGTATCATATTCTTTGCAACTACTTTTTTATGGAAAGTTGATCAAAGTTTAACACCGCACTTCTCTTTCAGACCATTAAAGAAAAATATATAAGCGTTTCGATCATCTAATGATCTCATCAGTGGAGTTGTAAATAATCAACGGTAAAATTCACAGGAAACAAATGTTTATATAAAATTTCCATTCCTAGCACGTTGACAGGATGTTAAACTTGCAGACATTTCGACGCCAGTATAATATTAACAGTGGAATAGTGAAAAGCTTAAAAATCAAGTGATATATGTAATCCTGGAATTCAGTGGATTTTCGTACATAAATTCCCGAAAAATCGTCCAGAATCTGGTCGTCTTAAAAAAACGACTTCTTACATAGGAAAGTGTATTAAGAAGATTTCTATAGCAGATTCCCACAAATCATCCCGACAAATACAGCAGGATATTTCTCAACACTATAACGTCAATGTGACTGATCGCACTGTGAAACGAGGTCCGTGTGAAGCTGATCTTTTAGAAAAAGTTGCAGCAAAAAAACCTTGCTTTCAAAAAAGAATAGGAAGAGCAGACTTCAATTTGCTCAGAGGTATTTACTGTGGAATTCACTAAAGTGGAATCAAGTGCAATGGAGTAATGAGAGTAATTTTAAAATATTTGGATCTGATGGTAGATCATTTATTAGAAGGTCAGTGGAAAAAAATATTTAATATTAAGTACAGTGAAACATGGGAGAGGCAGTATGATGGTTTGTGGATACTTTTCTAGATCTGGAACGGGCCCAGTGTTTAAAATAACTGGAAAATGGATCGATTTATGTACCGCGATATTTTGGAAAACACGATTTTGCTTTTTGCTGAGGAAGAGATGCCTGTAATATTAAGGTTTTAACAGGACAATGATCCTTAGCACTTTCCTCGATTTGTAAAAAATTGGTTTTTGGAAAATAGCATGGACGTTTTGAATAGTCTTTCCAATCACCCGTCTTAAACCCTATAGAACACCTCTGGGAACACTTACATCGGAAAATATGGTTAAGGGTTATTCATTCTGAGAGGGGTTGTGCTGTTATTATTATTAAAAGGGATCCTGATGCAGTGCAAATTATATAATTTATTTTTATTATTAACTATAACTATTCGTAATAAGGTTAGTATAAGTCTATTTTATCAAATTATTATCAGGAAAATCAAAAATTTTTATATTTTACACAATAAATAAATACCTTTCAAATCTCCAGAAAATTTTTTATTATCCACGTTCTATATTTCCTCGTTCCTTTCTTTTAATAAAATAAAATGTACAAATCCTTTCTTCTCTGCCAATTATTTAAATATTTTTCATATCTGCTTGATTATTGACATAATTTATTTACTGATTTATTAAACTTCTTTTACTTCTTTTAAAATAGACCTTCAATTTCCAAAAAAATTTATATCCATATATTTCTTCCTTTTACTTTTTTGAAAAAATTTAATGAATGAGACGAGCAATGTTTTCTTTAAGACAGATTAATCTGCACTGTCTTCTTTTTAATTTATTTATGAAATAATAATTAATAAAAAAGACTAGCGAATTTTACACTATTCTTCTTTTACTTTTCAAAATATCAACTGAAAATATTGAGGTTATAATTTTTTACGAACCAGACTAATGATGTTAACCGTACAAATGATGGACCTGTACTCCCATAAAAAAAATGATTTTTAGCTTTTGTAATAAGTGGTCACGTGATATAAATTTTGTTTTAATATTTTTTTAATTGGTAAGCCATCTGGCCTGAACTGGTAACTAAATGAAATTTTAAGCTTTGAAACACAAAATCAAAATAGATTCCTATTTGTCAATTTATGATAAAATTTTTTATTTTGTTGATATTATGAAATAAATATTCTATTTGATGGCAATAAATTATAATTGGTGTAAATTTTGGACTTTTCCTGACATTTTGATATATATAAACTCTACTTTTGGTTATTATTTACCACCTAAAATTGATAAATAAAATTGAATTACATCTAAGAAAATTTTACCTATACATTTAATTTTTAATTATAACTTCCTGAAATTGATAATTCTGGTTTCATTAATATTATAATCCTATTTAACAAAGTTTTACCTATAATTAGGTACTCTGTAATCCTAGTTTCTTATTAAAATAAACTTATAATCTATACTTTCTTATATTATTATTGCACTTTTACTAGATTTTTTACAAAGGTTTAACAAATACTATTGTTGTACTACGTAGCAACTAAAATGTTATTATTAACTATTGACGAATAGTGCCTATATTTCATTAAATAGTTATTGTTTGACGCTTATTTTCACTAATATATATATATATATATATATATATATATATATATATATATATATATATATATATATATATATATATATATACTGTTTAAATACTAGCCTCTGAAGCCAGAAAAAAAACAGAGTCGATACATAAAAACTGTTATAAAATCACAAATTTGTTAAAGTTTTAAAAAAATCTACACCTTATAATCACCCAAACTGACGTAAATTTTTAATAATGCATTCTATAGTTAAGTGAAAGTTAAATCAAAGAAACCTACTTAAAATACGTATCAATAAACAGAACCATTCTCTTAACAGAAACTCAACATTGAACCAAGAAAAAGCTCGAAATTATCATCGTCTATGGAAGCAAGAGATATATTACCAATTGGTAGTCGAAACTAAATAAATGCCTTCTCTCTAACTGTTTATGTGATTATATTAGAAGAGCTGATTGTGCCCTATAGTTATTTATATATGTTTTGGTTTACCGCACTATCTGTAGCTTTTTTTTTATTATATTCCGGATGCACTGCGACCAGAGTAGGCCTATTGTGCTCACCCTAGACATTACAGCCACTCTGTCAACCTAGCCCCCTGGCTCAATCTGTACAGTCCTGCTAAGGAGTGAGTGAGTATTTCTCCCGGTTCCAATCTTTATATCTGTAGCTTTACATGCATACCAAAATGGAATTTGCAGAGAATAAATTGTCGGCCCCTTCTCTAAAAGTCTTTAGGAGGAAAAACAACTTCTTTGATTGAGTGATTTTGGTTTTGACTGTTGCTGGTTAACAGTCTGGCATTAAGTCCTGTGGGTTATTCCTGCTGACAGATTACGAAATATAAATTTATAATAGATAATTATTTCCACAAATTTCGCTCTTCGTTTATAATAGCCCCACTGAAGAGACCACTAGGTGGTCGAAACTAGTAAGGAAAAGGAACCACAGTGGAATTCGCACTCTTCTCAGTTCAGTCTTAAGGAGGAAAGACAATTTTTCAACTACATAGACTGTGATATAGTAGTACTGTATTTACAATGAGTGCTCCTTCATTTGCCTTAATATTTTTAATGCCACATACGTTCTAATTTAATAATTGTAATCAGAAGATTATATTATTTGTTTATTTTTAATTATTTACAAAGGAATTTACGAAATGATGAGTCGCCCTTGGAAGGTCTTTTTTTAAATAAATATATCTGGCAATGGAAGTCCTTCCCGCTCTAATTTAATTTTTTTTGGAAATATATTAGAAAAATGGCAAGAAATGGGTAACTATTGAAAACATAGATTATTATAAGAAATATACTCTAAATTTCGAAAATAGTACGACGATTGATGAAATATTTGGAAACATCCAAGATTCAATAAATACAACTATTGAAAATTCTGCCCTAAAGAATTGAAAGAACATTAAACTAAAGGACAAAACTTTTAATGAAGCAGAGAAGAGAAATGGAAGACAAGAACACACAAGAATATAGAACCCTAAACAGAGGGATATCAAAAGAAATCAGAAAACATAAGAGACAACATAATTTGGAAAAGTTCGGAACGTCATACAGGAGAGTAGAAGTTTGAAAGTATTAAGAAATAATACAACAGGAAGAAAGGAAATATAGAAGATCAAGGATATACACGACAACATAGGAACACACAAAGAGGAAATTTTACACTCTATCAAACTTTTCTACCAAGAATTTTATACATCAAACCAGCGCCTGATCACAACTGACATTCCACAAGTGGTAAATCAGGGATCGGAAGAAATTCCCGAAATAACTGAGGAATAAATCATGAGTATCCTAGAGATAGAGCTCCTGGAGACGATGAACTGGTAATAGAGTCAATCAAAAAAGAAGGACCACAAATCATCAACACTTTAAAAATTCTATTTAATAAATGCATCGAGGAAGGAAGGAATAACCCCATCACCGTGGACAAATGCAACCTTTGTTATTGTACATAAAAAAGGTGACGTTACAGACCTTAAAAATTATTGGCCGATCACCCTCTTCTACCATATATACAAACTATTTACCAAAATACTCGCAAACTGTTTGACAAATAAAATAGACTCTTTTCTTTCGAGAGAGCAGGCGGGATTCCGATTAGGCTATGGGACAAATGACCATCTCTTGACCATCAGAGTTCTTATTGAGACATGTATTGAGTATAATAGACTACTGATGCTTGTCTTTGTTGATTTCGAGAAGGCTTTTGATTCAATAAATCAGCGGAAACTTCTAGAGGCAATAAGCGAATGTTGCGTCGATCATCAATATTCCGCAATTATTAAAGATATCTGAGATTCAACAGGAATACACATCGATAGCGAATTGATAAGTCATCTCTGGGGCCAGAGAGGCAGACGACGATATTGTGTTAATAACAGACGCTAAACGATGCCTCAGAAACAGTCGATTTTAAAACTATTTTATCAAAGACACAATACATGACAAATCTAGTAATGAGTAGTCCCTTAAACATCAATAAAATAAACCTAGAACAAGCGCATATATACAAATACTTAGGACATGAGTTCAGTATTAGGCGAGAAAATCAGACGCACGAAATTCAGCGAAGAATAGGTTTATCGTGGGCGGCATTCAGTAGACTCAGATATATATTGCGATCTAATCTTCCTATATGCTTGAAAAGAAACGTCTTTACCCAGTGTGTCTTGTTTGTTCTCACGTATGGAGCTGAGACACTTACTTTGACAAAAAAGAACATTAACAGAATATATGCCATACAACGAAAAATGGGACGGTCAATGTTGGGAGTCACTTTTAGGGATAGAATATTCAATCACATCATAATAAACCGAACAGGAGTAAGAGACGCGGTGAAATCTATCTTACATCTTAAATGAAACTGGGCAGGACATGTGGCTAGTATGACTGATTGACGGTGGACAAAGAGACTTGTGGAATGGAGGCCAAGACATGAGGTCTATAGAAGTAGAGGACCACCTCCTAGTCGGTAGACAGAGGACATAAAAAGAGTGGCTGGAAATTGGATATAAGTGGCACAAAATTGAAAGAGATGGCTGGAATTAAGGGAGGCTTTCGTTCAGCAGTAGACAGGATAAGCTAAATGATGATGATGATGATTAGAAAAATATTTTACTTTTAATTAAATTGTTTAAAATATTCGGTACACACTTCACATATATTTCAGTAAACAATGGACTAATTATGGCGTGCTGGTATCGAGGGGAGGCAATATCATTGAGCTGTTTAGCGTTGACAATGAGAAGCATCTTTTGTATGCGTGGCATACTCTAGACCTGATCTTAAAAGACGCTTTAGAATTAATAATATCATTAACGCTTAATTTATGACAACTGTATTTGAAGCTTTCTGGCATTAATTTTTTTTTGTATTCAATAAAATGAAATAATTTGCCACATTTCTCCCGTGCTTATGCATTAGCTTTCACCAAAGTCTTTCCTTCTCAGTGATTTTTTTTTCTGTTGAAGAAAAATATGTATCTTATTTCTTCTGATGCAGACACATAATCCAGCTCATTGCTAAACTTCATTAAGAAGTTCTTAGATCAATCTTCCAATATTTGAATAAGAAATTTTTGAATTATTCTTTTTTATGATTGAAAGATGATATTTCTTGACTTTTTAATGTAAGAATTATTAAGTTTAAATAAAATATTTGAACGAAAGTGTATTTCCAGCTCCACTATTCTCTTAACTTGCTTTTACGATTACTGAAAAGCCCAATACAGCATGTTGTTTAGCAACTACTAGAAGTTCGCAAGAAGCAATAAATCCTGGAGGCATTGTTGGAGGCAACTGGTTTATTGGTGTTTAACACTGATTCGACCCATCGAAATCGACATTAGGGTTGGAAAGGATAGCGTTTGATTGGTATAAATTACTGCTTTTTGTAAATTAGTTTCCTTTTTATCGTTGTGTTTATAAAGTGAATATTGCTGTAGTAATAATACCTATATGTTTAACATATAAATATATAGAAGATGCTTTGTGAATGCAATACGGTATTGCCTCAACAAAATTCCGTTCTTACTTAAAAAGAAAAACATTATTTAAAAACTTTACAACAGTTTTATTATTTAAAATTTGCTGCTTGTTACATATTAAAAATTATGTTTGCCAACATTGTAAACATTTTGTCACTCGGTGCTAAAATATTTTTTTACCCAAAAAAAAACACAATGGTTAATCTGTAGAAACTATTAAAAATATTTACAGTAAAGACAACTGCCAAACTAAGTAAATACTTAATTAATGTAAATCTTCTAAAATGTGTTTTTTCTGTAATTCAAAAATATAAAACAGGATATTAAATTTGCAAATGTTTTCGATATCAAGGACCGCTAATACAAACATCGGAGTAGTAAGAACCTTCAAGAGATAAAGAAATCTTTGCTGCCGTATAGTTAGTTAGTAATTCTTAGAGAAGGTGGAAAACTCAATTTTCCTACTTTTGGGTTGTAGAATACCAATATGTTGTCAATTTTCGACGATCTCATGTGGTTTTTCCGAAAAAAAAAATTATTTTTACTGATATAACTTGTATTTTCCGACCACTACCTATAAATTTTGGACTTTTAAAGTAAAATACATAAACATTACACAATATTCAATCATTTTTTTAGCAAAATTTACATAAATCACCTCGAAAAAATACGAATTTTCCATAAACGTCTTGTCGTTTTATACTGTTTCTAGGCATGCATGGTTGGTTGCATATGATATAAATACAAACATGTGATGCGATGTTGCCACGTTCACGTGGATTTTAAATTCCATTAGGACGGAAAACTTGATAGTTCAAATGCAATTAATTGTAGTCATTCCATTATTGTTGCGTAAAATGTAAGTAAACATGCAGAATCGGGATGCCAAATATAAACAGATCGTTCGGCAAGCTTCGTTGATCTAAAAACGAAAATCATAACTAAACTAACCTGAACTGACCTGAACTAACCTGAGGAATTTTCCGAATTTCTCGATAATTTTTTACATACTTCCTATTTTTGGGGTTGTAGAACACGAGCATATTGTTGTTTTCGCTGATTTTACGTGGATTTTGCATGGAATTTAGATAAGTTTAGTTCAGGTGAGTTCACATCAGTTTAGGTTAGTTTAGTTCAGGTTGATTTTCGTTTTTAGATCAACGTAGCTTGCCGAACAATCTGTTTATATTTGGCATCTCGATTCTGCACATTTACCCACATTTTACACAACAATACTGGAATGACCACAATTAACTGCATTTGAACTATCAAGTTTTCCATCCTAATGGAATTTAAAATTCACGTCAACGCAGCAACATCGCATCACGTGTTTGGATTTATATCGTATGCAACCAACCATGTATGCCTAGAAACAGTATGAGGCAACGGTTTTCTAACGTTTTATGGAAAATTCGTATTTTTTGGCCATTATTTATGCAAATTTTGATAAAAAAGAATTAAATATTGTGTAGTGTTTGTGTATTTTACTATAAATGCCCAAAATTTAAAAGTAGTGCTTGAAAAATACAGGTTAAACGGGTGAAAATGAATTTTTTCTTTCGGAAAAACCACGCGAGATTGGCAAAAATTGATAACATATTCGTATTCTATGAACTAGAAATGGGAGGTATGTAAAAAATCATCGAAAATTTCGGAAAATTGAGTGTTTTCACCTTCTCCAAGATTTACCAATTAGTTTAACAAGTTGCCGTTGTTCTTCTTGTTCTAGATAGTTGAAGAAAAAATATACAGAAACTGTTTTCTTTTCATCTTTTATAGTTTCTGACATCCTAATGCATCACCAGTTTAGGATACAACAGTAAATTATCGACAGGCAAATAAATGAAAATAATCCTAATCCATGGATAAAAAAGACATAAAACTTAACTGGAAACAATCTTTTCCGGCCATTTCTAATTAGAAAATGATGTTAATCTAAATTCTTTGTTCAAAACATTTTCATACTTAAAGGCCCATGACGTTGTAAAAAATATTGCTGTCAAAAAATATAAACCTTAAATAAAGTGACTGCCATTTATAAAACAAAATCCAACCTGATGAATTATAGTTGTCATCACGTAACCTAGCAAGCTACCTACCCTTAGAATAAAAGACTTCAGTGGCGTATGATAACCACAAATATCTATTCATTTATATGTTTAATGTGGGTCATAAAGAGAACTCCGACAGAGTCGTTTTTTGCTTAACTTAACGTCATCAAGCATGATCAGCATTTTGGTGATAAAGACGAAACTAACATAAGGACTTAATTTCTCCCAAGGAGCCTCGATTGGATGAGACATATTTATGCCTTTAAGATAAAACTTACTAAGGAACTATATTTATTATATTATGTGGTTAATTTTTAAGGAAATTTCAAAAATATTTAGAATAGGATGTGCATTAAAATCTATTTTTAAAAATAGAACAGGCCGTATACAAATTATTTTTTCAATTTACAATTTAATTTTGACACTTTTTATTAAGAGTTTAATATACCTAACTTTATAGTTTTTCAGATAATTATGTACCATTTAAGGAAGAACATGTGATATATACAAACAATTGCTCCATTAATGTTTTGTGCGGTATTCAAAATAATATAATCATTAACAGCTGCAATGAAGAGACCATTAGGTGATCGAAACCCGTATGGAGAGAGCACTACAGTTGTATTTGAAGAAAATAAACTGCTCCTCCAACTGCCTGGAAGGAGAATAAATACAGGTAGCGAAGGGAATTATTGGTCCACACTTTTTTGATGAATGAAACTACCTTAGCTGTTTGAAGGCGTCGATAGGAATCAGCATGAAAGTATGTAGTTGCAATTAGATGATGCATCTCTACACTATCATGTTGAAGTTCACGCGTTTTTGGACCAATGCTTTCGTCAGAAGTAAATTGGGCAATAGGGATTTCATTCAGTGGCCACCAAGGTCTTCCGACATCAGTCTATTCATTTCTTGCTGTGGAGTTATATATAAGATGTTTGTTAATCCATTAACAACCGTAGAAGATATGCAAAACAGGATTAGGGATACCTGCGGAACAATTACGCCACTAATGATGTCCAGGGTCTGGGAAGATGTGAGAAAAAGACTAAATCGGTACCTTTAAAAAGAGGGCCATTTATTCAATCATTTATTAAGAACAAGCAATTAATTATTAGCTATTAATAAATAAATAAACTTTTCTTCCTAGGATTAATATATTATAATAAAAGGAATGAAAAATGATATATATTTATTTAAAAAGTAAAAATGACTCTTAATTTTTTTTTAATGTTAATTTATTTCTCATTATATTTAATTACATTAAAGTCGTTATTTGTAAGTTGTTGTTCATGATATTTATTTACATTGTGTTTGTTTGTGTGGTCTTTTTTTTTGTTTTTCCCGGTTACTACGATAAAAAAAAATTCAGCAACTCGAATAAGAAAAAATAAGGACTTCGAAATATTTCAGAAACTATTAGAAATAGGTGTAGCATATGTTGAACAAAAGTTGTAGGATTTTTAATACCATATAAAAGAAAATAAAAAATGCAGGTTTTACCACGTGAAAAAGTGTTATTCCTAAGTTTTTGGATCAAGGTGTTAATTATCCTATAACTTTTAGTGTTAATATTTAGAAAACATACCCTTTGCCTAGCCTTGGACCTTATAAATTTGAATATATATTTCATGCGAAATTTTCTTGGATGCATGTTTCAAAATGTGACTTTTTTCTTGAACACAATTATTTCAAAAACAAGTTAAAGTATATGAAACCTTTAATAAAAAAGTTGCTAAATTATACCTTGAATCTAGAAAATGATTCATGAACGGAATTTAGCAAGATAGGAATATATACGTTTTCAGGATTTACTATGTAAACTCCAATTTTCAGGTGGCGCTGAGATCGAAAGCTCATTTCTGTGAGGAACAGGCTTGATTACTGAAGAAAGGTTGGTTTATTTAATGATTTTCGTGGTCTTGCTCGTTATTTCAGCAATTTTTTAATGTAGAAATAACAGTTCGTGAAATAGTCCTTTGGTTTCCTCCACACCACTGGAATGACTCAGGGCATATGTCGGGACTTTCTATTAAGTTAACCACTCGTTCGAAATAAAGTTCTTAGGTTTTGTTTATCTTTGGGAGTTCAAAGTTAATCCACTACACACAATAGATATTGCGTTGATAGTTTTCACAATTTCGCTGCATTTTAAGGAATCTATTCGTACAAAAATGAACACTGAATACAAATTAAAGACGAGTAGTTCACTATAAATTAAAATAAATACATTTATAACTCGATATGTAGGTGTAAACAAAACTGAAGTGATTTACGTAAAGGATTATCCGAGATCAAGCTTGCTAGACTGGTTTTGATAGGCCTTCTTTTAATAAAACTAAAAGCAAATAGAGTGACAATCGAAAAGTGTTGTTAGGTGCAAATTTCGGAGTGAAGATCTTGATTTTATTAGATTTTTTTTTTAAATAAAAGTAATTTAGTATTATACCATTTTCATAAATTAGTATTTTTTGGTTACTCTGTACATCTGATGCAAAAATACTTGATGTATAAATATATTCTTTTTGAAAAAGTCAAAAATAAAAAAATATTTTCCTCTTATTAAGCCAATTCACGGATTTAATGTATTTATATATTTTTTCGCTAATAATGTAAATAAATAAATTTATACCTTTGTCTATGATACGCTACTGGTTCTACTTAAAGAGGAAGAAAACCCGGCACGCAGGGACGACGTGATGAATCGTCAAGGTGAGCTGCAAATTTAGACCACACCGATTAATCATGCCACAGCTAAAAGATCCCCAACCTTTAGTCTAGTATTTTCGTGGCAAATGGCCTTAGGTCTGTACCTACAAGCTACATTTTCTTTCTTAGCAAACTAATGGAAAGACCAAAAGACAAATTGGAATTTAATATAAGGTCAGATTTTTTCCATTACACCGCAAATATTATTAGCTTAATCAACTTAATTTGCTTAATAAATAAGTAAGCTAGATACATAGTTTATATGTGGATTCATCATATAAAAATAAGATAGTGAAAAGGTGACTTTCGTTCGTTACATATTATTTGCATGTAATAATTTGATTAGAATTCAAATTCAAAACCCATTTATTCATTTTAATAATGAGGTGATACGCAATTGTTGTACCAATCGCAACGATTTTCAGGAAAAAAATATTTTATTTCTTATACTAGTCTGTTTACTTTTCAAAAGCTTAAAACTTTTAATAGGTCCCTGGAAACTTTACCTAATACTTAGAGTACGAAAAACAAATTTTTGAAAAAAGGACGTTTGAGATTATAATAAAAAAGTAAGGGTAATTTTTTAATACGTTTTTGTCCCTGAAAAAAGTTTATCTAAAAAACCTATTTAACATTTACATTTAGGGTTAGGCGCAACAAGACAGGTTCCTAGTAACATTCTATGTATAATTTTTACATCTGACAACACTGCAACTTAAATGTTAAGAATCTATGAAGCTGATTGGTCACAAACGGGAAAAAAGTAGGGTGAATCGCAACGACGACGGGTTCAGACCACTGACCTCTACTATGGACCCCTACACTTGTCGGCTGCTAAAGCCAAAAAATGGCAAACCATGGGTGAAAAAATGCGTTTCTGCACATCGGTCGCAAGTCATATTTTTGGACGTTGATCAGATAAGGGCATGCGCATAAGCGACTTCCTATTATCGATCGGTTGTTTCGTAGCGCCATCCGTAAACAGCACAGTATCGGCTCAACGCCATTTTTGTGTTTATTTTTGCTTTGTGAGTTGCGTGCGATTTAGACGGATTTATAGCGTATTAAGTGATTTATTTTGTTTGTTTTTATTTAATATAATGGGATGTGTACATATTTTATTTGTTTTATTTTCCTTTTTCTCTATAGGGTAAAAAATAGTGTTGCTTTACAACGTTTTTGGATTTATAGTGTTTTCGTATAACATTAAATTTCCAAAACATGTAGTATGATATATTCTTAGCACTTTCCAAATGATTACCAAAAGATAAACTGAACTTTTAAGCAATCAATTCTTTAAAAAAATCTGAAAATTCGCACCAAACCGTAGAATAGTTTATTCCTCTGTCTTCTGTCAAGAAATGGTACAATTTCTCCATTTATTACAATAAAAACCTACATCCTCGAAATGAAGTTGGAATATTTTAAAACATACATAAATAACTTACAATAATTATAATGCATTATTATATTGTTATATACATAAAATATTTCAGTACAAGGTTTATATTTTAGCCAGAATCGGCTATTGGCTCTATAATTTCTAAGCTCTGTTTGAATTATTTTTTCAAATTGTCAACGACTTTTTTCCAATTGCTAATTTGCACAGTGTCCACAAACCCATTTCGTATCAATATTTTCTTAAAAAATGAAAAAAAAAGAAGATAAGGAAAAGAAGGTCATTATTTTTTAATAATTAGAGAATAAATTGCCGGACCTTAAAAATGTTAATTATTCACTCCCACCCTACAACAAGAAAGTTAACGCACACAGACGGAAAAAATAGATTAGAGAAATATTAAGATACATTTTCTTCACAATTTTACTTTCACAGTATAAGAAATGACTAAACTAACTCCTATCGGTAGACACAGACCGGATTATTCCCTTCTGCTTCAGATATTATTTGTGCCCATATGATGTGACTCCCAGAACAAGAAAGTTACATGACACCGACTTTTTTTACTAAAGATTGCAACCATGGTTGCAACTTTGACAACTTGCTTGATTTAGACACCATTTATAACTAATTGAACTAACTAAATAGATTTTCGAATTTCGGCCCTGTCGATGGTCACCTGATCATTTTGTAGTGCGCATGCCAACATTTGATCTACGATGTTTACATTTTATTGTCGTAAATTTGCCTTTTTGGGGATTAAACTTTGCAGACCTATAAATGTTTTATCTATGGTTCAGACTCGGCAGCCGACGAACTTATTTTTGTTTTTCGCTCAGGTAGAGTTGGCAAAATGCTGCGTGAGTGTTAAGCGTGATCCGAGGGCTAAATCTTGCCGTCAGGTTTGCAATGAAGTGAACGAAAAAGCGATTAAAGGAGTTAAAAGTGGTGTTTCCGCAGAAAAATATAAAATTAATTATTCGGTATTGTGAAGATCTGAAAATAAAAAAGGCGAGGGTGAAAAGCTTTCCAAAGGTGGGCAAACTGTGTTGTCCAGAAAAGTCGAACTTCAAATTGTAAACAGATTAGTTCAGTGCTCCAAATGGGGACAACCATTGGATTTATAAGATCTGAGAGTTATAGTGAAAAATTATTTAGACAAAATCGGTCGACGAGTTGAACGTTTTAAAGAATTTGCCGGGGTCGGAGTTAGTATTGGGTATCGTTAAGCGCAACAAAGAGAAACTGTCAATGAGGTTCTGCTAAAATATCAAAAGGTCAAGGGCAGGAATAACACAGGTCCATCCATTCCTTTAGATATCCAAACCAGGACATTTGGTTTCGTTTGCTTTTTATTTTTCCGCTATAATTAATTGGAGGAGTTGGTGTTTAGGATTTCTCATTAGATGTTCGAAGTATGCTGCTTTTTTCCTCTTTATATGCAGTGCTATTTCTCGATCTTTTCTTATTCTTCTGAATATCTCATCGCTTGTTACTTTGTAAGTTCATGGAACCCTCAACATTCGACGTCCATGTTTCTACAGCACAAAGCAGGACGGGCGATATATTGCATCTCGTATAACACATTCTGAGAATTAGATTTATATCCATGCAGGTAAGGGTTATAAGATTAGCTACGAGCCATTTCAATTCTCCATTTAATTTTCTTGTGGATGTCCGAGTCATCGAGTAACCAACTTTTCTGATATTTATAGCATATAACTCGCTCTAACAACCATTCTCATATGGCATGCTTAAAATATCGTAACGTATCGTATACCAATGTTTTTAGCAACCTTAACGTCCTGTAAACATTTTGCAAATTTGTCTTTATCGAGATAAAAGTGATTGTCTTTCTTGCTTGCAACCAATTCGTCCATTATTTCATAAAATCATTTTTCTTATTTATTTTGATTCATAGATACTATCTACACTTATCGCACTGCAAAAATATGAAAAAAGAATTCCAAAAAAGCCTGTAGATTGAACGGCAAGCGAAGGGAGCAAAGACGGATAGCGGAGACGCTGAACACTGTCCGCATGTACGATATCGCGTTGTTCACGTCTTAACATAACTTTTTTTTTTAATATATATCATATCGCTGATGTCAAACTCAAGATTAATCCAGTAAACACTGGCGAAAGTTCGAAATTAATAACTAATAGAAATTTTTGAATTTTTACCATTACTACTCGATAAATCTTGTTTTACTGAGTTTGGGCTTTTACTGTAATATATATACACTAATAAGATTTAATTTTTAAACCCAAACTAGTTAGCTTGTAATTTATTGAGGTGATCGTTTCTTGAAGAAGATCCATATTAAGTATTTAATATGAAATGAAACGAAGACTGTTTCAGATCTTCAATCCTTTTTTTTTTATTTAAAATTATATTTAAAATAGACATGATATCTTTGATATACTGCTACTTCGTCCGGTGTCGATTTGGTAATGACAAACAAAGTTATGAAATTAATATTTTTGAGAGTATTAAGGTACTTATTTTAAAAATTACAGGCTTACAAATTTTTATAGTTGACCCGTAAGAAAGAAAACCCAGATGACATTTAGAATTATTAGAAAATACTAAACTTAAAAATACGGATCCAAATTTAATGATCAATTAGATAGTAATAATTCATCATTGTTAAATTTATTTAATACGAATTGCTCTGGTTTTCCTTATAACAGTACAATGGTAAATATTTGCAAAACATGAGTTTTTAAAATAGATACCTGAACACCTTCATTAATATACAGGGTGATTCAAAAATCGATCAGGAAACTTAAGGGGGTGATTCTACTTGACAAAATAAGGGTAGAGCTTCATATAATGTTTTTTCAAAATGTCATTCGTTTTCGAGTTACAAGCCGTCCAAGTTGAAGTTTTTATTTTTTGTTTTTTGAATTACTCGCTTACAGGAAAATCGATTTGACTAATATTTGAAAGATAGGCTAAGTCTTCTGCGCTTCATCATTTTAGTAACAATTCACATTGATTGTTTGCCGCTAGAGGGCACTTTACCTACATTGAAAATTGTTTTTTGTCATAATTTTTTAGTGTTGACAGCTACAGTAGTTTTTGGCATAATTTCTGAAAGACTGATGCCAGGCCTTTAAAAAAGGTGCTCTTTATTTACATCGCTAAACCCAACGGTTTAGACGTAAATCACCCTTAAAAATTAAGTGGTAAATTTACTTTTCTCATTTCATTTCCACCGCTACCAGGTAAATAGCTATCAAAGTATACTAGAGCTGTCAGTTTAACATCAAATAAATTCGCTTTTTAAACTATTTAATTTATAATCTTAAAATAACTAATAATGGCTAATCACCAATATTCAAATATCGAATATTGTGATATCCATTTTTGTTATGGAAAAGCAAATGGTAATGCAGAGTTGGCAAGAAGATATTATATGGAGAGTTATTCGGAAAGAAATATCCCTCATGCTCAAACATTTTCCAGTGTGCACAGGAGGCTTGCGGAATGTGGTTCCTTTAAAAGTTATAATGGAAATAGGGGAAGACCTAGAACTGCTAGAAACGTGCAACAAGAAGAATGAGTGCTTGAAATTATTGAAGATAATCCAGGTATTAGTACTAGAAAAATTGGGAATTAAGTGCGGCTCTGTCAGGCTAGTTCATGGAGGATACTAAGAGAAGAACAACTCTACCCGTTTCATTCAAAAAAGGTGCAGGCTCTTTATGACGATGATCGGCCGAGACGGTTGGAAATGTGCAATCAGATCCTAGCTAAGTATGAACACGATAATCGATTAATTGGCGTCATATTATTCACTGACGAAGCTGGTTTCACTCGTGATGGCATAACAAATCTACACAACATCCACACATATGCTTACGAGAACCCAAACAATGTGGTAGAAACGAAACATCAGCGTAGATTTTCACTAAATGTGTGGGCAGGGATAATAGGAGATTACCTTATTGGTCCTCATTTCTTTGATGGCCCACGAACTGGTGACGTATACTTAGATTTTATCCAAAATCGTCTCCCATTGTATCTGGAAGATGTGCCATTGGAAGTAAGGGCCAACATGTGGATCCTCCAAGACGGAGCTCCGCCCCACTTTAGTATACGTGTCCGACAGTATTTGAATGCAACGTATCCTGAGCGATGGATAGGACGAAGTGGACCATTGGCATGGGCAGCGAGGTCACCAGACCTTAATCCTATGGATTTTTTCTTTTGGGGTCATTTGAAACAATTGGTGTACGATATTCCAGTAATCAACGTCGAGGATCTTCGCTTCAGGATAATCGAAAAGTGCCAAATTATTAAAGAAACACCAGAAATTTTTCATCGAGTTAGGCGACATTTTTTGAAGAGTGTTAGGAAATGTATGGAAGAAAATGGGGGACATTTTGAGAATCTTTTTTAGTTTGTTTAGTACTGTTTCATTAATTTTTATCAATTAAATGTATATCGTAATAATCCATAATATGAATAGTTACTGATTAGCCATTATTAGTTATTTTAAGATTATAAATTAAATAGTTTAAAAAGTGAATTTATTTGATGTTAAACTGACAGCTCTAGTATACTTTGATAGCTATTTACCTGGTAGCTGGTGGTAATGAAATGAGAAAAGTAAATTTACCACTTAATTTTTAAGGGTGATTTACGTCTAAACCGTTGGGTTTAGCGATGTAAATAAAGAGCACCTTTTTTAAAGGCCTGGCATCAGTCTTTCAGAAATTATGCCAAAAACTACTGTAGCTGTCAACACTAAAAAATTATGACAAAAAAACAATTTTCAATGTAGGTAAAGTGCCCTCTAGCGGCAAACAATCAATGTGAATTGTTACTAAAATGATGAAGCGCAGAAGACTTAGCCTATCTTTCAAATATTAGTCAAATCGGTTTTCCTGTAAGCGAGTAATTCAAAAAACAAAAAATAAAAACTTTAACTTGGACGGCTTGTAACTCGAAAACGAATGACATTTTGAAAAAAAATTATATGAAGCTCTACCCTTATTTTGTCAAGTAAAATCACCCCCTTAAGTTTCGTGATCGATTTTTGAATCACCCTGTATATTTCTTAACTTCGTCATTAAAATATAATTTTAAATAAAAAACACAAAGTAAAGATCTAAAACTGTCTTGACTTCTTTTTATATTACATACGTATTTGGCGAGTTCTATTTTGTTATAAACTGTATTAGGTATGTCAATAAGCAAATCTTTCAATAGGAAAAGTAATACTAAAAGTCTAAATATAAAGACTTACTATTACTAAAAGCAATAGTTGTGTACTGAGAAGTAATAAAACTATATATTTTAGCCGGTTTGGTAATTTTTATTACCGTATTTGTAAGGTTCAATACTTGGTCATCACACTTGTCAAGTTAAACCTTTTATAGCCAAATTAGATCAGTTTTAAATGTGGATAAATAGGGGTAAATATTTTCATTCAATTAAATCATATTAATTAATTATGATCAAATTAATTGGGGAGTATTGACGAGTGAGAACGAAAATTAGTCTCACGAGAATTTAATTTACAACTGTTCCTGGTCAGATGTCTAGACAGATATTGTTCATTATTTGTATACACAATGTCTCATTTTTGGAATTTTGGAAACTGAAGAGACAATTCAAGTGAAGGACCAAAACACTGGTTTAATTTATCTTGTTAAAAATTAATTTTAAAGCTAAAATCCTTGTTTTAGGTTTATTATTTTATTCTAATCTTGTAAAACAGTTTTTTATGCAGCTTGAAAAATTACATGTTGTTAATGGTCCCTTTTTATCAATGTCCCTTTATTATTACTGTGATATTTTCCAAAATAATAAATAACCTCAGACCAATTATCTTAAGGCCCAGTGTTGCTTGAAGGTCGTAAACAACGATGTTTGTTAAGTAGTTGACCTAGTTTTATCTAAATTGTGAAATGTAAACCCACATTTTGTTTAAAATTAATTTGTGTTGATGATATTTCGCAGTAAATTTTTTATACTTGAACATCCGAAGGTTATTTCATTCGAAAAATGATGCCCTTAGAAATTATTGAGACATAATGACAAATTGGTCATGTTTAAGCATGGCATGTTATCATTAGTCATGGAAATATATGGTAAAATCTTTATGCTCCGAAGATCAACAAAATAACACTACGAGAAGGGGTGTGGGAGTTATTTCATTTAAAACCATAAAAAAATAAAGAGAAACAATTTATAATAAATTATTGAACAAAAAATAAAATCTACTTCAAAGATTTGAACTAAAATTTAAAAAATTGAAAAAAGGATTTATATTGTAATTAATTTAATAGTTGTAGAATTACTTACCCTTTTAGCAGTAGGTAGTAACAAAAATTGACTTCTAAAATGAAGGAGGACGTAAAGTTTGGAATAAATTATTTATTTAGAAACACTGGATTTTTTGAAAAATCGTTCTGATACGCCGACTTTGTTTACTTTTTGTACAAATTTTTTCCAATATATTAAATTTTACAGGGCGAATTGAAAGCAACTGTTCTCAAGGGTACCCAAGATTTACGCAAGATTTGAATTTGCTGTCATTTGTGCGATAGAGTGTTGGCAACCGAAAAACAATTTGATAGCTGACAGTTTAGAATTAGTAAAAATGGAGCACTACACGAGAGAGCAACGTGTTTTTTTGTTAAACAATATTTTGAAAATAATGAAAGTTTGGCGGCAAATTTCATAGAAAATTTGATAGGAATATCCATTTTACTTCGTCAAATAATGAGAGTAATTGAAAAAATCAGAAAAACTGGATCAATTGGTGGTGCTAAACGTACTGTCCGTCTAATAAAAAACCATTCAAATATTAATATAGAAGCAGTGCGTGAGAGTGTTGGTGAAAGTCCAGAAACATTTTTGAGAAGCTCTCTACAACGTATACTTACTAAAGATCTGAGTTTCTATGCTTACAAAGTTCAATTGACACATGAACTGAAGCCTAATGACAATGTACAGCGAAAAGAAATCGTTGAATGGATTATTGAACATCAACAAATGGATGCTGATTTTTCGAGAAAAATCATCTTTAGCGATGATGCCAATTGTAACCTTGATAGCTTCGTTAATCGTCAAAATTGCCGCATTTGAGATTCAGGGAACTCACATGTGATTGTTGATTGTCGAAAAATAAATGCATTCACAACGTATCACTGTTTAGTGCAGATTTTGAGTTGAAGGCATCACTGAACGATACTTCTCGGAAGATGAGGCTGGTCAAGCAGTGACTGTCACTGGTGCTCGATATCGCGACATGATAACCGAGTTCATTTTGTCTAAATTGATGTGGATGACATGTGGTTTCAACGAGATGGTGCCACATGCCATACAGCCCGTGAAACAAACAATTCAATTACTGCATGAAACATTTCCTGGTCGTGTACACTGGATTTTTTTTCTATGAGGTTATTTGAAGTTAAAAGTCTATTCTAACAAGTCCACAATCATCCTTGCATTAAAGGAGGAGATTTAACGCTGCATCAATGCAATTCACTCATATTTATGCAAAATAGTCATGGACAATTTCGATAAAAGTGTGCGTATATGCCAGCAAAACGGTGTAGACCATTTGTCCGATATACTATTCCATGCATTTACTTAATTCAAATCTTGCGTATGTTGTAGGACACCTTTTAAAATCAATTTTGATTTTTTAAACGGTGACCCACAGTTTTTTGTTCACTTTTAGACTCCCTGCAAATTTCTGAACATTTATTCTATTATATATCCGGTACCTAAATGTAACTGTTTTAGATTTGTCTACAGTTAAGACCCAAATAAAAAACAATAATTTTTGACCATCATAACTGATACTATGGATCTGCTCCTTTTTCAAATTTCGTCAAATTGTCACTTTCATTTAACTTTAGTTGAAAATTAAACTTACTCATGATGTTTTCGTAAACAGGTGGATTGGAAGAAAAACATCTATTGAGTAGTCGCCGAAGTCTCCAGACTTAAACCCTCTAGGCTTCTTTGTATCGGGTTACTTTAAAAGTAAAGCTTTCCAAACTGAGCTAATGAACATAGAAAACTTAAAGCATCGGATTATTTGAGAAGTACGGTCAATCCCATAGACGTAGTCATAGATGTTCAGAATGCATTGCCTACATTACTGTTAGTTAACCAAGGGGTGGGGGTGGAGGGCATTTTCAACATTCAATAAAATGATAACTTAATTTTTGTTACTGCTTTATTTCGAATTATTGTTGTCGATAAATCGAAAACAGCCACATTTAGGTATAGGATATGTAAGAGAAAAAATGTTCAGAATTTTGCTGGGTATCCATAAAAAAATTCTAAAGTTCATAATTTCTGTCAGTGACTCATTATTCGGATAGAGAGGCAATGGAAATCAATTCCAGTGGCATGTGGATTTCAGAAAATAATAAATGATGAAATTTCTTGAAAATAGCTAAATATTTTTTTTAAGTTAAATTTATTCCCTCAGATTTTATCAACCCTCTTTATTTTCTTTCCTGGTGGGGAAACCTTGCCTAAGTACCTTCACAAAATGTGAAAGGTAATGTCAGATCTTACCGACTGAACCCCCCCCCCCCCCCGGGCTGAAAGTGCGATTTACCATGGTCTGGCGTTAGCTTTAGCTGCTGCCGGTCCAAGGTTATTTAGGGAGGGCTCCGGTTTTCAGGTAATTAAATCTTAATAAATCTTTAGTCTTCACTCAGTGTAACTGCACCAATTGCTTCGTAGTCTTTCTACTATTTACTTACAATATATGGTTGTTATTTTAAGATATTCTATATGTACTTTAGCTGTCCTTAGGGTATTTTATGTATATTGGTCGAAAGAAAACTTACTGATATGTTCTTGTATTCCTATGTAATGAATCAGCTTTATTATAAAGTGCCGAAAGAAATAATGTATCGATGAGTCATGTTTCTAGATTTATTTAGGAATTATCACAGGTATATAAATAGAGATAGGATAAGCGTAGTATAGTCAGTCGTATAGTTGTATAGTTAAGAGTTGTATTTGGATAGTGAAAGTTAAGAAGTAGTAACAAGAGATTTGTGTTTTAGTTGTGTAGTTAATATAAGTATTAACGAAAGGTGTTGTGTTTATTCTGCGAACCCAGTGAACGATTTAAGAGAAACAAAATCGTGACAATATTAACCGAACATTTGTTGCTTACCTGTTCCTCTGAGTGGAGGAAACAATAATACGAGGTCTGGCAAAAAAGTAATGAGACTGGCAACCTTGCAAATGATCTGGCAATGCTGCGATGTTGTCCTAGATAGAGCACTTGTATTAGTACCCTCCCATCGTCCAGTACGGGTTTCGACGTCTTCCGTTAACTACGTGATTTTTTCGACTGTTAATAATGAAGTTGAGTTTTGTTTGTGCGTTACGCAAATTGGAAAAGCGGAATTTGGAGCAGCGTTATGCCATTACATTTTGGGCTAAGCTTGGAATCAGCATGTGTGACGTTTGAAAAGTTAAAAGAGGCCTATGGGGAACAATCTTTATCCCGAGCTTAAGTTTTTCGCTGGCACAAATCATTTTTGGAAGGCAGAGGAAACGTTGAAGATGAACAACGCTCAGGGAGGCCTTTAACCTCGAAAACCGACGAAAACATCGAACGTGTGGAGACTCTTGTGAGATCAGACCGCGTTTAACATTAAGAATGTTGAGTGAACAATTAAATTTGAACAGATTCGCCGTTCATCAAATTTTGACTGAACATCTGCACATGCGAAAGGTCTGTGCCAAAAAGGTGCCGAAAAACCTCACAATTATACAGAAGGACAATCGAAAAAACAAGTGTCTTGATCTTCTTGACAGAATCGCCAATGAGCAAGATTTCTTTAGTCATGTGATTATGAATCATGGATTTTTGAATACGATCCAGAGATCAATAGGTAAAGTGAGGAGTGGCACACTCAGAGCTCTCCTGGACCAAAGAAAGCCAGAATAAGCAAATCTAATATCAAATCAATGCTGATTTGTTTTTTTGACAGAAGGCGAATCATCCACAAAGGATTTGTATCTCCAGGACAAACTGTCAACCAAGTTTTTTATAAAGACGTCGCACTGCCCTCTCCGTCACAGAATTTTGGACCTCAAAAGGCATTCCTGTGATTCCCCATCCCCCCTATTCACCTGACATCAGTCCCTGTGACTTTTTTCTTTTTCCTAAACTGAAAAATGTCCTCAAAGGATGTCACTTCGGGACTTTAGAAAACATCCAAAAGAGTGTAACCGACATGCTGAAGACCATATCAGTTGAAGACTTCCAGCGTTGCTACCAATAGTAGGCAAAACGCCTCCATCGGTGTGTAACTGCCCAAGGGAACTACTTTGAAGGGGATAACATTGATGTTGGAAAAAAAATTAAAACTTTGATAAATAAAAAATCAGTCTCATTACTTTTCTGCCACACCTCGTATTTCCTATAACCGGTTTGCAGTCCTAAAATTAAAGCCACTGTTTTAAAATCAGTACATATTTGCCATTTGTATGCTGTATATTTGATCTTTTCCAGAATAAGTTTTAAAATATCATAAGCTTCTTTTAAGTAAAACTGCCTTTAGACTTTAAATAGCCTCCACTCTTTCTGTGAATGGTGATGGCCTAGAGCCGATATAAAGACATCAGTATCATTATAAAAAACCAAACTGTTCTCGTTTGAAAAAAAGGTGGTTAAATAAATGTGACGCTTTCGGTATTATGTAATTTTAACGTCAGGATGTAAAATATTCCATTGTTTAAATTTCGATCCTAATATTGCAGATTTTTCTTTGGTCAAATCTAAATTTATGACAAGGTTGTTTAGCTCTGATTGACTGATTTGAGGAATGTAGTTCTATAATAGTTGCAACTTAAAATATTTTTCTACTAGAAGAGCCGCGATGATCGCAATATTTTTTTAAAGAACTCGATAGATTTGATGAACTTGAAATTCGTTTTGGTGCGGGAATGAGGCAGCTGCATTGAAACTGATTATACATAGACTTTTTCATTGAACCTTTTACTGTTACTGTTTGTCAAATAGAGGTCAGTAGTCTATGTGGTACTTCATGCAACTACAGTGGCACATCAAAAGACATTTGTTTTATAGTATCACTGTATCAACATCCCAAATATTTATACCATATTATACAACCCATTCGAGGTATTCACAATTTACCTTGATTTTTAATTCCAATCTTAAAAGCAGTGGGAAAATTGGCATTTTTTAATTTAAGGCGTGAATTGATAGCACACAACAAAATTATTTAGGCAAGTAAATACAAACTCGAGGCATATTGTAGATTATAAATAATCAAAATATTGTAACGACTTCTGTACACAAAAAAGAGATATTTTTGTAACTACCCGTAAAAAGTTTTGCCATAAGTAAACAAAACAAAACACCACTCACTTATTCATGCTTTGAGACTTAATATCGAAACAAAACCTTTTTTTCTTTGATATTTACGTACATCTAATATAAATCACTATTCAAGATATTGGTGAAAGTTTTATTTTCATTGTTTAAGGGAAATTTTTTTAGGTACCACTCATAAAAAATAAATCGAATTTTTGTTATATTTTGTTGTTATGAATCAAATTACTTTTCTTTTGAGACGTAAACAGAAAAAAAAATAGTATTATACTTCGAACATAAAACTAGATATATACGCCGACCATCTCTTATGAAAGTAATTACGAATTCTATTTAAGGAATTGCAAAAAATGATATCCTTGGATTCTGTCTTTAGACAGTATTTCACATCGACAAAACGGGATTTCTATTACCAAGGGAATTACAATCACAAAAATAAGTTTTTCCCACCAGGGAATATCTTTCAAAAAAAAAAAGATTTATGTTGGAGACAATTTAGACCTGATTATTTTAGAAAATTTAAGATTAAACCGACAATATATCAAAAAATTATCAAATCTTTTGTTTAAGTACTTATTAAAACTACAATCGCTTCGAAAAATATTTTTTCTTTCTTCTTATTATTGCCAACATAAATAACGAAATAAATTTACATTACGTGACGTTATTCTTCTTTCAAAAGTGCTTTCTACAACTCTTTTGTTTAAGTAGAATAATCACCTGGTTTCCGGTTGTGTTAGAATGGTTTTTGGGTTTTTGTTTTAAGTCGCCCTTAATTATCCTTTTTACTCGCGACATCTCCGTGTATTTTTTTGTTTCATTAGGTAATATAAAAGTATACTACAAATATATATATATATATATATATATATATATATATATATATATATATATATATATATATATATATATATATATACAGGTGTGGAAAATCCAAACGAAAACCTGGACTTTTCTTAAGTAAGATAAAGAAAATACTATATTATTAATCAAATCAGAATGAGCCAGAATATAAGCATCGTAAGCATCGACATACGTGCTCAAATTTAATAAATTACCAGTTTGGCCCTAGGGTGAGAGGTAATAAAATGCTGGCGCGGTAGAGCGGGCGGCAGCATACGCCACGCCCTAGCACAATAGACGGATTCCAAGTTATTTGCTTTCATTCAGGCCGTCGAAACGTAAGTACCAAGTATTGGTATTTCCGCGATTCGCGCCAAATTTTTTTAATTTAAAATGGTAGGTTATTCCACGGAAAAAAAAGTGCAGTTTATTAAGTGGTACTATTCTGGTAAAGGTATGGATGAGATAATCGGCAGATTTGCACTTATGTGCGAAAATCATCCTGTTCCTTCAAAATTTAGAATTTCGGAAATTATTAAAAAATTTGAGGCAACGAGTTGTCTAAAAATTTGTAAAAGATGCACTAATAATAATGAGGAGCAACCAGTTCCTCAAATTACTGAAGAACGAGCAAATCGGGAGTACCGTAACTGCCGAAAAACTTGATACGAACGGTCAAACAGTTCGGAATATTTTAAAGTGAAACAAATATCGCTGTTACAAACTGCGAATAACTCAAGAAAGTTTTCCAGATGACCAGGAAACACGTATGGTGTTTTGAGAGGACATGATGAAAGGGCTAATAGGGATATAACCTCTGAAGTTTTGGAAAATATGCTAATCGTATTTTAGAATAGACTGGATTATTGTCTCGCTCAAAGTGGCGGCCTGTTTGAACACCTCTTGTAGACTTTTAGGTGTTTTTGTTGATTTAAATTGAATTTAATTACTTGTTTATTTATTTACAATTACTGAACGTGTTACTTTTATTTTTTACCAGAATAATAGTTTATTTTTGAGAATGATTTTTAATTTAAACTGGTCTATTAGATTATTTACTTAGAAATTACCGTTGCGTTTCACTAGTATTTTTATTAGAATAAATGTATATTTACTAATAGAAGTATCAATTTTCTTTACGCTCAACGGCCAACAAAAACTATTTTTTTTTTGTATTTCGACTATTTGATGCATTTAAAACAATCAAGCCGCTATTTTATTTGACATTGCTATCCACATGACGATTATCTAACTTTTACTAAATCAAAAGGGAGGCTAAGTTCCAAGGCTTACAGGATCACACAGTGGATCGAATTATATTGCTTCAATAGACACCCTTGAACAAATCGATAAATTAGATTTGTAAATATGAGTTTCATTTGCAAATGGGGCTTAGATGGAACGTCATGTCAGAGTCAGTACAAAATGAAATTCACTGGTCCGAATATTTTTGATACAAACTTATTCTTCAGCTCTCTTATTTCACTTCAATTAGCAAATGCACCTTGAACTCAAGCGCAATATTTTATTCATGAAAATACAATTATTATTTTTTGATGGTTTTAAAAATTTAGTTTGCTATGTTGGATCAGATTTTTATTTTTAATATTAAATCCGTGCTTTTGACCCATTGTGTTTTGACAACTCCTAAATCATCTTTGCTCGAAACCAGGAAGCAAGCTACGATACAACAGTATGCTTTATTTCGCTTCTTCAACAGAGCTAAACGGGTTGTCAGTCTCTTTCTGTTACATTCCCATTATTTAGAGGTTCCGTTTTGGATTTTCCACACCTGTATACAGAAAAACATCGCGAAATACAAGAAGCAGATGGCCCCATCACACGCAGCCAAACACATATGCTGATTGGTAGAAACCAACGAGCCAATCACAAGGCGCGGCGAGTACACAAAACCAGCTCCTCAAAACACGCAAACATCAATCGGCCTCCAGCCTGCAAACCACGTCGCTTTGAAAAGGATGGATGAGATTTCATTGAAACGTCAGCATTTCTCCAGCCACATACCTAGATCCTCGCAACTCACACGAAAATCCCAAAGGCCTTCATTTACTGCTATACCAGTACAAATCTTCGAGGAATGATTGTTTTCTTTCTCAAAATATTTGCCTTTGGAAGTCCCAGCTGGCGCTGGGGGTGGTTTCTTTAATTTTCATAGCAGTGCTAGACCTCGGATACTAGAATAACCTTCAGCTGATCGGTTACAGCCATGTGAATGTTTTCGATTATTCTAGAATGATGTTCTGTGAGGCGATTTTTTAATCTCGGGAAGAGAAAAAAAATCACAAAAATTCAAGTAAGTTGAATAAGGGGGCTGAAGAGCCAAGAAAATATTTTTACTGGCCAAAAATTCGTTTAGTGAAGTTGCTGTATGATGACACGCATTATCACGATGCAACACCCAGTTGTTATTGATGTTATGTCTCACACGCGTGATTTTTTCGAAGAAAAGTGTTGGCTGATCGTTAGAATTTGAGACACAAACTCAAACGAAAACGCAAATCAGTATGTATTTGTATCTTCGACTTGCTCATTCTTGCTTCTTTAGGCCTTGGAAACGTTGCATTCGATGCTCTGACTCTTGGTTTTCGGGTAGTACTCAAACATCTAAGACTCGTCATCAGTATTGACACGTTCCAGAAATGGCGATCATTTTTAATCGATTCCATAAAGGCAATACACTTCTTCCTCATGATGTCCTTTTGGTCCTGCATAGATTTTTCTCATACTCAATTCATTGGTTAAAATCTAACGAGCGGTGGTTTGACTCTAATTCAACTCTTCTCCGATCATTTTGAAGGTCATCTGATGACCAGAAGGCACAAAATCCTGGATTTTGTTTATATTTTCATCGGTTTTTGATGGTGAAGAACTTCTGCTGAGTGGCTCATCTTCAATTAACTCTCTTCCTTCTGAAAATGCCTTAAACTGCCAAAAAATTTGTATCCTTGATAAAACACTGTCTCCGTAGGCTTTCTGAAGTTTTGAGAAAATTTTCGTTGCACTGTTCTCAGGTGTGAAGCAAAACCAGAGAGCACACCGTTGGTATCGAAATTGAGATCAGTCATTTTAAGAACGCCATGGAAAAAACTATTTCACGAAAAAAATCGCAACAGAAAATCAAATGATTCTAGCGAGTCGAACCTCGTATCGGGGGCATATCACATGTTGACCTGCCACTCCTCCAAGCCCCGCGTCTGCACTGTTGCCACATCCGACGTTACGTTGACAGTCCCATACATAATTTATACACCTCGTATACTAAACCGTGTGTAGTAACAAAATGAAATTAGTATTTTCTTTTCACGTGGGATTTGTTTTTCATTTATGCAAAAGATCTAACTCTAGACACAAGTAACTCCTGTAATCGAATACCAATTAAACAATAAATTCGAACAGGACCACAAATCCAAATACGAAACTATTTAAATTCGGAGCTTTCCAGCCACAAGTAATTAAATTGGAACAAAAAGCTCATCGGGCTTAAGTGAAATTCCCAGATGGTGTCGGTGAAGTTGTCTTTAATGGAGTTCACCCGCGTTCCGACTTATCCTTCTAATTAGGTTGAAGTGCCCTTCTTAGTCCTTAATTCTTTTATAGAACTAAGTCGTTTATGTGCTTAAGTTGCGGCAAGGAATATTTTGTTCGTTTAAAATTCTTAAGACTAAAATGCGTGTTCGGATTGAGATCAGAGAAATGTAAATTTTTGCAGTGGATAATATAATTTACATAAATTTATCGTATCTTATTTTTTGAAATTTACTTTATGGTTACATAATCAGCGAGTATATACGGGGCAGGCAGTTCCATTATAGTAATGAGCAAATTTATTTTAAAAAATCCTGAATATTCAGAAAATAATATTCATTTAATGCAGTTTTTGACAGGATAATTATTTTTTAAATATGACAGATTTTAAATGTCCACCATTATGTTCAATATATTTTTCGACGTTTTCTCAGACGTGGTTCTTTATTAGTGCGCAAGCAGGGCCATGGTTACAAATGGTTTTATTTGGCCGAAGGAGCTGCAGACATCCATCTCAATTTTTAGTTGGGATTCTGAGATGAAAAGTCGAAAATTATCCCGGTAATTTTGTTGAGTTTTGGTGTACCGTATATTTGGTCAGTTATGTTTTTTTTTACCGGGATATAGTTGGAGACAGGAATTTTGAGTAGTTTGCACGGGTCAACGAAGGAATCAGTCTGACCTCAGAACATCGGGTAAGGAACTTTAAAATAATTACTGTTAAAATGATCCTGCATAGTTTTTTATTTGTTAAAAAATTTCAGCTCAAAATTGATTTTTACCTAGTGAAATTAAAGCATAATTTAAAACCAACCGTTATGTTATTATATGTCTCATTCAGAGCCAAAATTAACCACTTTAGAATATTAATAAGATATATTTTGTGGTTTTAGGGTCGATCATTTCTTTTTTTTTTGTGATAAGTATATAATTCTTGAATTTTGAAATTTGTAAGTTTCTGTTTTTTTTTATATCTGCTATCTTGCAGAGCCTTTTTTCCCTTTGTTATCAGAAAGAGTTAGAGTGCTTTTATACCAATTGTAGTTTGCAATATATTTTGCTATGTTTTTGGCTCCTGGACGTATCACGATGTATCCAAATTTCAGTTAAATTAATTTATTAATAGTAATATTGACGTATTTTGTATTGTATGCAATCTGAGGATCCCATTCTGGGTTTATTATTGATAAATTTAAAGTTTTTTTTGCATCGTGATTTGTTCATGACCGCATTAACTTTTAGTTTGATTCCAGCAATCTTTCTTTTTTTGTGTGGTTGATTGCAAGTCTTGGGTATTAGAGACTGGCTTCTTTAGTGATCCGATCTTCTAATTTTTGTTAATAAAAGTTAGTTTCTGAACACGTATCCTGTCTTTTCATATTGTATTGTAGTAATTAATTTGATCATATTTTGAGTATATCTATTTTATTGTTAGTTAGATATAGAGTTAATACAGAGTTAATTAATACGTGTTTCATTTTAGCCAGGTTCATCCCAATTTATCTGAAAATAATTAATGTTAATAAACCAAGTATTATTACGTCATCATACAGTGGTCTAGAGTTATAAATTATATGTCCAGTTTCGTGGTGATTGATTTAATTGAAGAACTAATTATATCCCATGGTAATATTTTATTAAAGTGATTATTGGTATCTTTAATTGTAATAGTTTTTTATTTTAATGAATGAATGTTGTTGAACTTTTGCTGGATTATTTTGTGTAAATAACTGGAGTCATACTGGAAATTTTACTTGTGCATTTTTACCACATTATTACTTCTATGTAACTCGAGCTCAATAGTTAGAGCAAGCGATTACTCTAAATGATTGACATTTTCGCAACAATTAGTTTATTCGTTTGCTCTAACACAAATACTACTTTCTGGATAGAATATTATCCAGATCTACCCTTAGGGATACAATCACCAATCCACCCTCTGGGTACAAAAAAGCCCAGTAGCACGTTCCGAGTATTGAATTCATCAAGAAATATATTAATTCATCAAGAAAGAATCCTTCAATGACCACCTTTTTTATGAATAAAGAGGATTAGTATTAAACCTTTATGAGTTTCATTTCACCCGTAAGCTTCTTGTTATTTTCAGTGCGTTATCTATCTATTATTAATATTTTGTGTAGTAATTTTTTTTGAGACCTGAGTTGAACGCTAGGCCCAAGCAACAACGTGGGGGGGGGGGGGGGTTCTGTGTTGACCCGGCTGAGATTCAGTGGCGCCCTTTTCAAATATCCACCCTTACTCTACGGCATAGGGGCTAGCTTGGCACTTTGCGCGCTGGTGTCGCCTCTAGCTTTCAGCTCTGCTCTGTTCTAACGAGTTACAATATACTTCCATTAAATACCATAGTCGTGGAAACATATTCTTTAAAAACGTCATAACTATTCGAACGGTATGTTTCGTTGCTCCATCCTGTTGAAACCATATTTCGTTGTTGTTGACACCCAAACGTCGTAATTCAGCAATAAGAAATGTTTACATTATTATTTCTTTGACTGTTGTGAATCTGTTTGAGTTTACTTTTTTTATTTGATGTTCATTTATTAAGATATTTAGCTAACGAAACAACTCCTAATATTAAATGAGTTTTATTTGTCCTATATGCCACTTGCGTTTAAATCTTTTATTTGTTACTAATAGCTACTTTTAAAGAATAAAATTGAAAACTAGTTCCTAACAACATCGTGGAAGGTTTCTGCATCCAGCCTAGCTTCGATGCAGTGGCGCCCTGAATAACTCACTCCCACTCTCCGGCATAGGGATTAGCTCGGCATTTTTGTTCGCAATATGTTGCTACTAGCTTTCCATTACACTGATGCAATAAATAAACATTTATTGTGGGATATTGCGCCTTCTTTTTAAAAACCAGTGTAGTAATAGCGAAATAATTCAATTTTTAAAAGTTCCACAGCACTGTCCAAATCATTAATTCTCCACAACACTGTGTTGTTTGAAAAGGGAACAAGGTCAATTTCTTTGCCGCTTTTTTTTTCCAAGCATTCACTTCGTTATATCTTTAGTACACGATCCAGTTAAATTTTCTGCCACTGAATATACATGTCCAGATCTTGCAATTTTGTAACTAACTCGAAATGATGCCTCGAGAGCCTTTCTATTATATTCGTTTAAATCTGTTTAAAAAGAAGAAACACTAGACTTTTTATTACCTACCAATTTTATTTAAATACACTCAGCAGACTTATCCTTGTGATTCGGATGTCGTGTTTCAAGGTGTCTACGCAGATGAGGTGGCTTTAAACTGCTGTTGACCAGAATTTCACTACCGATTACACAAACCGGTTTAGGTTCTGACACCTTCCCGATAAAAAAGCTCATTTGTAAATAGTAACTGTCACATTTTCGTTTTATTTCTTTTTTCTTACTCTATTCGCCTATTTTTTCTTTGCTTTCAGTCTGACCAGGCGGTAGCTCAGTACAACTACCACCCTGTGTTGTTAAATTTAAAATTTCATCATTACAAAATTTTTTTCGCGAACCTCCTTCCTAAAGCTCGCGAACCCTTGGTGTTTGCGAACCACTACTTGGGAAGTGCAGCTTTATGCGTTAAACTTATTAATACCGTATATTAATACGATATTAATAAGTTAAAAGAATCAATTTCTTGTACTCCGTATAGGTCTAAAAAGTGTTTACAATTAAACTTTTAAATTTAAACGTCTATAAACTTTTACGTTTTCCCCTCACTTTCCTTTTAAAGCTGCGAAGAAAAGCAAATTTCTCGTTTTTCCATACTTAAAATCAAATTACCAGTCGTATTAAGTTGTCTTTATAAGTAGCAAATCACATTTGCCAAAAACGAGACACTTCTAATATGAAAAACGAAGTCAGAATTGCGAGGGATGAAAATATGAATGTAAATTGAATTTAAATCGAGATTTTCACTTGACAAATCTTGTCTTTGAGAGCACTGAAGTGGACGCGAGAAGTGACAAAACGATATTTTTATATAAGGTCCGATTTAACAAGAAAATTTATAAGGAGGCTTTCTATAAAATGTTGAAAATTAAAAAGTCATAATGCGATATAGTTTCTCTATATACAGGGTGTTCGGATAATGCAATACTTGAAGAGGTGATTTACATTTTTGTTTTGATAGATATTGGAAAAAAGAACATGTTATTTCAAAGAATGACTGAATGCCATAACAGACCAAAGTTGAGCAGCCTTAAGACTTATTGTATCGCCATTTATATTTATTTTAAGTTAACAAATTAGTTGCCTTGATTAGGTTTAGCAGTCTTATTCACTAGTTTGTCCTCTAGCTATAATCCTTCTGGATTGCTTGATCCTTGAAGGTGTCTTTAGTGTAAAAACATCTCGTTCTCTTCATCACATGGTTTATATACTGGTTCTTCGTTAAAGGTGCTTATTGGGTGTAGATATTCCCTAGAGCTGCAATGGCCAGTTACAAATCCTGTCACCAACCTGATCTGTTGTCTGCTTACACACAGAATTTCGTCATATCCACTAGAAGCACTATCCAAGAATAGCAGCCTTAGTAGTTCCATATACTAGTTCTGGTTCAATAAATGTGGTACTGGCCCCGTGTCTTGTAAGTTGGCCCACTGGTTCATTGTCCGGGATGCCCATGTGCCCTGGCGCCCACTTAAGAATAACTTTGCTGTGTTTTTTCTGGGTGATAAGATTTCGTAGAGAGTCCCCTACCTGTTTTGATGTTATTTGATGACATGCTAGAGCTTTTAGCGATGCCTGACTGTCAGAGAAAATGAGAACAGTCCTGTCCCTGTAATCTTTCTTCAGATTCTCCTGAAGACAAATATCAATAGCATGCATTTCTTCCTGGACTACCGTGTTATAATGCCCCAGTGCTTCACTTACATTAAGTTTAGGTGTCCCTCCGTGTATTGCGACACATGGTCAGTTATGAACCCATTTGTGTACCAAACCAAATATCCTGGCTGACTCACTGATTGGACAGAACCTACCTTCCAGTAAAGCAGAATCATTTAGGGCATCTCAAAGTTATACGTTCTTGGCATGGTGTCACTGCTCATTTCCGACAATGAGTTCGTCTTCATGCTTTTGATGTGGTATTTCCTAGGGTACCAGACCTTGTTTGGTCCCAGCCTGTATGCTCTCCATCCTCGCCTCACATTTGGTCATTATATCAAAAGGTTTAGTAGGGTTCCCATGGCTGCTATTGGGGTTCTTCTCATTGCACTTGTGATGCATAGGCAGACTAGTCTCCGGAGTTTGAAGAGCTTCGGAGTGGCCAATCTTTGAGTATTTTTGTTCACCATACAACTATGTCATAGGTTATCATGCGTCTTATTACCGCAGTCTACAGCCAGTGTGCAAGGTGTTGTTTTAATCTCGACGTTCTGCACAGTGCGATTTTTCCTGCCACGATGAATATTTTATCTTTAACGATAAATTTCTGCAGGTGTGACATCAAGGTAAGCTTTGCATCCAGGATTATACCTAGGTTCTTAACCTCCCAGCTCATCTGTATTTGTATATTGAAGAGAGTTGGTAACTATAATCCACCTAATTTTAGGGAAGAGTATGAATGTGGTTATTCTAGGATTTATCCTAAGATACTCCTTGGTGCACTACTCTTCCACTATAGTCAGAGACCCTTGGATGACTTTGCCATATTTCTCCACGATGGAAATGACAATATCGTTAACAAACTCTTGGGTATCATAGCCTTGGTCGTTGAAGTTTACCAGGAGTTCATCGATCACAAGATCACACACGAGTGGGAATAGGTACCGCCCCCTGCGGCAGCATTTGTCTATAGAGATATCTTCGGTTTCCTTCAACAGATTTGATTTTGTTCGTCTGTCCTGAAGCATGTTTGTATCCACCTCCATAAAGTGTTTTCTGACAGACATTTCCATGGAAGTGAATTAGGAGTGATATAGAGCTGACTTACATGATTTTTCTGATTGGTAGGCATGTTAGTTGGGAGTATAGTGGCCTCTTTTTCAGAGATATTTAAAGATAAAAGGATACCTAATAAAAAAATTATTCCTTATTCGAATCGACAAATCACACGGTTTAGACGCAAATTAGAATTAAAATTTTTATTACCTGCAAAACCAATTTTTCAAATGTAATATTTTTTTTCATTTGCTCTTCCATAGCCAAAACGCATGTTGCATATTCATGAACGATTTCGTAAATAATTCAATCTTATAATACTACTTTTATTAGAGGTACCTTTATGTTAATATTCTCAGTTCTTTCGTAAATAATTGAAATGATACAACACAACACATTTTGATTTTGGATCATGTTAGTTTATTATTATTCAAAAATAATTTCCGATGACGTCTTATCTTAAGGATGCAATATTTTAGATTCTAATAAACAAAATGGCATGAGTGATGTACCCTTTATAAACAATTTTGCAGTATTAAAAACAATTAAATTGCTAATTACAAATTTCCTCGAGCACCTGACAGCTTATCATGTTAAAGATTCAAATTTAGTAACGCAAAGTAAATAAGAAAACACCATTTAACTCCATAGATAGGCCCCGAAAACCCTCGGGCGCCCATAATAATGCATTTAGGAATTTAAATAATAAGATTCGTCGAAAAAACAGAGTTGAATTTTTAAACGATCATATTATATTTTTTTACATCTGAAATCACTCACAGAAAAGGATAACGGACCAAGAAATACAATTTAAAAATAATCTTCCTTTTTTTGTCACACACAACTAAATTTTTGACCGCTTGAGTGCCCTCAAGATTTGCTCTTTCTTCTGATTTCAATTTACATGCTTATTTTTATCCTTGGAAAATTGAGGTTGGTTTTCTCGATGAGAAAAATGAAATATTTCGTTTTTAATAAATGTAATTTGCTCATCCTAGATGTAAACAATATAATAATAATAATACAGTGTTATCCTTAAGAAAAGAAACTTTAACTAAAATTACCTAAGAATCCCAAGAACATCTTATTTTGGAACAGTTTGTAATTACCCTAAATAAAAAGTTCTGTGCTAGTTTCCTTGTAAACATTGCGGATTTAAAATGATTTCACATCTCAGGCAAACCCAGTAAATTTCACGTGTTTTAAACGCAATTTTTGCTTAACAGTTCTGCAATGAGGTAAATCCGCAAACCGCAGTATTTGCTTGCAAATTAAACAATTCGGGTCTCCCAGAATTGATTAATGTTTTTGCCGTTGCCGGTCCTGATTGCACAGATTTTGCATGTTGCTTTTTTCGATGTTGGACTTTGAGTGTCTGATACGAATTGCAAATTAGAGATATCAGTTGTGTTTTAATTTCCTTTTTTGTATAAAAGCTAACTGATGTGTCAATGGTTTTTAATACCGAGCATTGTTTTAAAGTGAAAGTGATAATCAATCGTTTAATAATGGGTTAGAAAAATGGATATAAATAACAAATTTTGGTAGTTCTTTGGATATAATCGGAGTCGAAAGTATTACAGATGATTCAATGCTTTTTCGTACGTTATGTCTCTACTTTTCTTGTCAACTTTTGACCCTGTCTATATACTCACGCATGAGGGAATTGTGTATAAATAACGAAGTCATAATTCGGCAACACTGCTTATACCACGTAGGTCCAATAGCTAAAAAGTCACCTCCTAAGTTTATTTTGTCTTTGTTTAACCGTTACCTAGAACTAAAACCGTATGTCGTATCTTTGTTTAACCTTTATCTTGATCTAATACAATACTCTCCAGAAAATAAGGCCACAATGCTTCAATTTAAAGGGGCTATGACTTCAGGCATTTTGAAACGACTTTTTAATTCATAAGAATATATTGAATAATATTTCTTTTAAGTAGATAACATGTTACGTATCAGCCATATTGATGTCAGCCAATACTCAGCAGGCCGACTATATAAAATATTTGGTTTATAGGACATGTGAATAATAATTTGTCAGTCGATCATATAGAAGAAAATAGATAAAAAGAGTAAGCGATAAGATACTTGTGCCTGTTAAGAATCGAACGGAGCATTTTATTAGGAAATTCATTTGTTGTGTCCACATTGTTTGTTTAATATTGCCTGAAATCTGGAATGCCTAATAATAAATTTATGCGTAATTGTGGATATAATAAGTGATTTTGTGTACCTAATAACGATGTATAATAATGTTCAATAAGTGTTGTATTCCAGAATGTCGTGCAAATTATAAGAATGGTTCCAAAGGACTTGTTGCGAATTACTTTTTTTCTGAAGGTAACATAATTCGGACAATTTCAGAGCAGTACTCACAAGCAGGTAAAATTGTTTCTTCAGAAAAAAATCTTCGATTGAAAAAGACTTTAAAATGGTTATAAATATTTTTCAAAAAAAAAGTGCAGAATTGTAAAAGTAAAGAGGAAAAATTATAAGAATTCGATGTAGTGCATTTTTAAAAGGCAATTAAAGAACACGGGCAGGAATATGAATAAAAAAACAACATATTTTCAAAGTTTTGAGTTTTTAAATTTCTTTACCACCTATAAAATTAACAAAGGTTTGGTAGAGTAGGAAAATGTCTCATCCAAAAAAACACTTTGCACGGAACATAATAGCTCCAAATTTGCACTATAGGAGGAAATTATAATTCTACTGACCTTATCATTACTAATTAAAATGTTCCATTTTTTATGGTTTTTACACTTATTTCATCCAGAGTCGCTTGTGCCTCTCTAAAGATTTTGGAAGCGGTGGTAATCTTTTCTTTACAAAAGTTATGGGTGAAGTATTCAGATTTTCGATTGAAACTAAATCGTCTACAGCTTTTACCTTCACAGTACTACAGAGCATATACGATCCAATCTTCTCACTTTCTAAAGACCAGTGGTTATGGATTTCATGTTCACGCGTTACTAAATTTTCCGCACCTATAGTATAACACGCAGCTTTACAACTTTACACAGTACATCTCCAGAGATTTTTTTCACTTGATAACACTCTTACTTTCCTGAATTTGAAATTATTTAGAAAAATAACTTTACATTCTTTCGTACTTTTACAAATTTTTGATTCCATTTTTTGATCTAGAAATATTGTGATATCCCTGGATCGCGACCTGTTATCCCCTTTCATTTTTTGCGGAAATCCATTTAATTTATTGGTTAATATCAAAGAATATACACAAAATGGGAAAACCCAAAATAGATATGCAGTTCGATTTTAAGAGTAGAGACGCAAAATAATAGTAATAATTTCCTTTATTGCCAACCATACATTGAAAATGAGACAAGCAACGTCACAACAGATACTAATTTAGTTCTAGTAGTTAGTTAGTTATTAGTAGTAATTTTTTTAATAATAATAATTATACCACCTCCTGCTTGACTCTACGTATCTATGCACGTTGTGAAAGAAATAACATCATCGCAACTCAACAGAGAGGATGCACCAGGGGAGCAATGGGATGCAAGGAACAATTGATTGTTGACTCTGTCATATGTAACCAAGCCTGTACTAACCTAAGAAACCTCTTTGCTGCCTACGTGGACTATAAGAAGGCCTTCGACTCGGTGCCACACGAGTGGCTCAAAACTATATTGAGAATGTATAGGGTCGATAATCGTTTTGTTTCCTTTTTAGAACTAGGATTCAATCGCAAGTGCCATCCAAAGATACCATCGAAACTAATACAATCCCAATACGAAGGGGAATATTTCAAGGTGATTCACTAAGCCCATTGTGGTTCTGGCTTGCAATGAACCTACTGTAGTTCTGCCTTGCAATGAACTTACTGTCACGCCTTTTGAACTTCATCAGATACGGCTTTAATATTAGAAATAACAACGAGGAGGTAGTACGATTGAATCATCTTCTATGCATGGATGATTTTAAACTAATGGCCGCTACCAAAAATCAGCTGGAGCAAATGATCATAGGAAGTACAGAAGACCACGCCACCTAGGATCCGATAACAAGGTAAGGGTCCCCACAGATCATCATACTTTTGATGTCTGTGTATACCTGGTATGAACCAAAAATCTCCAGAGGGAATGCGAAGCAGTTTCGCTTGTAAATCTGATAAATAATATCCTTTAATAATATCCTTTACCCTTTGTATGTTCCAAATTTTTGAAATTTGGTGACCTTTCAGTCTCAGGTAAATGCAAAAATTGTACGATTCGCATAATTTTACACTTGGAGAATAAAGGCCATAAACTATATACAACACCCAATTTTTACTTTATAACCAATCCGATATCAACAATTCACCTTTATTAAACTTATTTGATATGCATAACTCTAATCATGAAGCTATGGACATACCTTAAAACAGGGAAACAAATTAACCAAATATAGTAAATAATTATATTTTATTATATTAGTATAATATAAGTTTAAATATTTAATTCGTGATAATTAGGGTTTATTTACTCTGTAAACATCCTTTAATAAAGCTACAGTGTTAGCTTAATGCACTAGGTTGTTAAAAATAAAATATAGTGAAGGTTTGACATAAATATTATGATAAACTTTTTTATTATTTTGTTTTCTATCACTGTATTTTTTACACAATGACTGAAGTTTCATAGCTCAGCTACATTTCCAAACTGATTCAGGTTTATCATTGATTATACACTATCACAAAGTAAGGGATTACTCTATCCAATATAAAAATATGTATCTTTTATTACAAGAAACAAACTTCTGTAAGGGAACAAAACTTCACTGTGATTTTTAATTATTTTAAAATTTATTAACTCTAAATAAAATTCTACTAAATGTAAGAATTTACTTGAGTCCCTCAGTATAAGGATTTGGACTGTTGAAATGTGTATCTTATGTCTAGCCAAAAATAGTCACATACCAGGAAAATATAAATCATTTAGATACTTAAACTTAAGCTCAGTTTTATTACTTTTGGGGTAGTTAATTTTTTTCTAAAAAATAACACAAACTCAGTCAATTTTATGTGACACAAAATCTAAACGGTTCTACCCTCTCGAAGATTTTAATATAAATCTGTCAAAGTAACTTAATAGTCTTAAAATCCACGTCGTTAGAGGTCTAAGATTAAGTGCTAAAGTGATAACCACATGTGGCCGACCGTGAGAGAGCTTTCTTTTACTTAAACTGAGCAAATTTTCCCATCATAAGAAAATAAAAGAATATTTAAATTAAATTACTAAAATGCAATATTAGTATTTGTTATTATGTACAAAGTTCGCGTCTGTTACCCATTTTCCCCAATTGACCAAAATAAGAATAAGAAAGTGTGAAAGTGGCTAGGAGTTTTTTTCCAGGGGTTCTTACACGATCTTTTAGTATAAATGTAGAATAGTGACCGATTATATTTGTGTAAAATAATTATTAGTTTTGAGCTCTGATCAGTTATAATACTAAATTGAATTAAATTCGACGCATAGATGACTTATGCCATCTATGAATCAGGGGACTGAAAATTTACAGAAGCTCGGAAACGAAAACTGCCCTTCACGGGCGGGGATGCATCGCGAAAGTACGTTCTATTGGTGGAAAAGCACGCATGTCGGAACCAACGCGACTAAAACAAGCAAGGTTCCAAGGGACGAAAGTTGAATTTGATTTTTAGAAATTAATTAAAGTCAGTTGTAATTTGAAATTCGTTAGAATCGGCACCACCGTCCAGTGCCGTGGAGAAATTACGTAACGGATATAATCGTCGGGAAACAAGGTTTTCTTTGCTGTGTTTTTCAGTTAATTCGGGATATTAAGGGAATATTGTGTGTCATTTTAGACGAGCGTTTCGCGATTTTAATAATGTTTGATTAAAAAATATAAATAGCTGTTTTTTCGCGTCCTATTTTTTTTTTTCTGTTAATGTTTATTAAGTTATTTATACATGTTTTATTCAAAATTGAGTTTTATGTTTTCGGTTAAAAGAACGACCAAGAAGAGCAATTCTGTTAGTTTTTTCTCGTAATTGTTAATAGTTTTAAGTTTCTCATTGTAAATAGTTTGTTTTTTTTTCTATTTATTTCTGTTAATAGACTAAGTGTTTTGAGAAACTTCTTTTGTTTAATTTTAATCAAAAACCTTCACGCGACTAAACTCGCAGACGTACTGCTGTGTGAGCTGTAAACAATAGATGTCATCTGTCCAGCTAATTAGGAGTCTTACCTGAGTCCTGAAGTTCCGAGTTATGGTTGTGGTAAGCTTAAATAACCATAGTTGTTTGGTACTAAAGCTGCAAGGGTGATCGTCCAGACTTCCAGAGTCTCTTTATTACTGTAAAATTTAATTATAGGTTATCAAAATTGCTACTAATTAATATGAGGCAGAAAAAATGGTTACAGATGAAATGGTTAACGCTACCACAATATATTATTTGCAAGAGTCTATGATCAAATTCTGTTACACTTCTTGAGCACATGAACTATAATTAAGTATTGATGAATACTTTAATTAGTAATATAAAATTAACTTTTACGTCGTCGTAATATTTTCATAAATTATAATTATGCATTGTTCGCTATTTTATTTTAATTAGCCATCAACACCTTTAATAGCCGGCAAATTCCATAAAATTCTAATTATCAATCTCACTAGACCTTTTAAAGCCCTGTTTTACATAAATTCGACCGTTTGTATGCAGACGCCGTTGATGAATGCATTATAAACTAGAAATGGCCCGCCATGATGGTTTTCAATTAAAATTTCATGTCTTATTATATGCCGCAATGCCAGATAACAATTTATGATTTAGAGATAAAACTTTTTGATGCAAAAAAAACAAATTTATGTTATTTGAGTCATAATATGAATAAGACATTTTACAAAAGAAAAATAGAAGTAGAAAAATGAAAATACAATTGATTGTGTTACGCTCTATAGAGAGTGTCTCTAAAAAGAACAAAATGTCCGAGGATAAATTTGAGGATCTAGCTCAATTTTTCTTAGTCCAAAAGATAATAATTCCCGAGATACAGGGTGATAAAGTTGTAGTTTTTAAAACTTTTTTGTAATTATTTACCTTAATAAATGCATTAAATTTGGTACTTTGGGGGATTTAAAGGATGAGAAATCAAGATTTGATTACAGTTTCAATGTACAGGGTGTCCAGTTTTCGATGGTTTTACGGGTTATCGCCATTATTAGTAAGTATAGAAGGATAAAGTTATTGTGGCACTGTGTTATTTTTTTTAATAAATGAATGATGCCTCTAATAGAATATTCATAAACCTCATCGTTTTGGAGAAAGAGAGCGATTTCAAAAATTATGTATTTTGGGATGTCATGACTACGGATCAATTGATGCCTTGCAATTGGTCAATCGTTCTGTATAATTTCAACTCTTTAACCAATAACTTTAGTATGCTTCTGCTTTTCATAAGAGTAAAAGGCTTGCTAGTGTTCGGTTTGGCCCTTTTTCTTATTCCTGAATTTCCGTCAATCAAGTTCTACGTTGTATTCGTAAGAGTTAGTTTTTTTTTCATTATTGGTTTATTTCATCAATTTTTATTTTAAAGTTCGATCAGTCCAATTTTATTTCTGCCTTTAACAAGTTAGAGAATTTTTTTATTAGGTGTAATCCACGGGTTAGTGGTACAAATCCATATTAATCACATACACCAAAGACTCTTGCCAACCAAAGAAGATCAACTTCTCTTTGGAAATGCACGGTTGCCACTTCCTAGCGACCTTTTAATGAAATCACAACGTTGCCAATTCTTAAATATCACTAATAATAATGGATTCGGATAAATGCTATTCCATTTCGAAATATTTATACAAACTTTTTAGACACCCTGTATGTATTTTTTGTTTTATTTTGTTACATACCTAACTTTAAATTAATCTGATGTAAAAGTTAATTATTACTCACATTTTTTAATCCAGAAAAAGCTTTTGTAGTCCTAATTTGTAAGAATCCAGGGGCCTTCATTGTGGTAAATTCATGAATATTCATTTGGTGTTTAGATTAGAATCAAAATAACAAGGGATTTACATTTGAACAAACATCTTTTAATTGATATAGATAAAGATCTGACCTTTTTGCATGTTGGTTGGTTTCGGTGTAAATAAATTAAATTCAATAGGGTTATAACAAATAACAATTATTCTTCCCTTAACAAGTTTGGTTAATGTTGTTAGAGGCTTTCTAATATTGCGAACTTGATAATTTTATTTGCATTTATAGTTTGGAAAGCTGTAGGTTTATTGTCCATGATTTGATAATATACTAAAATAATTTTAAGTTTATTATTTGAAAATTATGAGAGAACGTCTACAGTTTCTCTGGAATCTGCTAAATGGTCGTAAGAAATATTAAATCGCTTTCCGTAGTCAATTTTTTATCTTAAAAAGGTAACTGTGCCAATTTTGTAGTAAAAGAAAGTTTGTAGAAAAAGTTAAAAATTGCAGCCAAGTTACGTGATGTTAACGGAATGTCTGTTTAATTCTGGTTACTTTAAATTTTATGAGATGGTGAAAATTTCAAGATCAAACTTGAAAATATTTTATTTTATATTAAATTTATAGAGTTATACATTTCACTATATTAGTTTGTGCTTGTTGTTTGTATGGTTTTAGGTTTATCCTCATGAGACGTCGATTAAAGAAGGACTGGAACTTTTTAAAAAAATCTATTTTCTTATTTTGAATTTGGAACGGCTATGACAGAACGTTTAGAAATTGCCAGATTACTCCTTGTTCTTATTTTTGTTACACTATGTAGTATGGAAAGGCTTCTAGAAAATTAGAGAATCTTCTGGTATCGACCGAAAGGGTATATAAAGGGTCCTGATCGGCTTTCGTGGACAGTATAGTTTGAGAGTTGGTCGATGCAACTTAAATTGGTTTAGCAATTGAGATTAACAATAAAAAATCTTTCGAAATAATAGAGTGTGTTGAATAATACAGTGTGTGTTTAAAAGACAGGCTGTCCGAAACAAATTGGTGTCAGAAGTGGGATCAAATCCAGAAGAGGTTAGTTCAGGTTAAAATAAAGTTGATTGAAATTTTATGCCAGTAGAAACTAGAAGACAGAAAGCAAAAATGGAAAAACAACTTCAAGCTAGTTTAAATCAGATGTTGATGATGATACAGGATATGAAATCAAGCCAAGAAGGTATGGGGAAAAATCTAAATGATATGAAACAAGAAATAAAGATAAGCCAAGAAGGTATGACGAAAAATCTAGATGATATGAAACAAGAAATAAAGATAAGCCAAGAAGGTATGACGAAAAATCTAGATGATATGAAACAAGAAATAAAGATAAGCCAAGAAGGTATGACGAAAAATCTAGATGATATGAAACAAGAAATAAAGATAAGCCAAGAAGGTATGACGAAAAATGTAGATGATATGAAACAAGAATTAAAGACAAGCCAAGACGATATAAAACAAGAACTAAAAACAAGTCTGGAGGACATGAGACTGGAACTTAAAAGAAATCAAGAAGACATGAAGCACATAGAATAAGAAATGCAACAGAAGATTAGCAAAATTAGAGAAGACGTACGTGGCGAAGTGATGGGAAACCAGAAACAGATACAACAATTACATCTGCAAATTAGAGAAGACGTACTTGGCGAAGTACAACATGAGATGACAGGAATCCACAAACAGGTGCAACAATTACATTTGCAAATCGAGAAAGTAGCCAGTACAGGTGTAACAAAGGTAGATGGTGTTCCTGCCATTAGTGTGATGAAGCCACCTACCTTCGACGGCAAATTACCTTGGCTTATCTATGTCCGTCAATTCGAAGCCACCGCCACCGGCAATAATTGGAGATCACCGGAAAAGGCACGTGCTCTTGTTCTAGTACTGCGAAGTGAAGTTATGGAGGGTCTACGTAACATTCCTGAAGAAAAACGGAATGATTACGAGTTTATTGTTACTTTTTTGGAGACGCGGTATGGGGAAGCCCACTTCCAAGAAACTTATAAGGCCCAACTCCAAGACAGTAATACAACGAAAGTCTTCAAGAATATGAGGTGGATATAATGAGACTAATAAATTTGACTTACCCAAGCTCTCTGGAAGAAATAAAGCAAGAGTTAGCAGTAAATATCTTTATCGAATGTTTACGCGACCCAGAAACAAGTCAAACTCTAAGAATAGTGGGACTAAAGAAAATTTCCGAGGCTCTTGCTATGCCTTTCCATTTGAGATAGCCAAACAGACTTCAAGGAACCAAGAACGAATCATAAGAAGAGTCAAAGTTTCCCGAGATTATCACAAGACCAGCGAGGAAATTTTCATGATGCTAAGGAGGGAGTTGCAAGAATTTTTGAACAAACGAAACATATATGACAACAAAAATACAACCGTTGGTAGCACAAATAGAATTCGTTGTTGGAAGTGTGGTCTAGAGGGGCATATACAAAGCCACTGCACTTACAGTACTGATCCTGATGGAGACATTGATGGCCATCGGCATCATATTACTAATATAGGTGATGAAGTTCGAAGGAGCCACTTGGAGAAAGTCTTTGTTCCTTATGGTGAACTTAATGAAATCTGGTTGAGTAATAATATCCTCTGTTTTGGATTTGCTGTTTACAAAGATAAAAAAATGCTGCAGTTGCGTCAAGGCTTGCGATGGAGTTGAAGTATGCCGTTGTAGCACTAGAGTGACTTATGCCAGACCAAGAAGGGTCAGGGTCGCCGGTATCATTTAAATAATATGCGTGGTTACCAGTGCGGATACAACGGTCTCTTTTTCAGAGATTGCCCGGAAATTACTGTTGGTGGAGGTGATAGAAGAAAATACCATTACCGAAGAGATAGAAGGAGTACACGCGGCGATCGTGAAGAACGAGACGAAAGGGACAGTGACCGCGGAAGAGACTATGGAAGAAGAACATACTACAGGTACAGAGACGACTACAAATAGAAAGCGACGGAATCAAGATCTGCTATGACCTCAAAGCTAATACTGGTGGATTCACGGTTGGTGAAAAAGTTTGATTGTACAATTCGGAAAGAACCAAAGGGCGTTCACCAAAGCTTTAAAAGTCATAGGAAGGTTCTTACAATGTAGTGACCCGACTAAACGATCTAGTGCATCGAATTCAGATGAGCCGTCATGCGAAAATGAAAGTCGTGAATCTCGACTGATTGGCTCATTATCAGGATCGGGAAGGTTGATCGGGACGATCAAGTCTTGAAAGGGGGCAATGTAACTAACTTTATAGCGTTATACATTTCACAGTAGTTTGTGATTGTAGTTTGTACGGTTTTAGGTTTATCCTCATGAGACGTCGACGAAAGAAGGTCTGAAACTTAAAAAAAAATTCTATTTCCTTACTTTGAACATGGAATGCCTATGACAGAAGGTCTAGAAATCGCCAGATTATTCCTTGTAATTATTTTTGTTACACCATGTAGTATGGAAATGGTTCTAGAAAATTAGAGAATCTTCTGGTATCGACCAAAAGGATATATAAAGGGTCCAGATCGACTTTCTTGGAAAATATAGTTTGAGTGCTCGTCGATGCAACTTGAATTAGTTTGACATGTGTCACAATTGAGATTGACAATAAAAGATTTTGAAATAATAGAGTGTGTTCAATAATACAGTGTGTGTTTAAAAGACAGGACGTCCGGAACAATATATTTTAACAGATAAAGAAAACTATGGACTAGTTTTATAAAAGTTTGTACATATTTTAAGATGTAAACAAACCAGTTTTTAAATAAAAGTAACGGATTTTTGTTGTTTAGAGTTACTATTGCGCTCAATAGATAGAGAAGGGCGGATCACAAGAAACCAAATCGACTACATTCTGATTGGACAAAGACATAAAAATGTAATTATGTCGGTAAAAACATATCCAAGTGCTGACATAGGATCAGATCATAATCCCCTAGTCGCCAAAATCAGATTTAAAATGAAACTCATTAAAAGAAGAACAGACACTGTAAAAAGTAACATTTCCAGACTAAAGGATACAAACATAAAACAACTCTTTACGGAAGATATCAATAAAAGATTAATGAACGTCAAAAAGGTGATTCTCCAAAACGCAGAACCAGAAAACAAATGGCTTTTAATGAAAACAGAAATAGAGGAAAGTCAAAGAGAAATACTAACTTCAACAAGATATAGAAAGCAGCAATGGATGACAGAGGAGATACCGGTCCTAATGGATGAGAGACGACAATTCAAAAACAGAGATACGCAAAAGTATAAAGAAATAAACAAGCAAATCAACTATAAGATTAGACTAGCGAAAAATAAATGACTGCAAGAAGAATGTGAAGAAATAGATGAGTATCAGAGAAAACATGATTGTTTTAATGTGCACAAAAAGATAAAAAAGATAACTCATAGTAGAACACATCAAAGATCTGTTTAAAGATAATAGAGTAGAGCAGATGGAGATAGAAGTAGAAGATAACGAGGCATTAACGATACTGAAAGATGAAATAAAATCAGCTATAAGAAACAACAAAAATGGAAAAGCACTAGGTCCAGATCAAATCGTAGTAGAAATCTTAAAATGCATGAATGATGATACCATTAGATCTGTTCAACACAGTATATAAAACGGGGAATATACCCAGAGAATGGTTACTCTCCACCTTTTGCGCTATTCCAAAAAAACAAAAATGCAAAAGACTGCAGCGAATATAGAACAATATCTTTGATAAGCCATGTACTCAAGGTGTTTTTAAAAGTAAAACATGGACCCATTTATAAAGAACTTGAAAAGGGGATAGATGACAGTCAGTTTGGATTCAGAAATGGTATAGGCACCAGAGACGCATTGTTTGCACTTAATGTGCTTTCACAGAGGTGTATGGATATGAACACCGATATACACATTTGTTATGTCGAGTTCGAGAAGGCTTTTGATAAAATTAGACATGAAAAACTAGTCAAGATTCTAAGAAGAAAAAACATAGACAACAAAGATATAAGAATAATAACTAACCCATATTCGAATCAACGCACACAAATAATAGTAGATAACGAAACAAGTCCGGAAATTGAAATAGGAAGAGGAGTGATACAAGGATGCATTTTGTCACCTCTACTATTTAATGTGTACAGTGAATCGATTTTCGATGAAGCACTGTTAACGAAAGGTAAGGGAATAATAATAAATGGAAGAGCTGTAAACAATATAAGATTTGCAGACGACACTGCTATCATAATTAGCTCCGCTGAAGAACTCCAAGAACTAGTGAACGAAACAAATAACATTTGCGAGCAACACGGATTAAAAATAAACACCAAAAAGACTAAATAAATGGTAATAACTAAAAAACAAAACATGCAAACAAGCATAAAGTTGCGAGGTATGAATTTAGAAAAAGTGCAAAAATACAAATACTTGGGCACATGGATAACAGCAAATTATGAACAAATAACAGAATTAAGAACGAGAATAAAAATGGCAAGAAGTGCGTTTGTAAAACTAAAAACCATTCGGTGCAGCAGAGACATCACTCTAGAACTAAGAATGAGAATTTTAAGATGTTATGTATTTTCAGTGCTGCAGTATGGGTTGGAAAGCTGGACACTAAAACAAGAACACATAAATAAACTGCAAGTGTTTGAAATGTGGTGTTACAGAAGGATGTTGAGAATATCTTGGACGGAGAGAAAAACAAACGTAGAAGTATTGCTAGCGATGCACAAAACCTATGAAATAATTAACAACATAAAAATAAAGAAACTGCAATATCTTGGACATATAATGAGAGGCCAGCGATACGAGTTGCTTAGATTGATCATGCAGGGTAAAACAGAAGGAAGAAGAAATATCGGAAGAAGAAGAATTTCTTGGTTGAGAAATTTGAGAGAGTGGTTCAATTGTAGCTGAGTAGAACTTTTTTGAGTAGCGGCAAATGGAGTGAGAGTGGCAATGATGATATCCAACCTCCGATAGGAGATAGTACCTGAAGAGTAAGATTGCGCTCAGTGCCTTATATTGTATGCCAGGTCTCTTTATTGGCTACGAAAACCCAGTGGGTTCCCGGAATAATACAAATCTTATTAAATTATTTAAGATTGTAACGAAATATTATAGGTTATGTTCAATAATTTATAATATATAAAAACCTGGCAACAACAAAACACGTAGTTTAAAATTTAACATATAACATTTCAATATTCTTTTTGATAAAAATAATAAAAAAATAATATTTTGTATAAATAACAAGATAATAAAGAAAAATCAAAGAAAGAAAGAAATAATTGCCATTAAGCTCGAACGCTACGAGTTTACGCCAGGCATTTGGCCAGTTTTTTCATAAAAATTTGTTTTTTTTTGCATGGGTTAAAACATAAAGAAGTAATTCCTATCCATATTCCGTACTCCAATTAAACACAATAGGTCGTTTTCTTCCGTTTTATGGACATTTTACCGCCCTATCCATTTTAATTAAAAATATTCATTGAAATGAATGACTCAATTTGTAACACCTCTTATATCCTCTTAGTAATTCCGTATGGTCTTATTGCCAGTAAATCGTCCGTTCCGCAATGACAGAATTAATGACCTCATAAAGTTCAATTGAATTGTGGCGATGAATCGGATGGTTTTTGATAGTTTATTGTGGCGTTATTACGAGGGTGAAGGATGAAAGATCCTGTTAATAGGTGAGGTATTGCCTTAGATCTAGGTAATTTTATATAATTATACTATTAATAATTCAGTTTTTTTACCGATTTCAAAATAGGGTATTTTAATATATATATATATATATATATATATATATATATATATATATATATATATATATATATATATGAAGTAAAATGTTAACAGTATATGCAAACTTCGTTCCAATCATATCCCTTTCGTGTTAGAGGTTGCACAGTTGGATCAAATTGCTAAGGAACAGAATTTATCCTATTCCACCACCATCGAAAAGATGGCCTATCTGTACCACCATACCGAGAAGAAAGTCAAAACTTACCCTCCCCGCCACAGTGATAGGGCGGAGGTAGATGTTTCGTCTCTCACTAGACTCATTAGGGTACCGACATGCACCTGGCTGTGCAAATGACAGATCGGAAGAAAGCATGCAAATACTGAACGCGGCTTTGCCGACCTCCCGTATACATGTTTATCCGGCTTTCACGGATTCCTCCGTGTGAGATGCAATAGCAGTGGATATATCCACATTGTGCCGTTGTAGTGCTGAAATCACATTCAGCAAACGTATAATTATATGCAGCTCCGTATATGAATGAAGTAAAATGCGAACAGTAAAGTACGTTTGCTGAATGTGATTTTAGCACTACAACAGCCGAATGTGGATATATCTACTGCTATTGCATCTCACACGGAGGAATCCGTGAAAGCCGCATAAACATGTTCTGATTCACTAGCAGGAAAAAATTGTTTGAAAAATGTAAAAAATAATAAATACCATTTTGTAGGACATGTCTCGCACAACTTTGGTCCCAGTTTTCCCGTATATTCAGGTCATTTCTTTGCACAGTTTAGAATGAGGCTGAAGTATTATACAAGCAAGTCGATAGATAACATGAACTTATTTCTTATCGAGTTGTAGATAGAGAGTCAGCGGTAATAATAGAGGTAAAGTGTTTGAATCTCCTAGTAAAATTTCTTTAATTCATAGGAATAAATTTCAAGAATGATTTTGTAAGCAAATATAAAATAGTACCAGTTTCTTTTACCATTCCAAAGCGAAAATGCATTTTTAATGAAAATTTACAAAGAAACTATTCTTTTATAAAAAAACGACATAAAATTCCCTAATGCATACAGGGTGGGCAAATTTCGATGTTTTTATAGGCTAATTTAAAAACCGCAACCTGTATAATAAATCTGACACTTCGCATTCTCGAGCTCTTTTCTGGAGAAACATTTGAATGCGGAAACAGATCATGGCATTCTTGATTCGTTTACGATCTATACGACGATTTTCAAATTTGACTAAATTCTAATATGGTGTATAGTATGGTTATTACTTAAGATATCAAAAAACGAAAGAACTTTCTATGGACCCTTTTTTACGTAGAATACATTGGCGTTATTTTTTTTTTTATTTCCGATTACCAGAAATGAGATACGACTTGGAGTTGTATTTTTTTCAAATGGAACACCCTATATTTTTTAGCTTAATAGTTTACATTTATTTTTTCCTTATTTCTTATTATCGTAAATGCTCAACCTTTACAAAATTTTGCTTTAAATTTAATAAATTAAATAAAGAATTATTTTATCTTGGTAGGCGTATGTCATCTAAGTCAAAGTTTTTCGTTTGACGTTTAAGGGCTATTCATTAGTTTTAGTCGCCATAATTACGGTGTATTAAATCTTATAATGTGAAAAATATCCTTAGAAAATTAGGAAAATATGTTAGAACGTTTTATTCAAAGTAATTTTTTTAATCTCAAACAAATAAATCTATTTTTTTTTAAATTAAAAGAAAATCTCACTAATTATGGGATATTTACCAGACCAAGACCAAAAAATTACAACATCCAAGATGCTGGAGAATCGGCTATAAATGTAATTGGAATGGCGGTTGCAAACTCTTCAATTTCAACACGTAAATATAAGTTGATTCTGAAGTTTCAAGATGCCTTGTCCTAAATATTTTAAATATACATAAATTTCGAAAATACAAAATTTACATACATTAACTCCAACTGCAGTTTTGTTTATGGTGTCGTCAAAAAGATCTTCAAGATCCATTATTCTTTAGAAAGGTAATTTGGACAGATGAAGCCTACATTGGCAGTTCTGGATTTTTCAACAGGCATAACGAACATTACTAGTCTGATATCCACCCTCACCGTACCATAGACGTCCGATCCCAAGGACAGTTTGGTTTTAGCGTTTGGTGTGCTGTACTTGAAAATCTTATTTTAACTTATAGCACATATCAAGAAAATCTTAATGGTCGACGGTACTACGAAATGTTAAATCGACATCTAATTGAAAAATTTTTGGACAATCTTCCTTTATATGAAGGAAGAACTCTCTGCTTTCAGCAAGATGGTGCTACCCTTCATAACATTAGGACCGTTTCAGAATAATTAATACATTAATTTGGGAAATAATTGGATAGGAAGTAATGGAGCAGTGAGGTGGCCACCACGATCACCAGATCTGACGCCACTGGATTTTTTCCTTTGGGGATATATTAAAGACAAAGTATATAAGAAAACCAATAAGTTTATAAAAGTTCATTAATATTGTTATTGATTTTCTTATATGAATTCAGTATCAAGTATTCATGTTCATAATGCCGTTAGGAATGTTATAAAAAGGTGCAATTTATGTATGTAAAATAACGGACATCGGTTTGAATATTTGCTTTAAATATAATTTTATTGATATTACTGACATACTGGTTTTTAAAATTTATTAAACTTGAAATACATATAAATATCAAAAATTGTATTTGCTTCTGACCTGCTGATTATTCCAGAATTAAAAAATTTAAAATTGCTCAATATTGAGTAATTATAAAGATACAAAATAATGAAAAGCCCTTAAAAGTCAAACAAAAAAACTTCGATTTAGATGACATACGCGTACCAAGATAAAATAATCCCTTATACAATTTATTAAATTTTAGGCAAACTTTTGTAAAGGTCAAGCCATTATAATTTTAAAAGTAAATGTCAATAAAACTTGTCCAGAATTATATTTTCTTATTTAAAATCTACACCATCTATATTCAAGAAACTTTGTTCCTAAGAATAATACAAAAAACCTGAAAATACTAATTAGTTTAATATCAGTTAGTAAAAACAACAACTTCTTTTGCATTTTTGATTTGCTTAATATTAATTTAGTGTTTCATATAAAGTTTGTATCTTATTTAGGTGTTTTTTATTTGTATATTATTACGATGTTCACAATAAATAATAATCAATTATTAATTTGCATTTATTGTGTTAAAATGGCAAATATCCTTGCATTATTTTATTGTTTAGTCCATTTGTCCCTTTGTAATGGAACAAAATATTAATTATTTTACACTGTTCAATGTGAACTATATTCTGTTATAATAAATAATTAAATAATCACTCTGTGAATAGATTTTCCGTGGGAATAGGATAGTATATATTTTTTATCACTGTCCAAGAAAGTCCAAAGAAAAAATAAATTAGTTATCGAATTTAACTTTTATTATCTTTGTCGTTTAAACGTTTTCTTTAAAATGCATAAACTCAGCTAATTTATGAAGACATAAAAGACCCTCTCTAAGATTTGCCGATAAATCTGTCGAAGTAATCCTACCCTGGTTAAGTAAATAATTCCGTTGAAATAAGGGAGGCTTCTTTAACATATGGTATATGCAAATACCGTTAAAATATATTAATATATTGAACGATTTTCCCATTATTAGGAAACAAAAGGATAATTAAATAAACTCATTATACTGTAATATAACGTTTGACTTGTGAAAGGAATTTAATATAGTGACTGTTTTTCCTGATTCAAAGAAAGAATGATTTAAATACCAGCAATAGGAATAAAAGAGCACTCAGATTTTTTTACAGAGGTTATATTATCTTATTTCTTTAGTTATAGAAAGAACTAGAATGATTTTATTAACTATGTTTATATAAAAATTAAGATTAAGACTCTCAGAGGCCAAATCGGGAATCAAATATCCGGTATAGTATAGTTAAGCTCTCGGTACGAAAAGACCTAAACCTTCGAACTTTAAGGGACTGAAATTGACTGTTCCAGGACGTACTATCGAAAAAGCCACTAAAAAGAGTGAGAGGGGGTGTAAGATTTGACAACACTCCTTCAAAAAATACTAAACAGCAGTCATAATTTGAATGTAATTAGAACGGTATCGTAAGTACCAGTGCTGTAGAATAGCTACGTCACGGGAATAATTGTCGGGAAAGAAGATTATCTTTGTTTAATTTGGGAAATTAAGGAAATATCGTGTGTTATTTTAGTTAGACATTTCGTGATTTTCATGTGGTTTGATTAAGTAATATAAATAGCTTATTTCGCGTTTTATTTATTTTTCTGTTTAATACTTTAGTAAGCTATTTATACGTGTTTTTTTTTCAAAATTGGGATTTACATTTTTGGTTAACAGAACGGCCCATAAGAGCAATTATGCTAGTTTCTTCATAATTATTATTTGTTAGTTAAGGTTCTCATTGTAAATAGTTCGTTTTTATTCTGTTTATTTTTGTTAATAGACGAGTTGTTTTGGGAAACTTGTTTTATTTAATTTACTTAAAAAACCTTCTCGTGAATTAACATGCGGACGTACTGCTGTGGGAGCTGTAAACAAGAGCTGACAACTGTCCAGCTAATTAGCAACACTGCTTAAGTGCTGAAGTTCTGAGTTATGGTTGGTAAGCTTAAATAACCATAGTTGTTTGGAACTAACGCTGTAAGAGCGAAGATGCTCTAATGCTACTAATTAATGTGTGGCAGCAAATTGATTATAGATAGAATGGATAACGCTACCTCAATATGACATTAGCAGGAGTCTATTATGAAATTCTGTCACACCGTTTGATGTCTAAAAAATTCTTGTCGCTTTAGTTATAAATAGTATAGGCGCTGTAGTAGATTAACAAATTAACACTGATCCTATCGGTATCACAGCTTTCTACTTTATCGTCAATAATATTTGTAATTTTCCACTTTAAACATGCTATATTTCCCTTTTAAATTTTATTTTATATCTTATTTACGTTTTTAAAATAAAGCATTTATTGTATAAACTAAAGCTAAAGGAATCGTCAGGTATGTTTGAGCCTGGCAACATTCCATAAAATTTATCTTGTATCCTGAAACTATAAACTATGAAGATACAAAAATTCCAAAGAACTGTTTTCTTGGAAAAGAGGGTACGTTTCCACTTTCAGTTATATTATTATGGTTATTTGTGTTCTACGGAGTAGATAGTTATTTCTAAAACGTTAACTTTTGTGGACATTGTGAAAGGATTTCCAGTATTTTCTTTTATCTGATCTTGTTTTAGGGTACAAAGTTTTGCAACAACTTTGATTGTTTGTGTTAAGTATATTCAGATAGTAAAAACGGTCTTATATAGTATGTCCAAAAAGGGATGCTGCTTATGAGAACTTCGTTTATTATCTAAAAGTATTTAACTAAGACTATTTCCTATCTGTTGAGTTAATTTTTCATGCTCCTAAATTATTTATATGCATTTTTGGAATTTATATTAGATTTATGTAGCGCAGGAACAGTAACTTTCGTTTGTTATATGTCCTTGAATTGATTTCATTATTTGTTTCGTTCCGTTAAAAAAAATATATTTTGTAAAGAACGACTAAGACATTGACTAAATAAACACAAGACTTTCACCGCTTATGGACGCCTTGGCAACTATTTTTGCTATTTTTGGCGAGAGCGCAAGATGAGAAATTTCCAAGTATTATATTCAACTCATTCAATAAATCTTGTTATAGTAAATAGTAGTAAAAAAGTAAGACATGAGACGATGCAGTGTTGCCGTGTTGGATAGTAAATCTAAAATACTGGTATGTTTTTAATCCCTCCTTTTATAATTCATTTAAATTTACAAAGCCATGAATCAAACGTTCATTTTATATTTATATTGTTTTTATGGATATGAAACAGTACTATATATAATCAATTTAGATTTAACACGTGATATACCTGAGTTTTTGGAAATGTTAAATATGAAAAGGAGTTTCTAAATTCGAACGGTATAACGAAATTATATATATATATATATATATATATATATATATATATATATATATATATATATATATAATTTCATTATTTGCTTATTTATTTATGTAGGCTGATTACTCTAGAATAGCTGTACCGATTTAAATGAAATCTTTTGCGTTATGTTAAAGAAGTTTCTGCAGTAGTCTCCCCTCCCCCATTTTGGTCAAAAATTGGTTCAGTAAAATCCAAGATGGCGCACAAAAAATTCAATTTTGTTCAATTTTCTCCAGAACTGCTATGGGGGAGTTTTCAGGCTCGCACATTACGAATGAATTTTTTTTTTAAATTCAAAATGGCGGACTAAACATCCCTCGATTTTACACAAAATTGGTACTGGGTGATTTTTGAGTGTGCAGATTAAGCCTTTCAAATAATTTTCTTTTAATTCAATATGAAAACTCAAATGATAAAATATGTCAGACTAAAAATGTACATATCTGAAGTTTTTTCAAGATTGGTAATGGGAGATTTTGTAGACGTAAATTAAGAATCAAAAATTAATTTCTTATAACTCAAGACACAGGATTTAAGAAGAACTAAATTTTTATTTTGCCCAATTTTATTTAAGACTGGTATTTGAGGAACTCTCAGAATCAAAGAATTTTTAATTTCTGGATCTATAAAATTTTCATTATTTAAATGCTAGAAATATACCACATGTTTCTTATTCATAGACCCTGGGGACAATTCCTTCGCTAGGAAGTGGCAACCATGCAGTAACAAGAAGGAGTTTATTCTCTTTTGTCGGTAAGAAGGGATATCCAACATTGCCAAGTTTTGAATGGAAATCCAACAATTTAAATTCTTTTATACTTGTTACAAAGGCATGTATATAACATTTTATTACTGATATTCAATCATTCGCAACATTTTAATGATGAATGAGTTGTGGTCTTCTCGCTGTGGAGAAACAGTCTTATGTTTATTTAGTCAATGATTAAGATAACTTTTTGATGTGCCTTTGTATACAAATATTCTTCTTAATGCGACGAATTATCTTTTTCGACTTTCATGTTAGCATATTTCTTTTTATTTCTAGTAGGTTCTATAAGTATATAACTAGGGATAGGTTATGCGTTTTTAGATAGTTGTATTTAAATTGTGAAAGTATTAAGAAGTAATAATTAGATACTTGTGATTTAGTGTAAAAGTGTTAATAAGTAGTTGGATAGGGCTTTGGAAATAGAAATAGCTTTTAAATTATCAAGGCCAAAAGTAAGAGCGGTTATTATAGACAAAAACAAAGATGCACAGAACCAAATAATATTTTCTAAAATTCTTAAGAAACTAAACACGAGAGGTGATACTTCACGTTATAGAAAAAAACAGGAAGGACTAAACACAAGAGGTCATATTTCACGTTATAGAAGAAACCAGATAGGGTGCTACAGATGGGTTTGAATTGGACATATGACAAGAGACTGTCGGATGCGATTAAGGTCTAATTCACCATTCAGAGACCGCACAGAAAAACTACAACAGTGCATTTTTAAAATCAAACGTAGAATAAATGATACTTTACGGTTAAGCAGAAAACATATGGAGTGCTACACCCATACAATGACTTCTCTGATAAGTAACTGTGAGTTACAACATATGAGTTTAATAAATATTTTTAAACAACCTAACCAAGAATGCATTAATAATCTAGAAGCATATAACCTTACGTTAAGTAATACATAAATTTGCATTCCTGTAACCGTTGCCATTATAAGTCTTTTGACGGGGATTATCATCCTTTTGAAGAGCTTATTTACGCGCGCTTGCTCTATTTCTAGGCGTATATTAAATTTTACGATCTTGATATAATATTACATATTTTTAGTGATGGATGGCAAGTAAAAAATAAATTAACTGCAACGGGTAATACTAATTCTTTAATCGCGACATTTCTACAGAAATTTTGATTGCTTAATTTACAGAATTTCAATTTTATTTAAAAAATACAATAAACTTTAGATAAATATATCAAATGTTAATAATTTTGATATTAAGAACTTCTAAATTTGAAATAGTTTTTGTAATTTTATGTAAAAAAGCGGTAAACGAGCCAATTAATCAAATATAATTTTCGTGTTAAAATTAGGTCATGAAGCTTATTTATTTCTTAGAGTTAAACAAGCTAAAAAAATAGTAATGCTGTTCTGATGAGACTAAAAACACTTACATATCTTTATGATTTAATACTTACTGATTTCTATTTTTAGTAACTTGAAGTTTATTGGAAAATCGTGTTTTTCCATTACCTATATTTCATGCCTAAATGCAGAAATATGAATGCATGAAATTTCTTTTAATCCTGCGGATACATTTTCACTTTGGTAATACTGAACGAGCAATGAATATAAAGCGTATTGCCATTATCTTTTTGAGCGTAGATATTCCAACTAATATACGAATATTTAGAAAAATAATATTTAATGATCTTTAGAGAGGACTTGTATTCTAGATCGCTTGATCTTAAAAATTTCTTACTTTGGCTTTCGTTTAAAAAAGATCTTTGGAGTTACACAGTTTCATTTGATTTAGGACGTATATTGTTCATTCTCTCTTCTTTTTTTATGTTTGATTATAGTCCTATTGTCATATTCTATTAAACAGTATGTGACCAAAATTCGATAAAAACCAAGCTCCTAGGATTTCTGGTATAACCATTGACTAAATAAACACAAGACTTTCACCACTTATGGACGATTTGGCAACCATTTTTGCTATTTTTGGCGAGAGCGCAAGATGAGAAATTTCCAAGTATTAAATTCACCTCATTCAATAAATTTCGTTATAGTAAATAGTAGTAAAAAGCAAGACATGAGATGATGCAGTGTTGCCGTGTTGCATATTAAATCTAAAAAAGGGTATAAATTTTTAATCCCTCCGTTTATAATTTATTTAGATTTACAAAGCAACAATACTATATATTATCTACTTAGATTTAGCAGGTGAGTTTTTAGAAATGTAAAATATGAATATGTATTTATATATATATATATATATATATATATATATATATATATATATATTTATATATATATATATATATATATATATATATATATATATATATATATATATATATATATATAAATATCTTTATTTATTTATTTGTAGCTGTACCGATTTAAATGAAATATTTTGCGTTATGTTAAGGAAGTTTGTGGAGTAATCCCATATCATTTTGGTCATAATTGTTTCAGTAAAATCCAAGATGGCGCACAAAAAATTTAATTTTGTCTAATTTTCTCCAACTGATATGAGGGAGTTTTCGGGCTCGCACATACCGAATTAATTGTTGTAATTCAAAATGGTGGACTAAATATCTTATATTTCCTAATTTTCTCCAAAACTGGTATTCGTGAGGGTATAAAGTACGAATATAAAATTATTTTTGAAAAATTTATTATGGCGGATAGGAAATTTAACATCCCTCGATTTTGTACAAAATTAGTACTGGGTGATTTTTGAGTGTGCAGAATAAGACTTTCAAATAATTTCTTTTAATTCAATATGAAAGACTCAAAATTGTATGTTTTTCTAATTTTGTCCAAAATTGATAATGAGTGTTTTTGGAAGCGTATATTATAGCTTCAAAATTATATTTTTCGAATTCGGAAAATTGGGAGGCGGAGTAAACATTACGGATGTAAAAGTAAGTCCTCCAAACTCAATAGGCTGAATGAAATATGTCAAACTAAAAATGTACATATCTCAAGATCTTTTAAAATCGGTATTGGGGGATTTTAGAGACGTAAATTAAGAATGAAAAATTAATTTCTTAAAATTCAAGACACAGGATTTAAGATAAATTAAATTTTTATTTTGTCGAATTTTATGTAAGACTAGTTTTTGAAGAATTCTTAGAAATCTAGAAGTTTTTATTTTCTGGATCTTTAAAAACTTCATTATTTAAATGATAGGAACATACCATATGTTTCTTAATTAGAGACCTTGGAGACAATTTCAAAAGTTTTATATTTCCTAAAGCAGAAAGAAACTATTAAAGATATTAGATTAAGGTATATCATTTTAATTTTCTCAGGCGACAAACTTGTAAACTAAGCGGATGACACATGAAATATTGTTTGGAGGGGATTATCCGATGGTGACCTTGACCTTGTGGTCATCATCTCTTTTCTGAACTGAAATGATCTATTTTTGACATCTCCGATGGAAAGCAGTGTCTTTAAGGTTATATGTATTTAATTATCTTGGTATCCGTATGTAAATGCGATGACCATATTTTCTTGAACGATATGGCCTTGGTAAAAGTTAGAATAGTTTTATTTAACAAGGTTATACCCATTTTTCCTCTCCCATATAACAAGAAAGCTTCCTGATGAACGCTTCTTAAGTAACGATTCACGAGTGTTTAGTTTACGGGATACTTGCAGCGAGAAATTCAAATAAAATACACTCTATTCCTACTATATTATTTGTTGCATGCAAATGTTTGTTTTTTTCTATTAACAATGTCATTTTTTGTATATATTGTTTCATCTGTCCATAGAAGGGTGTATTGAAATAATTTCATTGCGATTTCAATAAACGGTCGCTAGAAAGTGGCAATCGTGCGGTAATAAGGAGGAATTTATCCTCTTAAGTCGGTAAGAAGAAATATGCAACATTGCCACGTTGTAAACGGAAATCCAACAATTTAAATTCTTGTATACTTGTTACAAAGGCATGTATATAACATGTTATTACTGATATTTAATCATTCGCAATATTGTAATTATGAATGAGTTGTATCCTATCGTTGTGTCCATTTTATGAGCATCAAAATTATAGCATTGGAGTAACAGTCTTGTGTTTATTAAGTCAATGGTATGTCTGATAAGTCCCAAAAAGTTTGAAAGCATCTGAAAGTAGGATTTATCTACCAGAAGGAGAGATGATCCTGTTTGTTATAAATTTAATTTAGCAAAATTAGAAAACATCAAAGATTTGGTAGACAGCAAATATTTGAGTAGAGTTCGCTCTTTTTGCTAAGATTTTTTTTTCTGTAATTCTGCCTTCTGCCGAATCTTAAATAAAACTAATTTTTCACGAGAGATTGTAATGTTTGGGTACTTTTTTGACTTGTGTTTGTCTTTTTCAGTCAAAAAAAAAACCTTGAGACAAGGAAATGATATTTTTTCAAATGAAGAGTTTATCTTAAAAAGTCTAAAATGTCAGAGATCAAGAGACTACGTAAACGTGTTTATGCTTGACATATATTTATCGAAGATCAACTCAGAGACATAGTTAGGCATTGCCTTTGGATTTAAGTAATTTTTGCAAAATTCGCCTTAATTCACGAAATTATCATGACAATTCTTCAAGAGGTAAAAGAGCTTCCAAGTACATGTGATTAGCTGACAGAAAAATCTAGGTTATGATTATGTTGATGATGTTGATGAACCTCACTTTAATAACTATAACTACTCTATAGCCGGTCGCTATACCACTAGAAAACGTTATATTGCAATGTTAGATCACACACCAAGAGTCATTAAATTCAGTTATCACGTTTTCAAAACATTTCGAAAAAATCTATATTTCCTAAAATATTTGAGATCTTTTACCGCCTAAACGATGCAGTATCGGATATAATTACTTAAGTTAGCATAAATCGATCTATTTTGACGTTAAGGGTCTTTCATTAAACGTTGTACACATATTTCAGGACACCCTGTATACTGCTTTTTTTTTCTATTTCGATTATTTTTATGAAATATTATGTTATAAAGCTATGACAGATCTAAGCTATTACCCTTTCTGTAGAATACTTTCTAAATAAACAACAGATGATGATGTTTTATATAATGATTCGTAATAATTTTAACCAATCCATTATAACTTTATCTAACTAAATTATAGAATATACCTTTTACTCATGTAAGAAATCGTTATACTTTAAACTTAAACCACTTTATTAAACTTTCTTTCATTATCTAAAGCTGAAAGCTCTATCAAGAATAATCTCAAGGAGCTTTAACAAAATTATAATTCCCTTTAGATGTTTTAAGTTTTAATAAGAAAACTATGGACCGATTTAGTTTAACCTTTATGGTGCTCCAAATTTTTGTTATAATAACAGCTTTCTTGTATATACAGGGTGGGCAATTTTAATTTATGCACCCAAATTTCTTCGTAAGTAAGCCAGACACAGAAAAATGATTCAGACAAAAGTCATTTAAGACAGTGGGGGTCATTTATCAATGCAAGTAACTCTAATCTTCAGATTGATTTATAAGGCCATTCGAAGGTCAAGTTAAGCTGTTTAAATACTCCAGTCTATCTAAAAAAAGGTGAAAAAATTTATTACAGTTTTTTGAAGATTTTAAATCATAGGGGATGGGGCTAGTAAATGATAAATACGTAAAGAAGTACTGTCAGATCGGCTCTGTTTTTTTTTCATACACAACGGCCAAAGTCCGAAAATTTGATTTTCGACCTGTAGAATTTTCCGATGAAATTTGAGAGAAAAGTCGAATTGGTGAGAGTTGTAGGTTTTGGAAACGCGTTTAATTTCATATTTTATATGTTAGACTCCATTAACAAATTATCGAGATAATGACAAAAAAAAACATTTTTTGCACTATTTTATAAATGTTATTAACTTTTACAATTATGCCCGAAAGCGATATATACCACCTTACGATGAGGCCGTTATGGGTCTTTATAAGAAGCTAAAGTTCGGCCAGATCGGTTGAATAGTTATGGTTATTGTTAATTGATTATTAAAAATATCAACTGTTGCTCAGAATATAATGATTCAACAGACATTTTTGAAAGTGAAATGGATTCTTCAAAGATCAAACTGCAAGGAAAGTTAAACAAATAATATATTTAATCCAAAATTGTGATTAAACAAGTGGGTAAAGGAATAGGTTTTTTTTGCTTATAAATAATTAGAATAATCTTTTTATTTTTTATGGTGCAGACTGCTTAATAGGTGGATTGTAAAGGTGGTTGAAAATCCTAGATTTAAAAAAATCATTCTACGACCAATAAGTGTCAAGTAAGTTTTTTTAAAAATCATATCTCTGTTGTTTGTAATATTAACCCCTAATTTACTAACATGGTTTAACTTTAAAACCGGTCTAGATTGACAGTAGAGAATTTAAATTAACATGGATAACAATACGTCAAGCAAATTTTGAACCTTTAAAATACAATTAAAACAATATCATAACAAAAACAAAACTAGTCATCTAGAAAATCTAATTTCCAAGGCAACTAGAATAGGTGTAAGTCTTAAACCTTCTTAGTGAATCTCGCTATAAGAGTCGAAATTTTCACTGATTTTAATCGATGGCTTATATTTTTTGATGCAATGAATAAGTATACAATTTATGCATTTATGAAGTGACAGCTCTTTAAAGTGAAGATAAAAGTAAAACTCCTCTCATGAATGAATCAATTGTAGTATATTCGATCTCTTATTCAAATTGTCCTAAAAAAAATATAGACATGACAACCCAATTTGCTTAAAAACAGAATGAATAGCCATAAATGTACGAAAAACGCCTCAACAGCGTTAAGCAAACACACAGAGGACGAAAAACATACCTTTGCTTATAACAGTTCTATAATTAAACACAAAAACATGAATTATCAAAAAATGCAGATAAAGGAAACGATAGAAATTAAAAAAGATCAAAACACAGTTAACGGCAGAACGGATATATTAAATTTAAGCTCCATTTACACCAGCCTAATTTAAACAAAAATATTAAGTATTCGATCCTGTTAATGAATATCCTCTTAAACATAAAATTAAATGTATGCATTCTTTCGGTTTTTTGGTGCATTGTAAAATATAAAAAATAAAACACACTCGCATTCCATGTATCTTCAGTACTAAAATTGACAATGTAAAATTTTCATTTCATTATTAATAAACAAACAAAATGTCAAGGTATGTACTGGTAAAATCAAATATTTTTTTAATAATTTGAATAGTTTTTTAAAATGTTTGTTTGTTTTTTAAAATTGTAAATAAGTTTTTATATGAAAATAAAAAGACAAAAAATTTTTGAAGATGCCTTGAATAAAGGGCGAAAGGTCAAAAAAAAAATATATATAATCTATGGTTCAAGAATTATGGAAACTATAAAAAAAATATTATAATATATATATCTGGGAAATTTTTATTATGAGAATATAATGTTTATAGCAAAATTAAAGTACAAGAAACAATATATTTCAAAATTTTACAGCTAGATTCACTAGGAAGATCTAATATTTTAACCCCATCTGGTGGACATGAAATTTTAAACTTATATTCGACCAGTTTGGTTTTACTTATAATACTGACATAGTTTATATTACATATGTCAACAAATAAACGCTTACAAAGGGATATTAATGTTAACAATCTTAAGACAAAGCTTTGCAATATGTAAAAGAAATAGTTGTATCCCGAACATAAATAAAGTTCTCCGTTTTTGCCTGTTCACCAGTAAAACAAAATGATTTTTTTATTTTTATATTTTTAGGGTTTAAAACTTGCTTGACATATTGTTGTTCTTGTCAGTTTAAGCTCTGTGCTGTCAATTTAGGATGGTTTTAAATTTAAACCATGTTAGTAAATTCGGCTGTTAGTATTTACGTAATTAGCGAGTTCATATTTCGTCGAGTTACCCCAGTTAAAAAAAATGTTCTGCGTTGCCTAGAATCCAAGATACAGTTAAACTTTGCAGCGCACTCCAATTTGAAGTTCCGATATTATAATAGTACCGCGCTGCTCCCCCCACCACCAGCCACACCTGATTTCTGCAAGTACCTTCACTTTAGAGAGCAATCGCTTCATGCACAATGCATAAATTATATACTTATTCATTGCATCAGAAAATATAGTTAGTTAGTTAGTTAATTTAAAGGTTAAAGGCGCGTATCTCAGACCATTTGGCGCCTTCTGTAGAAATTGTTGGGTTTATTTAAACTTTACTGTAAGAAACAAAGTAAGCGTTTGGCCTTAGATCAAAAGACATAACTGTCGCAAAATTATTTGAGCTTAGATACCTCTCTCTAGCATTTCTGTCAGTCAGATATTATGTGTTTTATAGATAGAGGGGAATGACAAGACGGACATTGAGGGGGGTCCTCGTTTTTAAGAAGAAAGGAATGAGTCATTCTGCATTGTCCAATGGCGATTCTCTTCCATACGACATTTTCCTTTCTGGACAGTTGGGGAAAGTGGTATGTCTCTGAGAAATGTCTTTTAATGTGGGAGAGTTTATTGGGGTTTTCTAGAGATTTCCAGCGAACCTGCACAATGTTGCGAATAATGTTATCGATGTGTCTATTGAATTCTTTGGGGTTGAGTAAGGAGAAGAAAGGGGTGCCTTCAAGGATTGCAGATTTTGCTTGAGTGTCGGCCAATTCATTCCCTTCTATGCCGATGTGGCTCGGGGCCCACATGAAAGCTATGTACAGATTACGTTGGGATCCTATTTTAAGAAGGTCGAGAATTTGATTCATGAGAGGGTGGGATGCGTTAATGGCTTGGATCGATCTCAGGCAGCTGAGTGAATCAGAAATAATTAGATGGTTAGGGGTAGAGGAGTGCTTAATTATTTCTCTGATACATTGCTTGATGACAAACAACTCAGCTGAAAAAATGGATGAGAGTGGATTTAACTTTGTTTTGTTGCATGAAAAGCTGGTTACGGCAGCTGAGCCTACCCCTTGATCCGATTTGGAACCGTCGGTAAACGATAGTTTGAAAGATTTGAACTAAGAGTTAATATAGACAAAATATAGATCCTCGTATAAAATTAGTGAAAAATTTCAACTCTTAATGTTTATAAACAACAAGGATATGATTTTAAAAAATGTCTTTTTTGATTCCTATTGGTCGTAGAGTGTTTTTTTTTCAAAATCCAGTGTTTCCAACCACTGTCCACTTAATATGAAGTCTACTATGAAAAAGAACAAAGTTATTTTAATTGTTTGTAAACAAAAAAAAAAAACGTTTTTTCTGAACTATTTATATGTGTCTGGCTTACTAACGGAGAAAAAAATAAAACTTTGAATTCAAGAAGTTTGTTATACAACTTATTTCTTTGGGGAGAAATTATATTTATGAGTAATATGATTACCTTTTATTTTTACTTTTCTCTTAGAATCATATAATTCAATCAATTTTAGAGATTCAATAATATATCATCGAGATTCGTATTTCCCTGAAACTGATCCAAATCCTTTAAGTGAAAGCTAATTCAATTACTATCTATGTTTCCGCTTTAACGCCCAAACATTTTCAATAACTTTCTATATGAAAGTTCATAAGTCTAAAGAGAAAAAAAACTGTATTTTTGCCTCACGGTTATATTCATCCATTTGCACCGAATGTCTGTGAATTGACCCAAGAACGCCTTTCTCTTTTTATACGGTCAGTTAGTTGGGAAATGAACCGATAGCTAGCAGCATTTAGTTATTTTTTGTCTGGTGTTTCGTCCCGAAACTGAAATAAATTTTGGTAAATGTGATATAAAACCCGACAAAAATATGCCTCTTACTTAGAATTACATACATAACTGTAAGACGTGGCTTAAGGAAAGATGAAAAAAAAATCTGTTAGAGGGGAAAATCACTGGTGCGTATTTGTTTTATTTTCTACGAACGGGTCATATAATTACCATCTAAAAGTATGAGCTAAATATATGTAAACAGGGTGTCCTACGGGTAACTCGCAATTTACAGGTGATACGGTGATAATTAAATAAGAAAAAACCGCACAAATTAGTTTTTTCCCATTCTTTAAAGAATATATTTTTATTTTTTCATTGATTGCTGAAAAACCATCTTTAATATCCGCTTCAGAGATGTCCTTTTTGCAGTAAACTTCGGTGCATTCTTGACAGGAAATGGAGCATTTAATGCGTAATTTCCTGTAACCATAGTTTGCTTGACAACATTTCAAATATTTGCATGTTATCTGTTCAAGCAAAGAATGTGAAGCAGGTGGTTGGGTTGCAGGAATTGACATCAAATTAGTTTTCGTCGATTTTCAACCCAGTTCAATAGCATTTTATTTGTGTTCTTTCCTTGTTGAATTTGTTAATATGTTCGCTGTCCATGCAATCTTGCAGCATCAGATGTTTATCATTTGATTACGCACCACTTAATAAAGCCACGATCGATTCTGCTGCTTTTCTTTTCTTCTTCTCAGGAATAATATTTGTCTCACGTATATAACTTTTATCACATTTATCATGTACTTTGATATTTTCAATACTACTTATATATATATATATATATATATATATATATATATATATATATATATATATATATATATATATGCAATCGAAGGCTTTCGGGCATCCCTTGCATGTGCTGAGTCCCTCTCAGGACTGTAAGGCAGCTGACGTTTCGGTGAAATCTCATTCACCATTTTCAAGGCTCACTGTATGGCGTCTACGAGCGAACGGACGCCTGCGACTCCCGTGCTGTTGGTTCCGGACCATCAGGTTGCGAAACCTACTGCGCGTCATCGGCCCTGTTGCCAGTGTTCTGCTCTGGCCCAACACTGGTTAAACACAGGACATAAGATAAATTTCTCGAGAACAAAAATGCTATCGAGATGTAAAAACCTGTCCACAAGAGTTATAAGGGAAGCTATTGAAATTGCAAAGAGGCCCAACAAGTTAAATAGCAGAGATGATAGCCAACGTGTGCCTAATACTTGGAAAAATCTGCTTACAAAACATCAACCAGTACCACTTAGTAACGAAACAGATTACAACTCAGCAACGCAACCCCAAACACTGGCAACAGGGTCGATGACACGCAGCAGGTCTCGCAACCTGATGGGCCGGAACGAACGCGTCCTACGCGCACACGGTACCGACAGCACCGGAGTCGCAGGCGTCAGTTCAGTTGTAGACGCCATACAGTGAGCTTTGAAAATGGTGAATGAGATTTCACCGAAACGTCAGCTGCTTTAGAGTCCTGAGAGGGACTCAGCACATGCACGGGATGCCCGAAAGCCTTCGATTGCACATCACACCCGTGAAAATATCCGACATAACATATATATATATATATATATATATATATATATATATATATATATATATATATATATATATATATATATATATATATATATATATATATATATATATATATATATATATATATATATATATATATATATATATATTTATAAATTAAAAAGCGAAGAAAGTGATTCGAAAGAAAAATCGATAAAAATCATAAAAAAGTGTTAAATTTCAAATGGCTATATCTCAGCCAAATTTGATTGCAAAAATGTTTTTAAAAACTCTATTAACGGAATAAATGTAAGCTTTCCTTTCTTTGAAGAACTGCTTATATCTATATTTACTCAGAAAAAAGTTATGGGCAAAATATTGAAAAAAATACGTATTTTGGATTTTTTCCCCTTTGTTTTTAGCATTTATCTTGCAGAAAAGCAATATTTTTGACTTTCAAAGAATTTATTTCAATAAGAAATTCAATTCTCTACAAAAAATCATAATAAATGTGTATGTACTAAATATACATAGTTTTTGAGTTACTTTTGAAAAATTGAAAAAGTGCTATTTTCACTCCGTTCTCAACAACGCACTCCTGAATTTAGCAGCACCTTGTAATTTTATCATATTTGAGTGCCAGGGAAACATATTCAATCACTAAAATGCTGTAACTAATTTGTTCTCTATTACCTCAAAAATTTTGTTCTAGAGTTTAGTATAGACTTTGTATGATTTGATGTCAAAACAATTATGAGATTATTGCCTGCGAAATACGTGCTTAATTTTTCATTTAGTGTTAGGTGGGCCTGTCTAACTTTAACCAAATAATTATCGCACGTTTTTAAAACAAATTAAAAAAACTTTGCATTTTAAAAGTTCGGTAGCGGTAAAAATAAATTAGTTCGCAGGTGTCCAAAACAGGCCACCGCACCAATTTAACAGTTACCCTGATTAATTATTTTAATGGTCTATAAAAGCTTTATTTAAATTTTAAATAACGGTTTTATTATATTTCGCTGCAGTTTTTGTCACTGAATGCATTAGTTACAGTGTTTTTTTTTGTTATTCGTTCTGTGACCACTAAACGACCAAAATGACTTTTTAAATTTGTAAAATTGGAAAAATATTTCAGGAATACTGAAAAAAATATCACCCTGGCCATGATAGAAACAACTGACTGTGCATTTCCTAGTAACTTTCAATAGCAATAACCTTCTTCTACTTGTATGTTAAATTTAAATTTGTTAACTATTTTTCTTTGATGATCATATGTGTATAAATAATGCATGAATTGAAAAATTTTTAAAAATACTCGATACTGATAAACTTCTACTGGTTTATTATTCATTGGCTTGTTGTTATCACAGTTTATTCAAAAAGTTCCGGAACTAATTCTGTATAAAATTTACAGCTAGCGCTATCTGTTACTCGAAGGCAGAACTATGTAATATCATGCCTTAATTATTCATAGTGGAGATGTGAACGCCACTTCATTAATTAGCCACCTGTGTTTGTTTGAATTAAACGTGTTTTTGCCACTGCGTCTCAATTTTCGCTATGGAGCAACGTGCCGCAATGAAATTTCATTTAAAATTGGGAAAAAGTGGTTCGAAAATATTCGAATTATTGAAAACTGCATATGGTAAAGATTGTTTAAACAGCAGCAAGGTTTTCGAGTGATATGCGCGGTTTAAGAACGGTCGACAGTCGCTGGAAGACGATCCACGGGAGGTGCGTCCTTTAAACTCGATTACCAATAAGAATGTCGAATGTATGCGCGTCGCACTGTCTCATAATAGGGGAATTATGGTTGAAATGTTGTCAGAATAACTTAACATTAGTGCAGGAAGCATGCACCACATTTTGCACGATGTTCTCGAGAAAAAAACTGTGTACGAAGTTCGTTTCGTACTTGTTAAGGGACGATTAACTTCATATTAGTAATACACGACCCCGAAAATCCCTCAATACCAAATCTGAAAAAATGTGAATAAAGTAAAATTTTCAATCCACCATATTGGATCCGCCATATTCAATTTCAAAAATAATATTAAAGTCTTAATCTAATCTAAATCTTAACTCTTCAAAGCACCCTAGAAATATAAAATTTCTAAACGGCCATATTGCATCTGATATATTAGATTTTCTTAAAATAATTTTATATTCGCTATTTATATCCTCAAAAACTATTCAGTTGCACATTTGAACAAAATCGAAAAATGTAAAATTTTTAGTCAGCCATATTGCGTTCGTCATATTGAATCCAGAAAAAATACTCTTAAATTCATAATTTACACCTTCAAGAATCCTCTATATCAGTTTTGGAGAAAGTCAAAAAGTAAAATTTTTAGGACTCCATATTGAATCCGCCAGATTGAGTTTTTCAAAAAATATTTTAATTTCGTAATTAGCACTAACAAAAATCCCCCAATACTGACTTTAGACAAAAATTGAGGGATGTAAAATCTTTAATCCTCCATCTTAGATCCGCCATATTTAACTTTTTTTTAAATAATATCAAATTCGTAATGTGCTATCATATCAATTTTGAAAAAAATCTGATAAAATTAATTTTTTATCCACCATATTGGATACGCCATATAGAATTTTTTTAAAATAATCTTAGATTCGTCATATGTGACCCCGAAAACTCTCCCGTACCAATTTTGGTGAAAATCAGACAAACTTGATTTTTTGTCTGCCATATTGAATTCGCCATATTGAATTTTTTAAAAATAATTTCAGATTTATTATTTGAGGCCCCTAAAACTCCCCCATACCAATTTTGGAGAAAATCGGACAAAATTGATTTTTTCGTCTGCCATATTGGATCCGCCATATTGAATTTTTTAAAAATCATTTTAGATTCGTCATATATGACCCCGAAAACTCCCCCGTACCAATTTTGGAGAAAATCGGACGAAATAGTTTTTTTTGTCCGCCATATTGGATCCGCCATATTGAATTTTTAAAAAATGTTTTAAATTCTTTATGTGCAACCTCGAAAACTCCCCTATACCAATTTTGGAGAAAATCGGACAAAATTAAATTTCTTTGTCCGCCATATTGGATCCGCCATTTTGAATTTTTTAAAAATAATTTCAGATTCGTTAGGTACAACCCCAACAATTCCTTCATACCAATTTTGGAGAAAATCGGACAAAATTATTTTTTTTGGCCGCCATATTATCAGAGCCATCTTGGATTTTAGTGCACCAATTTCATCCAAAAAAATATGGGACCACCGCAACAACTTCCTGAACATAACGTAAAAAATTTCATTCAAATCGGTGCCGCCGTTCCGGAGTGATCGGTGTACATACTTAAAAAAAAATACATAGTAGACGAATTGTGAACCTCCTTCTTTTAGAAGTCGTTTAAAAATGTCTATAGTTTTGTGTAAAATCTAAAAATGAAATAACATATATAGTATTTTATTTGAAATAAGCAGTATAGTTGAAAGTGCGACCATCTTGAAAATATTTTAGCCAAATTGCTTCCATCAACTTCAGTAAACTTCCAAACTTTAAAAATTTTCCAAAATCTATTCTCATGAAATTGATCGCTGCTTTAAAAATAATGTTCTTTTTTAAAGACCTTTTACATTAACAAAAGCCAACAGAGAACTTTCTTTTCTGTAAAATCTGGTAAAAAACCCTTTTATATTTCTTAGTTATATTTATATTACATAATTTTAAACTGTAAGTATTGTGTTTTCCAAGCTGGCTTTTAAGAAATAAAACCAAATTACCTCTATTATTCTCCCCTAACAGGTCTTCTCATTTTTTCCTCACCCACGTATTACGTTTATCGCTGCCGTTTTAAGAAAGAGGCATATTTCTGTCACGCTTTATTCCACTTTAACAAAAATTTATTTCTCATAGAGGAGGAAATACCAGACCAGAAATAACTAAATCCATGCCGCTATCTATGCATTTTTCAACTAAGCGTCAGCGTCCCTACAAAAAACGGGAGCATTTTTGGTTCACTTAACTGGCATTTGTTGAAAATGGACTAAAATGGCCATAAGGGTAAAATACTTTTTTCCCCAGCCGAACTTTCGTTGAAAGTTATATTGAAAAACTTTATGTAAAATTACCGAAACTTTCGATATAATTCAGAAATATGGTCAAGAAAGTTTTTTATTGGTACGGATTTCTAGTCGATTGCGTTCTAGTGTACATCCTTTTTTAGTATTGAGGATTTTTAGTTTTATTGTTTTTCTTTATCTTATTTATTTAGCTCGCGTACAGCTGATGCCTTAAAATTATGATTCGGTTTTGCCAATGACGCTGGCTTGTAATTAAGAAAGAAATTTGCAAATTCCTATCTTCATCAGTTTTAATAGGATGGACAATACAGGATTTCAGCAAGCTTATAAACCTTATAAAAAGTTTTCGTGGAATCCTGCGGTAACTACCAAATGTCTGAAACAAATACTAACGTAAATATTACTTCTAAGCTTACTATAACCTTTTAGAAAACATAACGTAAGATATTTCAAGATCCACGTCAGATTCTGAAGATTTCTACTTGGTATATATATAACCGTACACAAACATAATTTTTCAACCAATATTTCTGGAGGCTTTCGCGGAATCTTCCAGTAGTTATCTAATATCCATGACAAATACTAACGGAAAGATTACGTCTTGACTTACGATAACTTTCAGGAAAGCATAACCTATATATATATATATATATATATATATATATATATATATATATATATATATATATATATACATATATATATATATATATATATATATATATATATATATATATATATATATATATATGTAATCGAAGGTTTTCGGGCATCCCGTGTATGTGTTGAGTCCCTCTCAGGACTATAAGGCAGTTGACGTTTCGGTGAAATCTTATTCACCATTTTCAAAGCTCGCTGTATGGCGTCTACGAGCGAACTGACGCCTGCGACTCGGGTGCTGTCGATTCTGTGTGCGCGTTCGTTTTCCGAATGGTTCCGGCCAATGAGGTTGCGAGACCTGCTGCGTGTCATCGGCCCTGTTGCCAGTGTTTGGGGTTGCGTTGCCGAGTTGTAATCTGTTTCGTTACTAAGTGGTATTGGTTGATGTGTTGTAAGCAGATTTTTCCAAGTATTAGGTACTCGCTGGCTATCATCTCTGCTATTTAAATTGTTGGGCCTTTTTGCAATTTCAATGGCTTTCCTTATAACTCTTGTGGACAGGTTTTCACATCTCGATAGCATTTTTGTTCCTGAAAATTTGTGTAAGGGACTGCGATCGAAACGCAAGTGATTTCACTACTGCAAATATTTGGGCGGGGTGGTGATGTGAATCGGCGTTGAGGTATCTATTGATCTAAGTGGGCTTTCTGTAGAAAGTGTGCAAAAGCAAACCATCCTCTTTTCTTTTCAGTAGGATATCTAGAAACGGTAGTTTTCTTTCCTGTTTTGTCTCTATGGTAAATTTAATTTTGGTATGTATTCTGTTTATGTGATTCAGGAAACTTTTAGGATTTTCTTCTCCATGTTGCCAGATAACGAATGTGTCAAAGCAATAAATAAAAGGAAAACAAAAAATTTTTGAAGATGCCCTAAGTAAAGGGCGAAACGTCAAATTGTTTTTAATTTTTTGTAAAATAAATAACCTAAACCCAAGAAAAGACAAAATAAAAAGAAAGTGATATATATATATATATATATATATATATATATATATATATATATATATATATATATATCCAACTCGGTGTGTAAGTGAAGTAAAATGCGAATAGTGAATGGAAACTTTGCTACATCATATCCTTCCTGTGTTTAAGGTTGCACAGTTTGAATAAATTGCGATAAAACACAATCTCCACCATCATCGAGATGATAGCCTACCTGTACCACCATACCGAGAAGAAAGTCAAAACTTACCCTCCCAGTACAATTATCGGCACATGTATATATTTCGTCTCTTATTAGACTCAGCAGGGTACTGATATGCATCTGTTTGTAAAACACTGAACTCGGCTTCGCCGACCTCCCGCCGGATGGCGTATATATGTTTATGTGGCTTTCACGGATTTCTCCGTGCAAAGAAATGTGGAGGCTTCCAAAGTCCTCATAAAGTGCAAGAAATAGACGACAGTTTTTATGTAGCACGGTATTCTATAAAATTTACAATTTTTACACCGTCGCTTAAAGTACTTAACTCTGCAGGAATGCGCTCTCGTACCAGTGCTTTTCTATGAACACAGCAATAAGTCCATTCAGTATTCTCGTTTATCTTCTTTACCTGCACCACAACACCAGAAAATGTTCCTGTCATTGATTTTGTACCATCAGTGCATACAGACAAACAGAAAGACCAGTGTATTTAATTTTTTTCCAAAATAGTCATTGATCATATCGAAAATTGCTGTCAATGCAAATTCAACAGTGAGTGCAACACCTTAACTATAAATAAAGCAAAATCTGCGAAACTGATGAAAGAAAATTGAAGAAAAGTGAACTGTAAGTTCGAACAACAAAAATAAATACAATCACCCACAGTCTAGTGAATGCCAAGCAAAATAACATAAATAGGGTTCAAACTGTAAATCAAATGTAATATAAAACTGTTAGTTTGTAGGAAAACAATGTAGCCAAAGTTCAGGAAGATAAAATAACAATGCTGGGGAACAAATTAACAAGGAAGAAGAACTACGAAGTTCCTAGTAAAACAAAAAAGAATTATATAAGAAATACTGAAAGAAAAGGAAATTATGTCTGACCATAACGTGAGTATTTACAAAAAAAATAGGTATAATTAATTAGTTTAGTCACAGTAAAATTAAACTGAAATTTTAGCCGTGACAGCTAAAATAAATAATAATAATCAATATAGATGTTTCCGGAAACGGAGGGCTTCTTGTTAGCTATCCAAGATATGGTTATTCCGATGAAGAACTATTGGAAGTTCATCATAGAAAATGACCAATGCAGATATGGATGTCGAACATCAGAGACAATCTAGCACCACCATAACTGGAGGATGCCAAGCGTTTGCTGCAACCGAGTATAAGGAAAGACACGACTCAGCCGCTAAGATACTCCACCAAGAGTTATAAGAAAAGTTAAACCTATTACAGGTAGGAAAAGTGCCTTATTACAAACACAATCCGGAACCTATTCTTGAGAACAACCAGTTCAAGTTATATTGGGACAGAACGGTTCTGACGGATCAGACAGTTGCTTATAATAGACCAGACATTGTACTAATAGATAAAATTCCCTGGCGAACCATACTAATCGACATTGCTGTACCCAACAACAACAACCTAAGATCAACATACAACGAGAAGATCGCCAAACTGGAGGTGCAAATCCGAAGACAATGGACAATGAACAGCGTCCAAACGATCCCCATAATACTGTCAACAACTGGAGTGATACCAAAGAACCTTTTGCAGAACAGCAAGGGACTGGGCCTTAATGAGCATCTGTATAAGCCGATGCAAAAAGCAATTCTCCTTGCAACCGCGCAAACATTCCGAAAGCACGTAGGAAGTGCAGAAGACCACGTCACCTAGGACCCGATAACATGGAAAGGGTTCCCACAGAGCTTCATACTTTTGGTATCTTTGTGTACCTGGTATGAGTCAACATTCCCTGGAGGGAATGCGAAGCCGTTTGGCTTGTAAATCTGAGATAACAATAATAATAAACGATTCAAATATTTATTTTCTAATTTCTTTTTGTTTTTTTAATTAAAAGATATAAATTTGAAAAGAAAATTATATTTTGCATTATATCGTTCTTAAATGACCATATTCTATAGCCCCGAAACAATTAGGCGGTGCTCGGGCAATCCGAGCGAGTTTTCTAGTGCATTATTCCAAATTTCGCCGCTGCAAACCTCCGGATTTTCGGTGCACAGATTCCGTGACATGCCAGAATTAATGAAGCTACTTAACCCACATTTTGTTTGCTTTATTTCTTAAAATCTCGGATTAACACTTTACTAGTTTCAAAACTGCCTTTGGATTTCGCTCGCTGGATTTAGGAGATTAAAAACGAGAACCGCAAAATGTTTTTGAACATTTTTATTTAGTTTGTGTCTATTAAAAATAAAGTTTAAAGTAGTTTTGGTGAGTAGAGTGATTTGGGAGGGAAGAAGGGAAATTAATCCTTTAGTAAATGTTGCTGATTCATTGTAATGTGGAAATTCCTACTCAACTTAAATAACAAACACAGATCATTTTTTTAAATTAACTGTAAAAGAAAGATATATATATTCAGGGTGATTCAAAAATCGATCACGAAACTTAAGGGGGTGATTCTACTTGACAAAATAAGGGTAGAGCTTCATATAATTTTTTTTCAAATTGTCATTCGTTTTCGAGTTCCAAGTTCAAGTTTTTATTTTTTGTTTTTTGAATTACTCGCTTACAGGAAATCCGATTTGACTAATATTTGAAAGATAGGCTAAGTCTTCTGCGCTTCATCATTTTAGTAACAATTCACATTGATTGTTTGCCGCTAGAGGGCACTTTACCTACATTAAAAATTGTTTTTTTGTCATAATTTTTTAGTGTTGACAGCTACAGTAGTTTTTGGTATAATTTCTGAAAGACTGATGCCAGGCCTTTAAAAAAGGTGCTCTTTATTTACATCGCTAAACCCAACGGTTTAGACGTAAATCACCCTTAAAAATTAAGTGGTAAATTTACTTTTCTCATTTCATTACCACCAGCTACCAGGTAAATAGCTATCAAAGTATACTAGAGCTGTCAGTTTAACATCAAATAAATTCGCTTTTTAAACTATTTAATTTATAATCTTAAAATAACTAATAATGGCTAATCAGTAAATATTCATATTATGGATTATTGCGATATACATTTAATTGATAAAAATTAATGAAACAGTACTAAACAAACTAAAAAAGATTCTCAAAATGTCCCCCATTTTCTTCCATACATTTCCTAACACTCTTCAAAAAATGTCGCCTAACTCGATGAAAAATTCCTGGTGTTTCTTTAATAATTTGGCACTTTTCGATTATCTTGAAGCGAAGATCCTCGACGTTGATTACTGGAATATCGTACACCAATTGTTTCAAATGACCCCAAAAGAAAAAATCCATAGGATTAAGGTCTGGTGACCTCGCTGCTCATGCCAATGGTCCACTTCGTCCTATCCATCGCTCAGGATACGTTGCATTCAAATACTGTCGGACACGTATACTACAGTGGGGCGGAGCTCCGTCTTGGAGGATCCACATGTTGGCCCTTACTTCCAATGGCACATCTTCCAGATACAATGGGAGACGATTTTGGATAAAATCTAAGTATACGTCACCAGTTAATGGGCCATCAAAGAAATGAGGACCAATAAGGTAATCTCCTATTATCCCTGTCCACACATTTAGTGAAAATCTACGCTGATGTTTCGTTTCTACCACATTGTTTGGGTTCTCGTAAGCATATGTGTGGATGTTGTGTAGATTTGTTATGCCATCACGAGTGAAACCAGCTTCGTCAGTGAATAATATGACGCCAATTAATCGATTATCGTGTTCATACTTAGCTAGGATCTGATTGCACATTTCCAACCGTCTCGGCCGATCATCGTCATAAAGAGCCTGCACCTTTTTTGAATGAAACGGGTAGAGTTGTTCTTCTCTTAGTATCCTCCATGAACTAGCCTGACAGAGCCGCACTTCATTCCCAATTTTTCTAGTACTAATACCTGGATTATCTTCAATAATTTCAAGCACTCTTTCTTCTTGTTGCACGTTTCTAGCAGTTCTAGGTCTTCCCCTATTTCCATTATAACTTTTAAAGGAACCACATTCCACAAGCCTCCTGTGCACACTGGAAAATGTTTGAGCATGAGGGATATTTCTTTCCGGATAACTCTCCATATAATATCTTCTTGCCAACTCTGCATTACCATTTGCTTTTCCATAACAAAAATGGATATCACAATATTCGATATTTGAATATTGGTGATTAGCCATTATTAGTTATTTTAAGATTATAAATTAAATAGTTTAAAAAGCGAATTTATTTGATGTTAAACTGACAGCTCTAGTATACTTTGATAGCTATTTACCTGGTAGCTGGTGGTAATGAAATGAGAAAAGTAAATTTACCACTTAATTTTTAAGGGTGATTTACGTCTAAACCGTTGGGTTTAGCGATGTAAATAAAGAGCATCTTTTTTAAAGGCCTGGCATCAGTCTTTCAGAAATTATGCCAAAAACTACTGTAGCTGTCAACACTAAAAAATTATGACAAAAAAACAATTTTCAATGTAGGTAAAGTGCCCTCTAGCGGCAAACAATCAATGTGAATTGTTACTAAAATGATGAAGCGCAGAAGACTTAGCCTATCTTTCAAATATTAGTCAAATCGGTTTTCCTGTAAGCGAGTAATTCAAAAAACAAAAAATAAAAACTTGAACTTGGACGGCTTGTAACTCGAAAACGAATGACATTTTGAAAAAAAATTATATGAAGCTCTACCCTTATTTTGTCAAGTAGAATCACCCCCTTAAGTTTCGTGATCGATTTTTGAATCACCCTGTATATATATATATATATATATATATATATATATATATATATATATATATATATATATATATATATATATATATATATATAAAGGGAAGAGTAGTTCTTGACCGACTAGTTAGAAAGGAAAACTCAAATTCTTGGGATAGCGGTCCTAGGGCTGAATGAAACTCTGTTTTTTACAAACGCCAAGCTCCTAATAGTAAGTTGTCTGCACTCATCACCGATATACTAACACAATCATATAACAGAAACAATGATTATTTCACTCAAGATAGCTTTGCTTTTGCAACTTTCATAACTAACAAAAAACTTCCACCAAATTTTGTATTAATCACTGGATGTAGTCTCATTATATAGTATTATACCTTATTCAATCATTCAGGAAAGCATTAATAGACACTGGTCTGAAATTTCAGAAAATACAAAATTTACACAAAGTATATTTTTAGAAATAATAAAGCTTATTTTCGATACCACTTATTGCAAATTTGATAATAAATTTTATAAACAGGTTCTTGGCACTCCATGGGAGCTGATATATCACCGATCATTTCTCAATATGTAATGGATGACCTACTCAATTTTTGTATCCCTGAATTGGGCTTCCAACCACCCTTCATAAAGAAATTTGTGGATGACATTATTATAGCAGTACCACAAAATAATATAGAAGAGACCTTACGAATCTTCAATTCATATAGTCCACACATTCAATTTACAGTAGAATATGAAACTAATAATAGTGTACCTTTTCTTGACACTAAATTAATAAGAACTGCTAACAACGAAATAATGGTGGACTGGTATACTAAGCCAACTTATTCAGGACGTTACATGAATTTTCACTCCTACCATAATACAAAAACTAAAATAAATCTGGTAATTAATTTAAAGAAAAGAATTACATCAATTTGTCATCCTACTCTCATTCAAAAAAATATAAACAGATTATATATAATACTAAAGGAAAATGGCTATCCTCGGTGGTTCTTAAATAAGTTTTTACACAACATCCCCATCACACAACAACAACACAGCTCTCCACACCCCACACAACGCAGATCTATTCCACTAAATTTTAATGTATCACCGGAGATATCTGCCTTCATAACACCAACACATTCACACATAGATTGTAGCACCAATCAAAATACCACTAACTTTTCTCCTGAAATTTCAGCTTTCTTAGAAGAAAACCAACCCACATATTATTTTTCATTACCTTATATCAACCAAATCACACAAAAATTAAATAAAATCCTTTCTAAGCATAATAATATAAAAATATGTGGTAAACATATATTAACAGTTGGCCAAACCTTCTCCAGACTGAAGGACACGGATAGCAACCCTGACAAATCAGGGGTGGTATACCATTTAAAATATATAGACTGTAACAAACATTACATTGGTCAAACATCAACTGTTTTAAAAGATAGAATCACCAGACACAGGAGTGATTGTAGATTGCAAAAGAGGACATGCACCTTATCGGAACATGTAATCGATGAGGATCACAGGTTTGATTTTGTCAGTGTTGAGGTGATCAACAAAGAACAAAGTAATAATAAAAGGCATTTTCTTGAAATGGTAGAAATTTATTTGGATGATAACTGCATCAATAAAAAAAAAGATATTGAAAATCTTAGTGTAATCTACTCTCATCTCTTGTCCACCTTAAATAATAGTAATAATAGACAACGAGCCTCCCAGCCTCTTGACTTCACAGTTTCTCCATAATCTTCCACAAATTACGTAAGTGCATATTTGTCACTAACCTATAACTACTATTTCGCCAATAGTTATTTTACAATTTTGAATGTTTAGAAGGCAAAAGTTTGGGAGACGGTTTTCTAACCTTCTTTGTTCTACATAATAATGTTCATTAATCATTTCTTAATACTTTCCTACAATTATATCAATTTTTAAATGTAACAATACTTTATAAAAAATAATCAGAATTACTCATTAATAATCATAAATCTCATCAATAGTATATATATAAAATAATAATTTTATTAAATACACAACTTGAAAATTAAAATAAAAATAACAGTTCCTGTAAAACATAATGATTCCACATTCAAAATTGCCGCTAAAATAAAATTAGACATTTCTGACATATCCCTTCCACCAAAAAAAGTGTGTTTCAAGGATTTTCTTATCAGATTAACTTACTCTCAGTACAACCAAAATAACCCAAAAAGTAGATTTCAATATTAGTGTTTAAAAAAATTAAATAAAACTATGTAACAGTAAAATGTGATAATTATGCAAAAATCAACGGTTTCTACATGAATTTTCCGTTTCATTTTCCACGAGCCATAAATGGACTCAATTTGCACGTAAGTCTTTGAATTTAGAATCATTTTCTTTTTATTATTAAATATCATAAATTGTAAAATTCAAAATTATGATCAACAGAACTGTTCTATATTGTAGCCCTGAAGAAGGAAATAATATACTTCCGAAAGCTTGGCGTTTGTAAAAACAGAGTTTCATTCAGCCCTAGGACCGCTATCCCAAGAATTTGAGTTTCCCTATATATATATATATATATATATATATATATATATATATATATATATATATATATATATATGAAGTAAAAAGCGAACAGTAAATGCAAACTTCTCTCCATCATATCCTTTCTGTGTTAGAGGTTGCACAGTTAGAATAAATTGTAATAAAACGCAATTTATCCCATTCCACTACCACACGGGGGAATCCGTGAAAGTTGCATAAACACATATACGCCATCCGGCGGGAAGTCGGCGAAGCCGCGTTCAGTATTTGCATGCTTCCTTCCGATCTGTCCTTTGCACAGCCAGGTGCATATCGGTACCCTGATGAGTCTAGTAGAGACGAAACATGTACCTCTGCCGTATCACTGTGGCGGGGAGGGTAAGTTTTGACTTTCTTCTCGGTATGGTGGTACAGGTGGGCCATCATCTCAATGGTGGTGGAATGGGATAAATTGCGTTTTATTACAATTTATTCTAACTGTGCAACCTCTAACACAGAAAGGATATGATGGAGAGAAGTTTGCATTTACTGTTCGCTTTTTACTTCATTCAAATACGGAGCTGCATATAGTTGTATGTTTGCTGAATGTGATTTCAGCACTACAACGGCATAATGTGGATATATCCACTGCTATTGCATCTCACACGGGGGAATCCGTGAAAGCCGCATAAACAATATATATATATATATATATATATATATATATATATATATATATATATATATATATATATATATATATACATACATAGACTATACGGACTTCCAAAGATCCACAAGCCAAATGTCTCTCACAGTCTACACAGTGCTGAACAACTATTCCAAATAGCAGAGAGCTGTGATCAACTCATCATTGTAATTGCCAACGTCGCGGAGACCCGACAAGGCACAGGAAGAAGAAGTGCTCTCGCTTGGAGACGTTTTTATTAGATATAATGTTTAAGATTATGTATATTTCTTTTACTATATCTGTTTTTTCACTGTTTTTGTGTTGACGAGGGGAAAACATTTTATTTATATTAACAATAATAATAAATTTTGAATTTAAATTTTGGTAAATTTCCTTATAAAATGGGTTTTTTTTGCTTTCCCAAAAATATTTTAACTTCAATTTAATAACCGAAAAATAATATAAATTGTTAGTAAAACCGAAAATAATAAAGCAGTAAGAGTACCTATACAATTATTTAATATTACAAAGTAAATATCAAATTGTAAGATTGTGTTTACATAAACAGATTCATTATTGAAACGTTACTGCGTAAACATTATCGTATTTTATTCTGTATCAGTATTAATTGAATGTTACAACGGCTTTGTATTCTTCTATGATATGTAGATATAGGGTTAGGGTGATTAATTATATAGGCTGCGCTAGTATTCGTGAGGGGATATCTCACCCAAAAATAATACCAAAGGTCATTATTAACAAGAGTCTGTTTTCGCTTGCCTTCTCAGATAGAGTGCGAAATTTTTAGAAAATAGGCAAAATATTGTTTAACAAAAAGATCTGTGTTTATTCGAGCTGTGGAATTTATAATGGTTTTAATGATAAAATGAAGTAATAATGAAATTTAAAAAAAATTGAAAATCTTCTAAAAATTTTTATATGAAATCTAAGTTTTTAAAGTCGGTGCCAAACTAATACCTGGCAAAATGTGATTCGCTTAAACAGATTAAAATTACTTTATTTATAATTACTTTCTTACCATAATTTGTATATATTAATGATTTTTATTTTTTATTTAGAAATAGTTTGGTGCCGCCTTAAAAAAAATTCAATTCAATATAAACATTTATATTTATTTCTCACTTTTTAGCGCACTTTTAGAAGTCGGTTCAGTTTTTTTTTATTAAAATTTTATTTTTCGATTTTTAGTTTTGAATTCATTATGATATCCATAAATTATTTGTACTAATCGAGGTTAGTGTACCTCGTAATGACTCCAAGATGGCAAAAAGTACTCATTTTATTCAAAGTTGTTTATCATCCTAAAATGAACCACTAAAAATTCTTTGATTCTTAGATTTCTTCAAATATCAGTGAAATTGTATCAAACAAATATTTAGTCTATCATAGTAAATCCACTATCTTAAATGTCAAATTAATTTTAGATTGGTAATATAGGCCCCAAAACGTTTCAATACCGATATTTAAAGAACTTGAGACGAAAATTTCTTAGCCCGATATATTTTATACTGTATATTAAATTTGTATAGGCCTCAAGAATCCCGCAATATGAATTTTAGACAAAATCGGAAAATATAAAATTTTCAGTCCCTTATATTATATCTTATCAATCTAATAGTTGTAAAAAATTAACTTCATATTCGTAATAGACAACCCCGACAACCTCCTAACAACAAATCTGAAAAAATGCGAATAAGGTCAAATTTTTAACCCACCATGTTGGATCTGCCATATTGAATTTCAAAAAAATAATTTTAACGTCTTAATTTAATCTAAATTTAAACCTTTCAAAACCATAGTATCAATTTTGGATGAAATCCTGAAACTTAAAATTTCTAGATCGTCATATTGCATCTGACATAATAGATATTCTTAAATAATTTTATATTCGCTATTTAGATCCTCAAAAACGATTCAGCCCCACCTTCGAACAAAATCGAAGAATATAAAATTTTTACTTCGCTATATTGGATTTGTCATATTGAATCCTAAAAAAAAATACTTTTAAATTCATAATTACACCCTCAAGAACCCCCTATATCAGTTTTGGAGAAAATCGAAAAATGTAAACTTTTTAAGACGCCATATTGAATCCGACAGATTAAGTTTTTCAAAAAATATACCCCCAATACTGATTTGAGACAAAATCATAAGATGTAGAATCTTTAATCCGCCATCTTGGATCCGTTATATTTAATTTTGTTTAAATAATTTTTTATTCACCATATTGGATACTCCGTATTGAATTTTCTAAAAATAATTTTAGATTCATTATGTGCGGCTGCGAAAACTACCCAATACCAATTTTGGAGAAAATTGGACAAAATTGATTTTTTTTGTCCGCCATATTGAATCCGCAATATTGAATTTTTTAAAAATATTTTGGATTTGTAAAATGCGACCCCGAAAACTTCCTCACACCAATTTGGGACAAAATCGGCCAAAATTAAATTTTTTCGGCCGCCATATTGGATACACTATATTGAATTTTTTTAAAATAAATCTAGATTCGTTGTGTACGACCCCGAAAATTCCCCCATACTAATTTTGGAGAAAATCGGACAATATTGATTTTTTTTGTCGCCATATTGTCAGCGTCATCTTGGATTTTACTGCACCAATTTCATCCAAAAAAATATGGGAGCACCGCAGCAACTGCCTAAACACAACAAACGTTTCATTGAAATCGGTGCCGCCGTTCCGGAGTAATCAGTGTACATACATAAAAAAAAATACATATACGACGAATTGAGAAACTCTTTCTTTTAGAAGTCGGTTAAAAATATTTTCTTATTTGTCAAGTCCTAAAATATATTATTTCAAATTCTATCAATTTATTTTTAATTGACAAAATACGGGGGATAGTAAAGAGGGGGCGCTAAGATTAAAAAAAAATTGAAAAAGAGTCGCAATTAAAAAAAGGTTGGGAAACAATGCTAGATGGAAAACAACTCATGAGGCGAAACCTCCAAACATAAACCGGAGAAGAAATTGGTTATGCGCATGTCAATAAGTAGGCGCTTTTTAAACATATGACTGGCTCCTGGTAGGCACATATTTGTCCATATTTTGTTGTTTTTCACTTCAATAGCCTGCACGACTTGGAGTCCACTATAAAGGCCACCGTGTTTGTTTTTTTTTTTATATTGAGGTTCTTATGATTTGCTTCCATTCGTGCATTTGTGTTTTGGTATCGTCTAACGTATACGTACAAATGAGATTTTTGAAATGAAATTAATACTACAATATATACATTACACCTAGTTTACAAAAAAAGGAAACCCTCTGAAAATATATTGAATATTACCCAGTTTGAAAACGTTAACAATATTTGTGACAAAAAATATATTTTATATAAAAAAATCGACCATGTTTTACCCATCCATAAAAAAATGTTGAAAAATAAAATAATATATCCAGAGGTCCATTCATATCGCAAAATAATGTTATTTTAAGCAGCATGGGAAAGGGAACTGCGAACTAAATTAGGTTTCGATAATGAATTGTTTGCGTAAACAATATCATTTGTTGTCGACAAGTATATTTTGATTAAAAACATTTTGACTGATTGCGCGAACATACATAAATATTGCGTTAATTAATATTAATGAACTATGTGTTTTATTGCTTAAATATTTTTATGGTGTTTTAACTTGTAATTCCATGCACTGTTGTTGAAATAAATGGATATTACAAAATCCAGTCTATATATATATATATATATATATATATATATATATATATATATATATATATATATATATATATATATATATATACATAGGAATGAACGAATATTGTATTTGTGAATTGGGACATAAAACCATTATATGTCAAGTTTGTGACAGCGATGACGTTGACTGTATTCTTAGAGTAATTATCAAATGATCAAAGTGAAAAATGTGAAACTAATAACTTCATGTTCTTTTGGATATGCATTTACTTGTCAATAGGTCGAAGTGATCATGATTATATCAAGTGATAGAACTGGAAATAATAATGACTCAAAAGAATAACCTTATCAGGACGGAGTGCCAGCGATAACGTTAGTATGGAGTGCCTTCATTCATTTTAATTGGTGTTCGTTGTCACGTGACTTGAAGGATAATTGCCAGGAAAAATATCGTTTCGATATGTGATAAGATATTTTATTCATGGTGGTGGATAATTACCACAAAATGTTTACTGTAATGAAACAAATTTATATTGCAGGTAAAAATTTCACTAAAATTAATATAAAAATATATTTTGATTTATTTTTTAAATGTAAACATCTTAGTACGGTCTAGATGAGACGAGAATGGACAGTAACGTAAGGAAATACTTAGTGGGCAGCTTCAATTAAATTGATGTGAAATGAAATGTCCTGAAAAAGTAGAACATTCCGTTAATTCTTATTATCACTTTTTGATTTCTATAGGTCTGTATCATCAGTTTTTAAATATGCCGTTTCGGATTTCATGGACCATCATCAACCTTATTGTCTTAAACATGAATTTGGCAGTTTTGTTTCACTGTTTATGAGAAAGATTTTCTAATTTTCTTCGGTTATTGAAATCTGATAAGACATGATGTTATTACAATAAACACTTTTTAATGCCAAACTGTAAAATATTAGCATTCTAACGAAATCCATGTATACACCGGAGTAGTGAGAAGCTTAAAAATTAAATAAATGTTTGCACGGTACAACATCCTGGCTACATGTTTCTGAATGAAGGTATTATCTAGATAATTATTTTCTGTGAATTTTCCCCTTGTTCGTTATAGCTCCATACACAAGATCAGTAGTCAAAATGCATATGAAGACAAGAGTACTAATGTAGAATTCTCAGGAAATATGCAGTTTACCTTCTCCTTTAGCAGTCTGAAGGAGAAAAATCATAACAATCTGCATATTTAACTTAATTTTCAAGTTTCTCATTACTCTGATGCATGTATAGATGTCGTTTGACTTTTGTTATTTTAGAGTGTGGCATCGACAATGCGTGTAAGATTATCATCCTGCTGACATGTTTTAAAACGGGGAATTTATTTAAACAGTTGTTTTCTGTTAATTTTGCTCTTAGTATTCATTATACTGAAGCATATAGAGTGAAATTCTGAGAAAAAAATACTATCTATCTTATTAAATTAATACAATATATTACATTACAAGGAAACCATCATAATAATTTGAAACCTATTATTTCCATGTCAAACTTACGAATGAAATATTTCAATATTAATTTTGTACAAATTCCCTCCTACATCAAAATTTTAGATTAAAAAGAACGTTTAATAAATCTGAGTAGTTCGACAATTTAAAATCGACCAAACAGCAAAATTTTGAGATGATTTATGCGAGCCATTCATCATGGTTTGAGAAAGGTAATATTGCGCGTCTAGACAAAAATTTTAAAGGGACAAAATGCCTCGTGGTGCTGTCTAAAAGGCCGAAAAACACTTTGGAATATTCGTTTCTTGTTTTGGGTAAATTTCAGATTTTGGTAAAAAATAAATTATATTATAGTATATCATGAAGTTCAACTACACGTTTTACCCTTTTGTAATAGGAAATGCAATAAAAATAAAAAACACTCTTAATTTTATAACGACAACGAAATAACTAAAAATTAGTAGACCTTAACTAATTAATAGATTAACTCGATTTTGCCTGCCGCATCTTACAACGACTTTTAAAAGATTTAATTACAATTCTGGTCTAAAAATGAAAATTATTAACATCCTTTTAAATTTGAGAATATGCCATATGGGAATTAATTATACTTCATGACTGCGGTTGACATAAAGGGTGATTTTATAGAGGTATAGAACTTTAAGTTGGCAACACTTTTTTAACTAGCGGCCATTTTGTCAGCTGTCAAGTGATTTATGTTTAGTTTGGTTTGACATTTCAACATGAGTAGACTGACGTCTGAACAACGCTTCCAAATTGTGCAAATTTATTTTGAAAATCATGGTTCTGTTCGAAATACGTATCGCGCACTACGTCCATTTTACGGTCAACATAATCGTCCATCAGAGCAATTAATTCGATTAACTGTGGAACGTTTTTGCACCACGTTTACTCTAAATGATAATACGCATCCACAGAGATGTCGTACAGTGCGTACAGAAGAAGTCATTGCTGCTGTCGAGCGTAACGTAGAGGAAGACCCGAATCAGTCTATCCGCCATCGTGCACAGGAATTGGATATGTGTCCATTCACTTTATGGAAGATTTTGCGGAAAGATCTTGGTTTGCGTGCTTACAAAATCCGACTCGTGCAAGAATTGAAGCCACACGATCACCTAGCAAGGCGTAGATTCGGTGAATGGGCCTAAAACAAGATTGCCGTTGATCCCGATTTTCATAAGCGAATTTTGTTTAGCGATGAAGCTCACTTTTGTTTGAATGGATACGTCAATAAACAAAACTGCCTTATTTGGAGTGATGATAATCCTCAAGTGTATGTTGAGACACCGTTACATCCAGAAAAACTGACTGTTTGGTGTGCTTTATGGGCTGGTGGAATCATTGATCCGTACTTCTTTAAAAACGATGCTGGTCAGAACGTTATAGTCAATGGTGACCGCTATAGAGCCATGATTACTGACTTTTTCGTTCATCAATTGAACAACCATGATGTGCAGGAGCTGTGGTTCCTAAAGACGGCGCAACATGTCAAACAGCTCATGCCACAATTGATTTATTGAAGGAAACGTTTGGCAACCGCATAGTTTTACGTTTCGGACCCGTGAATTGGCCTCCAAGATCGTACGACTTAACGCCGCTAGACTATTTTCTGTGGGGATATGTAAAGTCGCTAGTCTACGCCGATAAGCCCGAAACGATTGATCACTTGGAGGACAACATTCGCCGCGTTATTGCCGATATACGGCCACAAATGTTGGAAAAAGTCATCGAAAATTGGACCTCCAGATTAGACTACGTCCGAGCCAGCCGTGGCGGTCATATGCCAGAAGTCATATTTAAATTATAATGCCAGAAGGTTATCTTTCGAATAAAGTAAATTTCATGTCAATTTAAAAAATTCATCTTTGTTTTATTCCATTTAAAAATTCTATACCTCTATAAAAACACCCTTTACATATTCTATAACTCATTTTACAAGAATAAGGAAAAGAGAAAATGGACATGAATAAGAACTAATAGAGTAACAAAAAATTGAAATTGAATATATTCCATTGCATCACGAACATTTAGTAGAAGACATCACAGTACTTAACACAGTAGATTATAAAATGTTCACGGTGAAAACAGTTATCAACAGAAAAGCGAGCTAGGAAAAATAAGTGATATATTTAAAATCACAATGGAAGAAACATTTACAGTAAAACCCACTTTAAATTTGAAAATATGACCGCAGAACTAATCAAAAAAGTTTAAAAAATAATAAAATTAACCGAACAAAATATCTAGATACAGATATTGATAAAGACACTGATAACTTCATAAATAGAAGCAAAAAATAAATAAAAACGGAACAGTAAAATAAAAAAAAACCAAACAAATTAATCAAGTAAGGGATACAAAAAACAAGCAAGTAATAACAGAAAAATTAATAAATAAAACCATCAAAACAAAACATGAAATGCCTGAGACCCAGTTTCGGTCTTAGCTTGATAGACCATCATTAAATAAAAAGCTTTTTGAAATTCTAGAAAGTTGTGATAATCTATGCGACGAATATAAGTAGTTGAAAAACAATAAACTTCTTCTTCTTCTTTAGGTGCCATGCCTGTATTCAGACGTTGGTGGTCATCATGTTTACAATTTCCTGAAATCTTTCTCTATCGGCTGCTGCGCGAAATAGTTCTTCTACCGTGCAATCACACCACTGCCTGATGTTACGCAGCCATGAAAGCTTCTTTCGGCCTATCCATCTTTTTCCTTCCACTTTTCCTTGTATTATAAGGCGAAGTAGCTGGTATTTAGGTCCTCTAATTATGTGACCGAAGTATTCTGTTTTCCGCTTCTTTATAATGTTCAAGAGTTCATGATATCCTTAGGATTCGACGATAGCACCACAATTCGAATGCTTCCAGTTTGTTTAGCGTTGTGGTTTTTAGTGTCCATGTCTCGCAACCGTATAATAGACTAGACCATACATAGCATTTCAGGACCCTTTTACGAATATGCATTGATAGGTTCCTGTTGCATAGAACTGGTTTCCATGTCATAAAGGCCTTCCGCGATATTTCTATTCTAGCTACTATCTCTTCATCTGAGTCCCCATTTACATTCAACCAACTGCCAAGGTATTTGAAATGGTTTACACGCTCTATCCTCTTCCCATCGAGCCAAAGTTGACATTCATCTACAGTAACTTTTCCAACGGCCATCCACTTTGTTTTTGAGATGTTGATTTTAAGGCCTCTTCGGCAGCTCGCTTCATTGACTAGGTTTACTAATGTTTGGAGATCCTCGATGCTTTTCGCAAGAATGACCGTATCATCAGCAAATCTAATATTGTTGATTACTGCTCCACCTAGTCTTACTCCTTCTTGTCTGTCATCCAAAAAACAATAAACTAAGGATCAATAAAATATTATTTCAAAACAGAAAGAAAAAACACGGAAGAAGGAATTATAGTATATATAATTGTGAAAGTGGGCAAGATACTTATTAAATCAATACAATATTCAAATCATTAGATGAATATCTCGGGAGTAGTAATATCGAATACCTGTTATAATGATAAAGTAATCCTCCTGTACAAAAATTGAGATTAATAAATTATAGGTCATTACTTTACTAAATTATTTATACAAAATCTTTTCAAGAGATGTCGCTAAATGCCTAGCAACAGAATAATAATAAAAATGGATCGGTCAATGTTAGGTGTCGCCCTCAAAGAAAACCTTCCAAATCCGACAATCAGGCGAAGAATACAAGTGAGAGATGCTGTTAAATCATTCTACAATTAGAATCGAACTGGATAGAACATGTTGCTTGGATGATCGATGACAGATATACTCGGCATTAGGAACTAGACACGAAACTTACAGGAACAGAGTCAGATCACTTAAGCAGATAAACGAATGACATCACAGCAGCAATTTTCTCAAAATCATTTGGAATTTTTGGGTGCCAGTTTTGACTTCTCCAAGTCAGTAATAAAAATATTCAACCATAAATCGTGTATTTATTTCGATATTAGATTGAAAGATTTTTAGGACGCTTGGTAAAAGAAGTTTACTAATTCATACAATTTATTTGCGTCTCTTTGTCATACAGACTGTTTATCATCTAAATATTGTAACCAACAACAAATATTTTCATTTGCAATCAAACTACTGGCTGCATAATAAGGCCAGTTTATTGTTTGTATTGCATATATAAGCAGATTATGTTTAGACAAAGCAATATTCAATTTGAAGCGTTTACACATTTCACATATTTTTGATATTGTTTGGCTTAATTTTAATTCACAAATTTGAACAAAATATAATCATATGGTTTATAATCTGTAGTAAATTATTTTGTTTATCTTTTGTTTATGACAGATTATTTTATATTTTCTTACCTCCTTAATATAATCATTTATCACATTTATGTCTGCATGACATATAATGATGCAATGAAAAAGAAATAATACACACTGTTGGTCAAACGTTGGGATATGATTGATATAACATTTATTTAGTTTTTATTTATTAGAGAATTTTTATCTTGTAAGGTGGTTTCTACATAATTTCAACTGACTCACAAACTCTATTTGTTTGCTTGTTAGGGCCAAAATCTGTAATTAATAGTTTTTAATCTTCTTATCCAAAGAAATAGAAAATTAACATAATTAGAACGTACATTTAAATAAGCTTATGAACATATCTAAAACCACAGTAGTAGTGTTTTCTGAAAGACACTTATATGACACTAAAAAAGTATAAGGAAATAAAATTTTTATAAAAAAAAATTGAACCGACTTCTAAAAGTGCGCAAAAAAGTGAAAAATAACTATAAATTTCTATATGAAATTGAAATTTTTGAAGTCGGCGTTAAACTAATACGTGATAAATGTGATTCGCATAAACAGGTTAAAAATATTTTATTTGTAATTGCTTTCTTACCATAATTTGTATATATTAGTAGTTATTTATTTCATCAAGAAATAATTTGACGCCGATTTATTAAAAATATCGGCTATTGTTCCGGTTCCTAAAGTAAATAATTCTCACAGGGCTGTTGATTTGCGACTTGTTAACATGCTTAGTTGTGTTGAAAAAAATCATGGAAAAAGTAGTGATGCAACAACTGTTAGAATTCATAGAAGCCAAAAAAATTATAAATAGTATACAATCTTGTTTTCGGGGTAAGTATAGCTGTGAAACTGCAGTGCAGTATGTCCTTAATGACTGGAAACACTGTTTCGATTAAAATATTATTACGAGTGCTGTATTCTTGGATTTCAGGAGAGCTTTTGACACTTTAGATAGAGAAAGATTACTTAAAAAATTAGAAAGTGTCGGTATAAGGGGTGAAGTGTTGGAATTTATGAATAATTATTTAATTAACAGAAAACAAAGACTGAAATTGAATGACGTGGTAGTTGACGAGATTGAAAGCAGCATGGGTGTTCCACAGGGTAGTGTACTAGGTCCATTATTATTTCTTATATATATTGACGATATAGTGAATACAGCTGGTGATTGTTTTATACATCTTTGCAGATGATGTTCTTTTATATTTTGCATGTTCTGATGGTATTCAGTTAGTTGACACACTTAACTCTATATTACATATTATTATATTGGTGGTGTTCTTGTAACCAATTTAAAATAAATGTGTAAAAAACAAATTTATGATAATCTGCAATGAGAATCATTACAGAATTTTTTCTCGCGGAGATCCTATTATTAAAGTAGGCAATGAAACAATTGAAATGGTGGAAAAGTTTAAATATTTAGGAGTAATCATAGATAGACAACTTAAATTTAAAGAACATGCGAATAACTTAATAAAAATAATCTCTTATTAATTAACTATATTCAAAGATGTTCTAATTTTTTGACAAGGTGAACTAAAACAATCCTGTTTAACACTCTGGTATTGCCGCACTTTGTTTATTGCTTCACAATTTTGTTCATTCTTAATCAAAATGAAAAGGCAAGATTTCAAAAACTGCAAAATAGAGCCATAAGAGTTATACTCTAAATGCAATGGTTATCATTGGAGGACTTCTTCCACTATCAAACATTGATCTATGTTTTTAAAATCAGATCGGGTAGTTCTGCTACATATTTACAAAATAATAAAATATTAATTATAATAGAAATATACATGCATATGACATTAGATCGAAGGAAGACTTTTATATTCCTCTAGTATTAGAGAAACAAACACAAACCTCTGTATTCTTTAAGGGTCTAAACAGTTTTAATCAATTGCCCACAAATATTAAATGTTTAAAATCTCTAAATAAGTTTAAGTTGTGTCTGAAGCAGTATTTTGTTAATAGGGTCCGCCCTTGAGGGACATGAACTTTGTTTTTTTTTTAATTTGTGTCAGCTTAGTTTAGTATGTCATTGTTCTGCAAGGCTTGACGATGTTTGATTATTGTTTTTAATTTTAAAATATGAATTTAGTTGTTAAGATATGTGTGTAATTATATATTAGTCTATGACTAAATAAAGGATTTATATATATATATATATATATATATATATATATATATATATATATATATATATATATATATATAAGATCAGATTTTAATTTATTCAACTCTATGACTGCAAAAATTGGATTTTCGATCCAAAGACCAAACGAGAAATCGACACATTTGAAATGTATTCAAAACGACGAAATTTGTGCATATCATGGGTGTAGAGAATAATCAATGACGAAGTATTCATGCAGGAAATACAGGAACTGAGGATCACCATTAAAGAAAAAAAATCTCTCCTTAAAATATCTAATGAAAAGGAAAGTAGTTTGCACTGCTGAGACTCATCATCTTCTTCTTGCGGTACATATTCGTTTCGGACGTTATCTACTAGCATGATTGTTTTGATCTTATTGGCTGCTGCTTTGAAGTCTGCTGGTACTTAAATCGAACCTTTTTCTTAAATTATGGACACTAGAGATTTTTCTCCTTCCTGAATCTCTTCTGCTGTGGACCTTTCCTTATAAAATCAGCTATAGCAAGCACATCTTGGTTCACTAGGTATTAGATACTTTACGTTGTTAAAGATTTCACATTGTTTATTTGTTCCATGCAGCACCTCGATATTACTGATTCGGTCCACCTAGGAAATTCTCAGTACCTGTCGATAGTACCACATTTCAAAAACGTAAAATTTTTTCTTCAATGTTTCAGATAGTGTCTATGACTTTGGTCCGCACATGAGGACTGTGAATACGCAACATCTAAACAACTAAGCTTTTATACTTATAAGGCTTCTAAATATACTGCTTATTATGATCAAGGCTTAAGTTGATACCTAGATTTGTGTAGTTGTTCATTTTTCAACGAGTTTTTGATTCATTGTCACTTGAATGTCTGGGATTTGGTTCTTGCTGATTATTCTATATTTAATTTTTTGTAATATCAAAAACTAGACTGCAGCTTTAGTTGATTTCTGCTTCTCATTCCATCATGGATCATCTGCTTATTCAGGTGATCACCATTTATAAGTATTCTGTAGTCAAAATCATCTAATGATCGTCGTTTAATGTCTTTTGAACGTAAATTGCAAAGTTAAAGCGAGAATATATATCCTTGCCTCATGCTTCTTTTTATTACAATTTCTCCTGTTAATTGTTATCATATTTTAATTGTTCTTGATTAATTGTAGTACATTACTAGAAGATCTTTAATGTATAGGTGAATGGCTTTCAGGACTGAAATTACATAGTTTATCATGTTTAATTCTTTTAAAGCACCCTATAGATAGCATTCTTAGAGTCAATTACATTGTGTTGATAGTGAATTCCATAAAGTTTATATATAAAATGTATGTTTTAATTAAGTTGCTTTGGTACTAGTATTATTATATACGATGAAAGTGTGTGTGACTTAGAAAGAACAGAAGAAGCCTAAAAATGAAGAGTTTTAAGGACAAAAGTCAGACCAGTCACTCTGCGCAAATGTAGACAGATTTCTTAACGAGGATGGCGTTGATGGAAGCAACTTTTAGAAAGAATTTGCAGCCACTTCGCAGTGAACATGTTCAACCAAAAGTTTCCACTCCTAGCCATCAAGACACTGGCGATTTTTTCCAGAAATTTGAAAATTTTTAAAATAAAACTCTCAATTCAAATATTTGTGATATCCGAGGTAAATATGAACATCACAACTAATATTTCTACATTATTGAGATAAGACTGGAACAGCAAAAAGAGCTTTTCTTATATCTAGCGCTTTGGGGTACCCAAACTGTGTCCGAGTTATATACATTTCACAATTTTTATATTATATGTAATGAAAAAGATCAGTGGGAAATGAAAAACATCAATAAAAGCATGAATGAAGATTCCCGCCTGTTATAACTAATGCATGTTTGTTGTTATTATAATGCTTGATTCAAATACTGAAATTAATTGGTAATACTTAAAAGAAATTATTTGCTTGGCACCAATTTATTAATCATTTGTTTTACTGTATATCAACAAAGTTGAATAAATAAATCATGTTGAAAGTAAATTTAGTAAAAGGAAGAATGTGACATGTGAAAGTGTTTCTGTCTGTTAAAACTGACGCATGCAACAATATTCCATTTGTTGCTGAGCATTATTACGCGTATATTAGATATTTAATCAACAATATTAATTGCCAGCTCTCAAGACAAATCATCCACTTGATACACATACACCAATCACTCATCCTTACGTATCTCCAAAAACCTATCTCGGAAAATTCATCTTTGCAACGCAGTGCCAACGTCTTGTGCTTTTCGTCATCCAGAATCCAGCAACGACAATTCGGCCTGAGCAAGCGCAATGCTTTAGCGCCACGACGGGCGTCTCTGAGCGTTAGTAGCGTCGCGACGTCCCGATTGAAATTTTCTGCCGGTTGACGGATGATCCGTTTGCGGAAGTCCGTGAAAAGCGCGAAGTTTTCCGAAAGTTTCGAGATGGTTTTCATTAAAAGTTAAAACCGTTTTTCGAGTGTGTAGTAATAGTGGTGTTTAACCTTGTGGATAGTTAGGTGGAACTAAGAGTTGTTTACTGAGTAAAAAAAATTCTTTCGATTCTTGTAAGTATATTATTTTTAATAATAGTTTGCATGTCATTAAAGGGTGGAACTATACATTATACGTCAAAAATAAAAATAAATTTTAAAGAGAATAATGGAGTTTCGTATAAAGTGAAATTATGATATAACAATGAAACGGGTTAAAAATAATAACATAATTCAATATTATATATATATTTTTAAAATTGTGCCAAAATTGTTTATTTTTCAGGAAATATTAGTTGTTTTCTCCAAATATGAGATATTTATTATTTTTCCAGATTTACCTAGATCAGATAAAATGTTAATATATTATATTTCAAAATATTTTTCAAGTTTCTTTACTAGCGTTTCGAGGCGTAATGCTTGAACATGTGAGCACCTTAATACAATAATTTTTTTTTTCATTAAATTTTCTTACAACTCTTTTCTCATTTTTCTAAAGGAGAAAGTCAGGTTGTCAATCCCTCTAACAACATTCAAAATAAATTTTAGATAAAAACGGTGCTTTAAAGAGGAAATTATATTTTTGAAATTAACCTGTAAAAAATTTTATTTCTGGTCTAAAAGTTTCTAATATGATGAAATTTTCATATATGAAACGATAATATTTTAGTAACATTTTTCAGAAAAAGTCGAGGTAACATTAAATAATTTTCCTATATATTGTATTTAATGTGTTTGTGATTAAAAACCCAATGCATTAGTGGATTTTTGGGTTCCATATTATTTAAAAACACAGTTGTTATTAGGCAAATTGCTACATGTTGTTTTGTTAATTTTTGGTTTAAAAATGTGAAACCTAAATGATAAATCTTAATTTATAAAAAAAAAACTAACCAACTCAGCGATAAAACCATTAAAATAAATAAAGGGTATTAAATTTAAAGACAAATCAGTTTTTATAAGAATTTGAAATTCCCTCTATTTAATTGGTTTTCATATTAATGAATTTTTATAATTTATATAAAAACCGAAAATATTTTATGAAAGAAGACCTTTTATAACGTTTTCAATAATGACCTTTGTACGGGATGTCCCTTTAGTAATCCGATATTCAACTGAAGCTATATACTTAAATCAATGAAAAATTTAATAGGCGGAATGTTAATAAGGTTAACGGGGTAAAATTTAAAATAATTTAACTTATACGCGGTGACTTGAAAGAGTCTGGTACCTGGAATAATTTAAAAATAAAGTGCTCCTGCAATTTTTTTTATATATTGTCTAGTTTTGAACTAAATTGAATTAAAAAACATAAAAAAGTATTTCTGCACTAGATCGTACCAATAACTTTCTATTTCACCCTGCATTATCATATTGTATGCTGTAAAAGTCAAAGGGATATATATTATGTTAAACAGTATAAAAATAATGTAAAAATATATGAAAATATAAATTCATATTTTAGATTACGAGTTTGATAATAGGCATGATGACTGTAACGAAGAATCACTGAAATTATGACTTGAAGTAATTATATTGGATAGACAGATTTAAAAAAACACATTTATTTTTAGATTTCAAGTGAGATTATATTTATTTTAGTAAAAATAAAAACACAAAATATGGAAATCGGCCATATTAGATCGAACACCAATCAGAAGGGCGCGACGTCACGCTTTTGTAAACATCACATCTGTCATAATTGTTTATCGCCTTTGTCGTTCGAATTTGCCTTTATTTGCATCGTTAATTAGATATTTTGTTGATAAAACTATCAAGTGTGTCAGTTTCCTGCTATCAAAAGTGCAACGTCATGGAACAAGGATTTGTCAAGGCCAATAGCTCAAATTTGCCAAGAAGTTAACTGGTGCACTGTTTTTTCAGTCTGGACAGCTTTACTTCTGAATTTGTATAATATATATACTTGTACTGATTTATCAGCTGATTTCGGAAAAGTGGTAGGTGCTTCTAGATCTTCAATTGTGTGGAAAGCTAAAAAATAAAAATAAGTACTTGTGAACAAACTGTAACTATTTACACATTATTATGTACTATAATTTTTGCAACAGACTATAATAATATTATAATAATAATAATAATAGGCACACAGGCAAAGATTGTTTGAAATCATAACTACCTATAATGTTATGATTAAACCGGCTAACAGAAAAGATATACACTTGAATTCACTAAAACAGGTTACCGGTATAAAAAAGCAATGGGTACGTACCTGAACTTTCTGATGAAGTGCCTGTGAGTTTTAAATGTTTTTAGGTGTTTTTGTTTGTGCTACATCTTTGTCACCTTCTTTGTTTGTTGAGAACATAGGGACGCTCAGCGGTGTCAGAAGTTTGTTTGCTTCTGCCTGGTTAGCATTCAAATTTTGTGGGTATACACATATATGGTACTGTATATAATTTTCCATATCATTTGGTAACTTGAAAAAGAAAAAAAAATTAATTAGGAACTTTAAAAATAATACAGTAATAAAGAAATGAAACCTAACCTCAAACGGGATCGACACTGTTATTGACAAATATTTACCTTACATATATTTTGTTTGCGAGCTTCGCCACTTATTTATATAAAATAAATACTTACATCAAAATGATCTTCGCAGAAATAAATCACTGAATTAACAGATACAGAAGCTGGGTCTCGCCTTGCAAGATTTAGCCACGTATTTCTGATATTTTTCTTCATTGGCACGTTAATAAATAACTTATTTGGAGTTTTAATCGATATATTATTACATGGAGAAACTACACACCATCGATACACATTAGAATTCGTGATTATTGCACAAAATAATGGAAAATATGAATCAAAACAACCAATAAGATATAACTTGTCAAGTGTTTACGAGAGGATGACGTCACAGACGAACGCCATTACTATTCTAGCGTTTTGGTGCGAAATTTAAATCGTATTTTAAAAAGGTCAATTATTCCTTCAAAACATAATTTTTTTGCGGAAATAAAATTTATTTTGTATTATGTAGGTGCGTAAAAACATCGTGGAATATTTTTCCAAAACCAGTCATCGTGCCTATTTGATTTGGTTTTAAAATCGTGTGCGCTTGTTTTGTATGGCTCAAATTGTACTGTCCATTGCTAACTGTATTATAATTTGAGAGTAACATCAACTCAATTAAGAATTATGCATATTAATCACTTTTTAGTCATTCGTCATTAAATTAGAGCGCTAACAATTTTATAACCAAAAAAAATTTTCAAACTTTTATATATTGTCTAGTTTTGAACTAAATTGAAATAAAATACATAAAAAAGTATTTTTGCACTAGATAGTACCAATAACTTTCTATTTCACCCTGCATTATCATATTGTACGCTCTAAAAGTCAAAGGGATAATATATTATATTAAACAATAAAAAAATATGGTAAAAAATATACGAAAAATAGTGATATATAATAAATTCATATTTTAGATTACTGGTTTGATAATTTGATTTGGTTTTAAAATCGTGTGCGCTTGTTTTGTATGGCTCAAATTGTACTATCCATTGCTGTATTATAATTTAAGAGTAACATGACAGTCTCTCAAATTAAGAATTATGTATATTAATTACTTTTTAGTTATTCGTCAATAGATTAGAACGCTAACAATTTTAAAACCAAAATAAATTATCAAACTGGTAATCTAAAATATTAAACTATTGTATATCACTATTTTTTGCGCATTTTTAACTATATTTTTATATTGGTTGACTGTTACAGCTGATAATTTAATAATGTAGTTCGAAATAGAAAGTTATTTTTTACCGTTTATTGCATGACTTTCATGCACTTTTATTTTATTTTTCATTTTTTGCTTTTCAATATATATGGGGAGTTACAAACCTTGATTTTTGTGGGAGAACCAATCAAACTAGCCCAAACTCGATAGGTTTCCGTCCAGCATTGCGTAGTTCCTATGATCCTGGGTATAACTAGAACGAGCCGCGTCTAACGAGCCCAAATTTGGTAGGATTATGACCGTCAGAACAGTGATTCTGTATCCCCCTTTCTATTTCATCATCAGCCCATCTCAGTGGTACAATAATATTACATTATCATCTCGTTTGTTAATTTTTTGCTGTTATATCTGTAATCCAAGTGATAAATTTTAATTTACATGACCAAAATAGACCCACTGAACAATAAAGTCATTAAAATAATTATTCACATATACAGGGTGTAAAAAATACTATACGAAAATTCTAGATTAGAGAGTACTTATTTAAGTTTTTTCAATTCAATACTTCGTTCTAATTGTTAACCCTGATTTACGTAGTGCGAAATCGTTTTAAAATTATGTACGTGTATCGGGCATTTAGATAGATTTGAAAGTTATAAACCTTAAAAAGTCTAGGTTTAGTTTAAAAAAAATAATACATATCTACCGGTAATACATTGTAAAACAATAATTAATACCTTTTACATACAACAATCTGCTACTTTAAATTCACTGGAATAACACAAAATCTTATAATTTTATAAACGTAAATGAAATGACTGTCAATAAAATAATGCTTTAAATAAATTCAAAAAAAAAGTTTGAATTCATGAAACGAAATGACTCGTTGGTCTCGGTTGTCTCTCCCTATAATGTCAGATTTTTTGCGACGTATGGCTTGGACTGGAATAACAAAGTTTTGTTTTCTGTTATTTTATTATTTCTATACAAATTAAGATGAACAGGTCTCAAAACTGTCTTTGATATGTTCGTAAATTAATGATATATGGGTATTTTATCACTGGACCAATCGTGATTCACATAAAAAGATTGAGAAACACTTTATGTGTAATTGCTTTCTTACCGCAGCTTGTACGTATCTCGTCTTAGTAGCCATTTGTTTCATTTAAAAATATGGCGTCGACTTCAAAAATTTAAATAGGGTCAAAATTTTTATTTTCAGTTATTTAGTTTTGATTCGTTTTAATATCTATAAATCATTAGAACTTGTACCTCGCAATGGTCCCAAGGTCGCAAAAAAGTACCCATTTTATCCATAGTTGTACAACATACTAAATAGAGTGAAATTATATCAAACAAATATTTATTCGGTCATAGTAAATCCGCTATCTTGAATTTAAAAAAAAAAATAGATTCGTATGCTAGGTCCCGAAAAGCCCCCAATAGGTAAAGAACTTAAGATATCTAAATTTCTTGTGCTGACATATTTTACTCTACACACTGAGTTTGAAAAAATTAATTTAAGATCCGTAATATACCTCAAAAACTCCCCCATACCAATTTTGGAAAAATCGTACCAAAAAATTTTTTCTATCCGTCATATTACAAGCTCCGCTTTGGATATTACCGAACCAATTGCGATCAAAATAATATGGGACCCGGCTCAGCAACTTCCTGATTATAATGCAAAAAAATTCATTCAAGTCGGTGTTGCCGTTTCCGAATAATCGACACACATATATATATATATATATATATATATATATATATATATATATATATATATATATATATATATATATAAAACAACATAATAGTGAACTTTAGAACCTCTTTCTTTTAGAAGTCAGTTAAAAAATTTTTCGTATACCTTCTTTCCTAACATCGACAGTTTTTTTTATCTGTCTTACACTGACTGGTTTATTGGAGCCAAGTGTCAGTCAAAACTTCTATTGTATGTTTGTATATTACATTAACATTAACCGAAGGAAACTTGGGTGAACTATTTGAAGGAATTATACAAGAAACAACAGACATAAATCAAACCTAATACACCCGAAATTATAATTAACAATGATATACTTGTAAAGAAGGAAGACGTAGAACTAGCCCTAAAAAAACTAAAAAACCGGAAAAGTGCGGGACCTGACAGAATTACCAATGAACTACTGAAATACGGAGGAGAGAGCCTGATAGACCAACTGAAAATTCTCATCAATAAAATCATACACCATCACAGAATCCTCGATGAATGGAGGACTAGCACAACAATACTCCTATTCAAAAAAGGCGATAAAAAAGTGCCGGCTAATTACAGAGGAATCAATCTTCTCTCCACCTCGTTAAAACTAACCACAAAAATTCTTACAAGCAAAATTAATGAACACACTTCAGACGAACAGCAGGGATTCCGGTCGGGAAGGTCATTCACGGATACCATATCACTACATAGTATAAAACAAAGTCGCTTTCTCTGTCCCTATGTCCCTTTGTATGCTTAAATCTTTAAAACTACGCACCGGATTTTAATGGGGTTTTTTTCAATAGATAGAGTGATTCAAGAGGAAGGTTTATATGTATAATAACATCCATTAAATAGTGGAGAAATACTGTTATTTTTGAGGTTTCTAATGTGATGTCGTTAATTATCATATTTTTTTCCGCTTACATTGCAAACGCAGGCTGAACCCTACGAGATTTATCAAAATAATGTACTAATTATTTGTACACATTGAAAAGGTCTACAGAAAACTCCGCGATGGTATATGTCTATCTCTTATGGATATCCCACAATAACATTTTTTTGTCATTTACTTTTTACGACAAATAATGGCAAATTTTGAAGCGATTTTAACCAATACAGCATTAATCCTTATCCAATTAAATAGCTTAAATACATTGTTGATTTAATATAGATCTATATGGTCCTTTACAGCACAAGATTTAAATGAATATTTTCGAAGATATTACAGATTTAAAATTGCGGGAAGTAGCGCTTGCGGCGGTACTGGCCGACCGGGGCGGCGGCAGCGTGCCTATAAATAGCGCGTCGGAGGCCGATGTAATAATTGTTGTAAAAATAAAATAAATAGTCACAGTTTTTCTGTAGTGTATTTAGTATCAGCATTGCACCCGTGCGAAGCCGGGGCGGGTCGCTAGTATGTTATAAGACAAATAACTGAAAAGTCAATTGAATATAATCGTCCAGCCTTTATGTGTTTCATCGATCTTGAGAAGGCGTTTGATCGTATACAACTGGAGGATGTAACACAGCTACTTTACGACAGACAAATACCTCAAAACATTATCAAAACGATTGAAAGTATATATCAGGCAAATACGATTCAAGCTAGGATAAACGGTGACCGAAAAAATAGAAGTAAATAATGATATCCGACAAGGTGATTCTCTTAGCCCCCTACTATTTAACATCATCATGGACGAGTTGATAAAGCAGGTGCGTAGATTGAAAGGGTATAAAATGGGAGACAGGGAATTCAAAATACTGTGCTACGCCGACGATGCAGTGTTAATAGCTGAAAGCGAAGACGATTTGCAAAGACTACTGCACTAATTTAACATAACAGCGAAAAAGTTTAACATGAATAAATCAGCATCAAAAACTAAAGCCATGACTATATCTAGAACACCACTCAGATACAAACTAGAAATAGATAACAAAATGATACAGCAGGAAATGAAATTCAAGTTTCTCGGAATAGAAATCCGGATACGGGGATGTTGAGACGGAGGTGAGGGGACAAGCCATGAAAACAGCAAGAACAGCCGCATGTCTTAACAGAACCATATGAAGCAATAAACATATAGGAATCGAAGTTAAATCCAGAATTTATAAAAGAGCAATAAGACCCATACTAACATACACTGTAGAAACCAGACCAGAAACCTCGAAAACAAAACAAATACTGGAAATAACAGAGATGAGAGTGGTGCGCAGGATAGCTGACAGGACACTTATGGATCGGAATAGAAGCGAAGATATAAGAAGAGTGTGTAAAGTCGATAACATCAATGACTGGGTATTACAAAGAAAAAGGGAATGGAACGAACACATTAACCGCATGACCGACGACAGAATAGTAAAGATCATGAGGGACAAATCACCAAAAGGGCGTAGGAGTACCGGAAAACCCCGTAAACGATGAAGTAGTAACCTCGCAATAGTTTGAAACCAGGCAAAAAGACGAAGAATAACAAGCAAATTGCTTATGTATAAGAAGGAAGAAGAAGATTAACATTATACCTAAAAGAGATAAGGAGATTTTAAATTAAATTATCCAAAATGAATACTTTTAAAACAAGCAAAGATATCCGCCTACTAAATGCACAATATCAGCACATATATTCTGTTTGCTTTTAAAATTAATTTTCAATATTTTTATTGCTAAATAACTTTCTATACGAGTTTCAATTTAGTCAAACAAACTTCGAAGCTGGGAATATAAAAGTACGCAATTTTTTGGTCAATTTCAATAAAAATCTCCGTTATATATAATTTTCTTAAAATCACACTTCATCTTCTATATTAGATTTTTTCTTTGACATGATAAAAAAGAAGTTCGAGCATTTCATTATAATCTGATGACAGCTGAACTAAAGCTTTTCTATTTTTGTAAATTGATTTGTGACAAATTGTGACGTCGAGCAAATGTTAAGAAAACATAATATACAGCGTCCCCCATTTCCGCCATATAGGAAAAAAATGATTGAATATTAGTTTTTAAGAAATGTGTTTTTTATTGAAAACTAATGCGCTCAGAAATATTTCGTATTATTGTATACCCCATGAATCTAAAAATGGATGAAATAGGTAGAGTTATTAATAAGATAAAAATTTTGGTTATGACAATTTACATTTCAAATTTTTCATATATAGAACTTTTCCGGCAAGTATATTTCAAATTTTTTACATGAAGTTTTTTCTAAGGTGCGCCATAGCTAAGATATTGGACTCAAAAGTGATTTACTTTTTGGGTTGTAGCTTTTGAGCAGATCTGTGTATTTTAATCAAATTTTGGCAAATATAAATTCTCAAAAATTGAGGTCAAAAGTAACTTTTGACATTTTATTCATTTATTTTTTTATCTGGTGAACAATTGGGTTAAAAACAGGTAGGTACCCAATAAAGTATCCGCAAAATGACATGACCAGTGAGATCAGTAAGGTCCGCATCATAAGGGATTTTTTTTATTAATACCTTTATTCGAAATGTGACTTTGGTACCAACTTCTGCTTCGATCAAGATGAAAATTAATCAAAAATATACTAGTTACGTGATTACCATGATCTATCAAATTTTAATTTTTTTCCAGAAAAATTCATAAGTGGAGTTTTATATCAAAATATTCAAAATTTCAGCTGTATAAGATGATTCAGACTTTTTGCCCATTTTATGTAAATCGCACCACTGTTGCAAAATAAGACTCAATGCAACTTACATAAATATTAGTTTTGACAGTGCTTTATCTCAGACATATTTTGTTTAAAGTAGCATCATATTAAATGTGTGTTTTCCTAGAATATCCAAATAGGGTTATTAAAATTTGGTCACATGTGATGCACAGTTTGTTCTTGACCCTGTATAAGGTACTTCATAAAATAACTATTTTTAAAAACGTAGTTTGTATCTAAAAGTAATACACATTATTATTGGGAAAATAGTTTAATTGAAAAGACTCAAATTTTCCAATAAAAAATCATAATATAAAAATTAAACGAATTTTAAATATATTTTCCACCTAATGCGAATTTTACTGATGACACTGTGTACTTGTTTGCCTTAATTATAATCTGTGTTACTTTTAGATGCAAACTGCATTTCAAAAATAGTTATTTTATGAAGTTACCTTATACAGGGTAAAAAACAAATAAATTTTGCATCACATGGGACCATATTTTAATAGGCCTATTTGGATTTTGTAGAAAAACACACATTTAATATGATGCTACTTTAAACAAAATATGTCTGAAATGAAGTATTGTCAAAACTAAGAAGTTTACTGTAGGTCGCGTTGAGTGTTATTTTGCAACAGTGGTGCAATTTACAAAAAATGGGCAAAAAATCTAAATCATTTTATACAGCTGAAATTTTGAATATGAACTAAAAATTGCATTTTTTCCAATAACTTTTTTCGTTATTTTGAGACATAACCCACTTTTGGATTGTTTTTGAAAATAAATTAAAATTTGACAGATAATGCTAATCACGTGACTACTATTTTTTGGTTATTTTTCATCTCCATCGAAGCAGAAATTATTGCACATTGTATATTATACACAAATATAATTTTAAAAAAACGAATATTCTTATCAATATTTAATCTTCAAGAATAATAAAACACAAAAACAAACTATATGACGCAGGTAAAATACTATCACCATAAAAAAGGAACAAAACATTTTAATTTTATGACTTATCTCATCGTATTCTTCCAAATTCTTGTTCATAATTGTAGGTGATATGGAGAACATATCTATAATATCACAATATGCATTAAAACTGCGTGAAATCCTACATAGAAGAGAGTTTTATGAACAGTTGTTTTTTTTTTCTAAATGGGACATAAAATAATTTATTGGAACGAGGAATTCCTTCACGAATATTTAAATTTATTAAAAATGGTACATCAGAACTTTCCAGAACATTGTTAGCCATCTTATACAAAAATGATATATCAAAAATATTTCTTTTGGTAATCAGGGTCAAAATTTAAGTGTTGTCGAACGCGGACAGTTTCCACTAATGTTTTAAATTAGATCCACCTTAAAACCTATTCTGAATTTTTTCTAAACGATTAATATACACAGCACTGCATTCCAAATTACACTATCAAAGTTTAACTTGCTTAAAACTTGATTTTTTAATATAGTTAACATACCATAAAATGAGAAAATGGGCCACATCTTCTTATAAGAGGCGCCAAAACAAAATTTCTCTGTATATTGAGTCAGGTACTTCCATCAGTTTGGAGACCCTTGCTTTAAGTTACTAAGTATATTAATTCGCGCGTGATACTTTTGGTTACGATTGCATACAATCAACTTCCTCAACCAAGGCAAAATAAAAGATATGCCAACAATCTAATTATGATATATTAAAAAATTCATTTAAACCTTATCAACAACTATTGCGTCGACTTCATAACATTCATCTCAGAAGAGGTCATTTAGCAGAAGATAACTGGTTTAAATTCTATATTGGTCACTTTCTTGAATGCCAGGAATCTTTTTTTTTTCTTTTAGAATAATAATTACAAAACAGGTTATGCAGGAGTGTTAACATGAAGAAGATTATGTGGAAAATAAAACTATCAAAAAAACCTATTTTTTGGTGTCATTATTGGATTTATTTTCTTAGATCTTTCTTTTGGGCATGGGATTATAGAGCGTTGCCAAGTACGTTTCTTATTTAAGTGTTCTTCATATGATAACTTGCTATGATATGTTCAATCAGTTTTAGAGTATAACAGCTCTAGTGCGAATTTCGTTTTAGCCATTAAACAGTTAACATTGAATGCAGGTGCGCTCTTGCAAAAAACAAGAAAATCGTCGTTTGGCCGTTTAGGGAAGAAGATGTGGGTTTGAGCTGAATCTACGTGTAAGAGCTCATTGCGAGGACGACTCACTTTGTGCTTAGAGGAAAGCTTGAGCGTGGCTGCGTGCTTTACGGATAGCTAGACGATTTTAACCTCACAAATCGTTTGAATGTATATACCTGTGGCGGGCGGTTAATCCTGCATTCGGCAATTCAAGTAAAATAATCGATCTGCACCATGTTAATATCATACATATAACAAACTAGCGACCCGCCTCGGCTTCGCACGGGTGCAATGCTGATACTAAATACACTACAGAAAAACTGTGACTATTTATTTTATTTTTACAACAATTATTACATCAGCCTCCGACGCGCTATTTATAGGCACGCTGCCGCCGCCCCGGTCGGCCAGTACCGCCGCAAGCGCTACTTCCCGCAATTTTAAATCTGTAATATCTTCGAAAATATTCATTTAAATCTTGTGCTGTAAAGGACCATATAGATCTATATTAAATCAACAATGTATTTAAGCTATTTAATTGGATAAGGATTAATGCTGTATTGGTTAAAATCGCTTCAAAATTTGCCATTATTTGTCGTAAAAAGTAAATGACAAAAAATGTTATTGTGGGATATCCATGAGAGATGGACATATACCATCGCGGAGTTTTCTGTAGACCTTTTCAATGTGTACAAATAATTAGTACATTATTTTGATAAATCTCGTAGGGTTCAGCCTGCGTTTGCAATGTAAGCGGAAAAAAATATGATAATTAACGACATCACATTAGAAACCTCAAAAATAACAGTATTTCTCCACTATTTAATGGATGTTATTATACATATAAACCTTCCTCTTGAATCACTCTATCTATTGAAAAAAACCGCATCAAAATCCGGTGCGTAGTTTTAAAGATTTAAGCATACAAAGGGACATAGGGACAGAGAAAGCGACTTTGTTTTATACTATGTAGTGATGACGCAAGTAAAATACGACCACCTTAAAAAAGTAACAAATCATTTTAATATTATGGCTTATCTCGTCGTATTCTTCTCAATTCTTGTTGATGATTGTTGAGAACATATCTATAACATCACAATATGCATTAATACTGCGTGAAATCCTACATAGAAGAGAGTTTTGTGAACAGTTGTTTTTTTTTCTAAATGGGACATAAAATAATTTATTGGAACGAGGAATTCTTTCACGAATATTTAAATTTACTAAAAATAGAACATCAGAACTTTCCAGAACATTATTTGCCATCCTATACAAAAACGATATATCAAAAATATTCCTTTTGGTAATCAGGGTCAAAATTTAAAAGTGTGGTCGAACGCGGACAGTTTCCATTGGAGGTTTTAAATTAGATAAACCTTAAAAACCTATTCTGAAGTTTTTCTAAACGATTAATATACACAGCACTGGATTCCAAATTACACTATCAAAGTTTGACTTGCTTAAAATTTAATTTTTTAATATACTTAACATACGCTAAAATGAGAAAATGGGCAACATTGTTTTATAAGAGGCGCCTAAACCAAATTTCTCTGTATATTGAGCCAGTGGCAGGTCCTTGCATCAGTTTGGAGACCACCGTTTTAAGTTGAATATTATGGTTCTTGAGTTGTGTGTCAAATTGGAATTATTATCCGACATTTCGGCTACGATTGCACGAGGCATCTTCAGGGATCTTTACTCCATGAGACTAGAACACTGAATGTGTACCTGCTGATGCTTCGTCCAATCGTAGGCGAAACGTCGGATAATAATTCCAATTTGACACGCTCTAAACCCAAGAACCATGATATTCAACTTGACCAAAGCCATTTAAGCTTTCGTTCTTCATTACCACTGTTTTAAGGCACATACAATCAACTTCCTCAACCAAAGCAAAACGAAATGGAACACAAAATAAAAGATATGCAAACAATATAATAATGACATATTAAAAAACGAATTTAAAACCTTATCGACTACTATTGCGGCGACTTTATAACATTCGTCTCAGAAGATCTCATTTAGCAGGAGATAACTGGTTTAAATTGGATATTGGTGACTTTCTGACACCTAGAATTTTTTTTCTGTTAGAATATTCATTGCAGGACGGGTTATGCAGGTGTGTTGACATCAAGAAGATTATGCTAGAAAATAAAACTATCAAAAATTTTTTTTTTGTTTTTATGTTTTGGTAAGAGTTTTTCTAGTACCCCTCATAATATGTTCTAAATAAGTAATAAATTTGTTTCATTTTCTCAGATTTTCCTTTTGGACATGGGATTATAGAGCGTTGCCAAATACCTTTCTTATGTTAGTGTTCTTCATATGATGACTTGCTATGAGTTTTAGAGTCTAACGGCTCTATTGCGAATTTTATTTTGGCTATTAAACAGTTAACATTGAATGTTGGTGAGCTCTTGCAAATAACAAGAATATCATAGTTTGGCCGTTTAGGGAAGAAGGTGTGGGTTCGTTCTGAATCTACAGTGTAAGAGCTTATTGCGAGGATGACTCACCTTGTGCTTAGAGGAAAATTTGTGCGTGGCTGCATGCTTTACATATAGCTGGACAATTTTAACCTCATAAATTGTTTGAATTTGAACCTGTGGCGGGCGGTTAACTCTGCATCCGGCAATTCAAGCAAAATAATCTGTAACATGTTAATGTCATACATATGACAAAAGTGTATTTTGTTATAGTCGATCACGTGACCAACATACCTGGTTGGATGAAGGAAGTATTCAGGCTCTCTTAGGTGAAGCATCCTTCTGGATTTTTTTCTTAGAAAAAGGCTTATCAAACCCTGTTAACGTGTAAACCTATCCGATGAGTTGCCAGACAAAGAAAGTAGAAGTATGGAAGGGGAGAAAGAGAAGCTGGCTAAATAGCCTCAGTTGCACCGACTATACAAATCAGTACTTAAAAAAAACCGGTCTATTGTATGTCTTTTGCTGTTGCTATATTTACTACCTGCAAAATATATTAGTTCAAAAGTATCTAAATCTTTTTATTGTTTCTTCATATTGAAAATATAAGAAAGTTTGGACATAAGTTGAAATATATTATACTCGACGCTACGGGATATTATTATACACTATTTTTGAAACAGATCTTATCCACTTCTACTACTGCTACTAAATAAAATAAGAAATATTCTCCATAAAATCTATAACCCTGTATATACCTAACCTAATTAAACCTAAATTGTTCAAATGTAGAGAGCAACAAAATTAATCTAGTTTTGGAAAATGGCATTTTAAACCCCGCTTTTTTAATGTCACGGAATTCTATGTAGGGTCAGAGGTTTTATAAATGCAGGACATTTTTTACGTCGCCGTTGTAGGGACAACCAAATTTAATATAAAAAAAAACGTCAAATAAAATATAAATATATTTTTTTGGCATTATAAATGTTACAACTAACGGAATATATGGGGTGCTCATTATATTCGATTAGATAATTTAAAAATTATTAATTGCCTTATATATATATATATATATATATATATATATATATATATATATATATATATATATATATATATATATATATATATATATATATATTTCTCGAAGTTTGTTAACTCACACATTTTAATTTAGACTTTAGAAAAATCCGTTCTTCATAAAATGTTCACTTGTAAAATAAGTAAGATTGACATCGAGTCTTTTTACCTCAGATGCATAGGATAACTAAAAAATGACCTTTTTAACAAGATTAAAATACAATCCTTTTTTAAATTAGTACACGTAAGTAAGTATATTAAAATTTATAGTCATAAACGACAAAATAAATTAATATTTATATATAATTTTTGTATATTTTATAATAACGAACATTCAAAAGTTACGATATTTTTAATTTAAAAATTGCTCACTCTTTGTCTTTATTTATTTCAGTGTCGCAGCAGTAAGTTTGTGGCTCTGAAAATATATTATTTAAAAAATATAACTACGTTATTTGGACTGCATAAGATGTATCAAGTGTTCAATGCATAACAAAAACAACGTGACACACTTTGACAGAGAAATAAGTGGTAAATAATATTTAATGAATCGGCCTATTTATCAATTTTTTTTCAACCGACTTTTATTACCTACGTTATTCTTTTAAATTTGGGAAGAAGAACAACGAAAAGCAGCTGTAATTTTTCATCTTTACTTATCTGGTTCATTCTTTGGGATTTTGGACTGTAAAATAGTTGAAATTGTTCCGGTAATTGAGTTTATTTGTTTAATTACCTTATTTTTTACCTGTTTTGATATATATATATATATATATATATATATATATATATATATATATATATATATATATATATAATAATTAAATTTTCATAACGCTCGTTCATAAAAAATAAAAAGCATCTCTTAATATTATCTAATATTTCCGAAAATGTAAAATATTTTGAAACTCTGTCTGCGTATCTAAATGAATTTCAAGAAGGCAAGTTATTTATAATTTAACCGATTTTGTATGCATTATTATTTTGGAGGCAACAGTATTTCAGGTTTAAATTGTACATATTGAATATGTTAACAAACATGTCTTAACATAGGAAAAGTAAGAGTAAAAACTCGTAGATAAAGCTTTGGAATCTATCAATTTTAACCATTTATTGTTAATTTAGTTGAGTTTTAAACCTACGTTAGTGAAAAAGGAAGTCGACATACATGTATATATTCATTATTTACTCTAAGAAACTTTTACAGTCAAATTAATTAATACCTTCAAAGATTGCTTACTTTTCAGCAATTTTTTAAATTTTCTATAAAATTTTGCGAAACTTGTACAAATTTGAGCCATGTGGAACAACAATTAAAGATTTAAAGCAAGCCCAAATTTTTATAATTTAAAAATTTCGTTAGCTAATAATCTTTTGGATCGCTCTGTGTACAAAATGTATTAAAACTCCATTTTCTTTTAATTTTTTAAATGATAAAAAAACATATTTAATGTAAAAAAACTTTTTATATTAAGCAAATATTGCCTCTTTCGTTCATCATTTCATTTTATTTTAAATATTTCAAACCAATTTAACTGTTCAATGAAATGGTAAATTCCAGCTTATAAATATGGTTTAAATGGGCACCAATTTTTTCGGGCAATATTTTTTCATGCAATTTTAAAAAGTATTGCTGTGTTTGACGTGTAATTTATTCGAAATAGGGTCAAAAAATGTTCGTCATTAGGTTGGATAAAAAGTACCGCATTATTCGGTCGTGGGTATGCAATTCTTTATTAAAATGCAAAAACAAAAGCATATCAAATGTACCGATGTTCAGAAGTACAATAAGATTTTGAATAGTATGACTCGAAGTTAATGCCAGAATTACAAAAAGAAAAAAGGAATTCAACAGCACAACGGTCACAAAATATATGGAATATGACTAATATGACAAATACAATTTTTATTAAAAAATTGAATCGACTTCCAAAAGTGCGCTAAAAAATTGAAAATAACTATAAATTTCTATATTAAATTGAAGTTTTTGAAGTCGGCACCAAACTAATACCTAACAAAATGTAATTGACATAAATAGATTAAAAATTCTTCCGATTTTCGTTCACCATATTAGATCCGCCATATTGAATTTTTTAAAAATAATTTCAGATTCGTCATGTGCGATCCTGAAAACTCTCTAGTACCAATTTTGGAGAAAATCGGACAAAATTTATTTTTTCGTCCGCTGTATTGGATCTACCGTATTGAATTATTGAAAAAATAATTTCAGATTCGTTATGTGCGACCCCAAAAACTCTCCCGTACCAATTTCGGAGAACATCGGATGAAATTGATTTTTTTGTCAGCCATATTGAATCCGCCATATTGAATTTTTTAAAAATATTTTGGATTCGTTATGTCTGACTCCGAAAATTCTCCCACGCCAAATTTGAAGAAAATCTGACAAAATGAATTTCTTTTGTCCGCCATATTGGATCCGCCATATTAAATTTTTTAAAAATAATTTCAGATTTGTTGTGTACGACCCCGAAAATTTCCCCATACCAATTTCTGAAAAAATCGGACAAAATTGATTTTTTGTCCGCTATATTGTCAGCGCCATCTTGGATATACTGCATCAACTTCATCCAAAAAAATATGGGATCACCATAGCAACTTCCTGGATATAACGTAAAAAATTTCATTCAAATCGATGCCGCCGTTCCGGAGTAATCGGTTGTACATACATAAAAAAATACTTAGCCTACGAATTGAGAACTTCCTTCTTTTAGAAGTCGGTTAAAAAGAGTGATTAACGAATATATGTCAACCGAAAGCATTAAAACTGAAGACTAGGAAGAATACTTTAAGAATCTCTCCGTCCGTAGACACAAGACTTAAAAGAATAAAGGAAGCAGAAAAATACAGAAACAGGTGAACGATAATGCAAATGAAACACTGTAAAGCTACTTAAAAATTGCACATGTGTTCAATAACACAGGCCTAAGCACATTTTGACGCCTAAGCTTTATGACCTGATTTTATGTATATCTAACAAGGTGATTTTGATAATATTATCGTTTTTTTTTTCGTATCAGCTCTAGTTTACGAGATAGAAAACAATACATTTGTACCAAAAATAGCTTTATTTTAAATTGTCACTTGAAGAAACTGTTTTTTAGTGATTTTCTGGATTGAATTAGTTCGTACAATCACGCATAAATCCCTAGCAATAGTACTCTCATATGAATATCCCATCTGCTTCGATACTTCTTTTACATTGTTTTTAAGTCTTGGTGAAATCATTCTCCTTGTACTTCTGTAAGTTTTTCTAGGCTATGTTGAAAGAGATTCGTATAACTTTAGAGATAGTTCACTTTTATGTTCATATTACACCCAAAATTTTTAAAGTGATGAAGCATTTTTTCAACTAACTCTTCTTGGTTTTCAGCCTTGTTGTTTTCGAGGAAATTTTTTGTAACTACTACAAAAGATTTCCACGCAAATCGTTCAACTTCAATAATATAATTTCAAATCAGCTCTAGTATACCAGATAGAGAAAAATGCATTAGTACAAAAAATAGCTTTATTTTAACTTTTCACGTGAGGAAATTTTCTTTTTATTGATTTTCTAGAGTTAATTTGCATTGCACAATTACGCATAAACCCCCAACAATAGTCTGCTATCATATGAATATCTCATCCGCTTTGATACTCGTTCTACGTTGTTTCTAAATCTTGGTAGAATAATTCTCCTTGTTCTTTGCTAAGATCTCATAGGTTATGTTGTAAGAGATCTATAAAACTGTAGAGGTAGTATACTTTTATGCTCGTATTATAGCCAAAATTTTTAAAGTGATGAAGCATTTCTTCAACTAACTTTTTATAGCTTCAGACTTGTTGTTTGCTAACTACTACAAAAGTTTTCCACAAAAATCGTTCAACCTGAGTCATAGAAGCTCCATAAAATTAGTGACATATTTGATTAGTCGACGTATCTGGGGTCCATCCAAAATTCCCGTTTTTAATTTTTCAGGAAATTTGTGGGAAATAAAATTCTAACGCTGACTATTTTCGTCCAGACCCTTAATATTCTGCTTTATTAACTTTAATTTTATAGGCAAGGGAGGCACCAATTTTTTTGGATCCAGTTTATTGATTTGGCTCGACTGTCCCAAAGACAAATAAAACATAGATAACTTATATAGCCAATCTGTTCACCTAACACATGATTAACCATTCTGAAGTCGAACATATCACCCATTTACGTTTAGGTGTTGTTAAATTGTATTTTCAATGGAAATACTGAAATCTCTTGATATTCTTCTTTCTCACTAGTAGAGTGGGTAATAGGAATGAAAGCATTTATATTACCATTATGTCAAAAAACAGCTTTTACACTCAATTTACTATTGTCAATCACTTTCCTAATATGTCTCTAAGTTTATGAAAGTCAGTAAACTGCTCACATCACTACAATACACTAAATTTGCACCAGAAGAGTAAAATTGCGGTAATTCTCGTCCTCTCGTTTGATACAAAGTTATTTTGACATCAGAGGATTGACATTTCTTTTCTTCAATCTTGATGCTAATAGCTTGATAGGTTCTCTTGAAAGATCTAAATCTCTGATGAAACCAATAAGCTCACTTTATTAAAATGGTATAGGATTCGAAGTTTCACCCAATATTCAGAGTCGTCGCTCACTTGTGAAGCATTGGATTTTTGAATTTCTTCATCCTGAGAGTATGCTAGCGGATAAAAAATTAGCATAGGAACATTTGATGAATTACAAGTTAGTGTTTTTGCTGAAAAAATATTAGGATATGTCTGATTATGAAGATTGTTTTTGTTGATGCCTACTATATTTGTCATATAGAAGTAACAATCGTTTAAAGACTTTTTTGTTCTTTCCAAATCATAGATATTCTCAATGTCACAAATATTTAATGCACATTCTACACAGCCTATGGGGCACCCACGCTTTTTTTAATCGTGAATTTCAATATTGAAGTAAGCAAAATATAACCCGATCACAATTTTCGCTGATTTTTCAAAATGTATTAATCAAAAACATAACAAAACTTGTCAGAATCGTTAGTACAACACTGCAACTTACTGGTTATCATAAAATAATAACAATTTTATGGGATTATAAAACTTGATATTTCCGCATAAGACCGCAAGAAGTTAAAAATGAAAATAGGTAGTAAACTAGTAATCACACTTATTACCTAGAGATAAAAACAGAACCAGTACAAAATAAAATATTTTTTGGTAGACTTGTGTAATAAATTGGACACATTAAGAATCCAAAAAGTGAGGCATAAAAGCCCTACAATTCTAATTTTTAAAAAGGGTGGCCAAGAAATCACTATCACTATCAGGGATCACCTTAAAATGATCCATTGAAGCCCACATCATAAACATAAAAAAACTGCAAGGGTTTAGAGGAAAGTAGTAGTAGTAGTAGTAAGGCAGAATAAAAACCGGACTTTCGAACATAATAAAAGAGCATGCATATGCTTTGTTAACCTCACCAAAGCATTTGACAGTGTAAAAATAGACAGCAACCATCAAAATCATAGAAAAGATTCACAGAGGGAAAACTGGAAATAAAATAAGTGAATCATCGGAAGACATAATTCTTCCATGATCCTTTCGAGTCTCAATCAAATTATGTTTTCGACAGTATTTCTTTTAGCCCTTATCAAATGTTTTATATTGTTTTCTGTTTGATATCGAATATTTTCATAATTTTTTTTCTTTAATACTGTAACATCCGTAGCAAAATATATAAATCTAATATCCCTTATTTCAATCTTAATAAATCTTTGTACTCAAGGTTATTATTTAAGCTGATATCTTAAGTTAAACTACCCCTATTACATAAATTGTTGCGGGTCATATAACAGAAAATTATGTGTCTGCTAGAACCGGCACGTCATAAATATTTAAATATGTGTAAGCACACTATTAAATTACATGAACCAATTTACATTCATAGAAAATATATGTTTAAAATACATAACATTAGCATAAAAATAATATGACTAAATATATGTTGTAACAACAGCTATTATTAAATTTGATTGTATAACTCAAAATTACGTGTTGTGTGAAGAGAGTTTTCTATAATACTTATGTTTAAAATATATCTAATCAAGTTATAAACAACTAAGAACAAAAATATAGTTAAAAGTAATATACGACATAAAGAAAACAAAAAAAGACAAAAAATATATTCAACACGGGTTAAATTCAATATGCTCAAATATCACTTAAGACTACAAGAATAAAATACCGATTGTATCGTTTAAATATGTGCTGTTATCTTTTAGTAAAAATTTATTTCTAATAAAGGGTGACGATAAAAATGAGTAAAAAATGCTAGATATCTTCTAGCAGAACAACCAAGTTATACTATATTAAGAAAATATATCTTCAGTCATTTAACAGGCGATATGTCCTTATTTATAAATACTAGAACACTTACTAGATTTAAATTAAGTTGAATTTTTAATTTCAGAAATACTTAGAAACGTTATATTTTAAGTATCTGGATCTGAAAATTAAGGAGGGTGGGTTAAATTGCACAGCATTTGGGTTTTAATAAACCCATTGTACATCCTCTTACAGGTCTGCCTGGCTCTGCCCGTTATCAAGCCTACAGAATTGTAGTAGATGACGACGTTTCTAAACGGTATTACTTTTATGTCGGTCAAAGTGTCAACCAAAGTGTTCCTCCTTGCACGTCTTTCCAGGTGGTGGATATGAGCATAGCTCCAAAAAAGTAGGTACTGAGGAATTAAACCAAAACTAGTTAAAGCAAGGCATCTTCAATATTCCAATAACTTACCTTAGAGTCGAAATATAGCCGAATTTCCGATTTCTGACCGCCATATTAGATCCGCCATCTTGAATTTGGTAAACTTGACTTCGGAATCACGATCGGTGATCCGAAAATTCCTTGTACACCAAATTTAGCATTAATATTTTGGTTTTTTGAAAATTTCGTCCACCATATTGGATCCGCCATTTTGAATTCTGCAAATTTGATTCGAAAATCTTTATATATGAAACTTGCTTAAATTGCTTCATTCTATGAATTTTTTGAAAACACTCAGGAACGTAATATTCTTAGAATCTGGATCTAAAAATTAGGGAGGGTGGGTTAGACTCCACAGCATTTAGGTTTTAGTAAACTCATTGTATAATCTTCTATAGGCCTGCCTGGCTCTGTCCGTTGTCTAGCCTACAGAATTATAGTAGGTGACGACGTTGCTAAGCGGCATTACCTTTAAGTCGACCAAAATGTCTCGCATCGAGTGCCTTCCTACGTGGTGGATAGGGGCATTCCTGCAAAAAAGGAGATACTGAGGAATAGAACCAAAATTAGCTAGTGCAAAGAATTTTCAATAACCAATATTCCAATAACTTACCTTAGACTCGAAGTACAGTCGAATTTACGACTTCTGACCGCCATATTGGATCCACCATTTTGAATTTTGTAAATTTGACTTCGGAATCATGATTCGTGGCCCGAAAAACCTCTGTACACCAAATTTACCATTAATATATTGGGTTTTTTGAAAATTTCGTTTACCATATTGGATCCGCCATTTTGAATTATGCAAATTTGATTTTAGATCCAAACTCGAAAATCCCCAGATACGATACTTGTTCAAACTACCTATTTTCATGAATTTTTTTAAAATCTTCATTTTTTAGCTTTTTCTTTTAAGGTTAGAAAAAAAAATGAAACTCGCTCGCTCGACATGCTATATACACAGACGCGGATCCAAAAGGGGGGAGGCAGTGGGGAGATTGCCCTCCCCTAAGAGCTTAGATTTTAGAAAAATACACCCGATTGTGCTTCTTACACTAGGAATGTGTATGCTGTTGGCTTCCACCACCCCCCCTCGAAAACTTATTTTTTCTTGCGATCGCCCCTCTAAGAGTTTTATGTTTCGGAAAGTAGACCGATTGTGATTCTTATTGTAGGAATCTGTATGCTGTCGGCTTCCACCCTCCAGTCAACAACTTGTCTTACCCCCCCCCTCCCCCGTCGACAACATGTTTCCTGACTTTTACACTACAAATAGAAATGTTGCTGGCGTCTCTCTCTTCCGTCGACAACTTGCTTTCGCTTGCCATACTGTACTTTTGTGATATCAGCCCCCCCCCCCCCACAAAGAAAGAGGCTGGATCCGCCCCTTCATATATATATATATATATATATATATATATATATATATATATATATATATATATATATATTGTAAAACACAACACGTCGAGAGTCACGATTTATCTTTACATTCAAAATTCTGCATAAAACCTAATTTGATATGACTCAGCATCTCTAATTGCATCATGTCATAGTTGCTCCACGTATCTATGCAAAGACGAGCTTCATTAAAATTCTAAAAGTGTACTTAACATCATTTCCGACTACTTAATCCGTTTAATTAAAAGAAAACAGCCACTTAAAGTGCAAAACTTTATAAAGAAAATTCTTTTAATTAGGACAAGAACGTTATATGTATTAAAAATAATCAGTCCTAGGTAGATAGAAAATGATAATTATAATTGCAATAATGGTATTTGAAGATATATGTCTTTCATACAGATTACTGAAGAGGTTTATAACTATACATGTCTACTTTAAAAGGGATGAATATTTTTGTTCCCTCTTTTTCTGTAGGAATATAATACAATAAAATAACATCTATTTATCTTACCAAGAGACATAACGGTGTTTGGCCATCATCATACATTGCAACATTCTAAGAGCTAAGTTAACACTGCTACACAACTTAATAAGTTTTGGCATAAAATTCAAGTTTTCATATTTACATATCATTAAAAAATTCAGTTAAGAAGTAATGTCATCGAGATATTGGGCATCATTTTAGAGTATTATTGAAACTTCCCATATGAACAAGGTTTTAAATATCCACCTAAAAGTAGTTATACATTTTTTCACACGCATTTAAAGCTATGTGAAATAATTACGAATAGTGAAGCACACTCCAAGAGCACTCAGATTATTTTTGACACCCAAACAACATTTGACAGCATATAAAACGAATAAAAGTTAGAATATCATTATTTGTGAAGATGGGTCTACGAGTTTCTATTTTTTAACATTGAAATTTAACCCTAAAATACGCTAGTGGATCATGAAGACTCTATTACTGCCAACAGTACCACCTTATAGTACAATATCGTTATGAGCAATAATTGACACAACTACCTTATTAAATAAAACATTAATTGTCCACCATATTGCATGATAGTTACCGAATAGTTTACATTTGCTAACTATACAATATTATTAATTGAAAAACAATGGAACACAGTCTATTCCAGTCGGTAATATCGATGACATCATAAGTCTAATTATTGGTCCCCAAATAAAGGAGCTGTTCCCAGAAACAATGTATGTAAATATCTTTGCTTCATACACGTAACTTAATGTATACTGCTCTAGTATTTCGGCAAATATTTCAATTTTTTATTAAATTTATTCTTATTTTTTATTAAGTATACTCCAGTTTGGTCACAAATTTATTTTGCTTTTTTATTATGCAACCACCCCTTACTAGTCTTAAACTGAAATCCAGAATGCGACTAGTCCCAAACCAAACCACAACGTGATATACTGGGCCTGACTGGTGTGTGATTATTTGATTTAATACTATGAGGCAGAATAGATAAAAGCGTAATATACCTGTACAGGGTGAGTCAACGATTGGATGAAGTAGGTTTGTGCCTTTTCGGTGAAATTAACAAAGAAACTATATTTATTGTTTGATACAGTTTATTTTTACGCAGATTTTAAAAATATTTAGGACTCTACAGGGTGAGCCAAAAAACTAGGACAGCATAAAGTTGTATTTTTTTAAATAGAACACCCTATATACGAATCGTATTTTCGCTTTGGCTTATAATTTTAAATCTTTTTTATTAAGGGTTTACTATAACAAAACTTTATAGTTTCTGAGATAATTAAGTTTAAAAAAAAAGTCACATTTTCAGGCATCAATTCAATCCTAAATAACGTTTTCAATTTTGTGACAAATATATTCAAATTTGGAATTTAGCAAGGCCAAGGACAAGTTAACATAATTTTTTACCTAATATTTGCAATAAAAGTTACAGGGTGTTAAACACATCGGCTCAAATTTGAACAAGTTTAAATGAATAAATATCTTTTTTTTTTAAATGGTACACCCTGTATATTTTCATGTTATTTAATAGAGTAATAAAAACCCTAAAAGTTTTGTTCAATATATCCTATACCTATTTATAATAGTTTTTGAGATATTTCAGTTTTTCTTATTTTCCATACTTTTTTACAGAAATAGTCTTCATTATCATAGTAGCCATGTAAAATAATAAAAAGAAACTACAGAAACAAACAGAATGTGGTTAAATATGATGAAATACATTATTCGTTATTTTACAACGACAATAGTTTAATTAAACATAATGTGAAAAAATTAACACAACAATAACGACAAGGCAAATACATATTTACTTTTATACTAAATTGAAACAAAAAAATTACCTATTAAATACTGAGATTAATTATTTCTTTTTAATAAGTGTTCGAATAAACGACCCTCTTGTGCAATGCACAAATTTAGTCTTATTTGCGTTATTGTTCTACAGGTATCCCTAATCCTGTTTCGCATATCTTCTACTGTTGTTGGTGGATTAACATACACCTTATTTTTAATATAACCCCATAGGAAGAAATCTAATGGGGTGATGTCGCAAGACCTTGGTGGTCACTCAATGAAACCCCCACGTCCAATCCATTTTTGCGGATATCGTTGGTCCAAAAACGCACGAACTTCACGATGGTAATGCGGAGGCGCACCATCGTGCTGGAACCACATACTGTCGAGCTCATCCCTATCGAGACCTTGAAGCAGTTGTGGTAGTTCTTCTTGTAGAAAGTTCAGGTAACTATGGCTAATTAGTGGTTCATTAAAAAATTGGGGTCAAATAATTCGATTATGATGAATACCACACCAAACATACCACACCGTTACTTCTAAAAGTAGCTTCATCACTAAACATTACCTTGCATAATAAATTTGGATTTAATTGAATCTCCGCATTTATTGTACGACACAAGTTTACACGACTTTCAAAATCCTGTCCATGCAATTCTTGGTGTAATTCCATGTGATATGGATGATACCTATATTTCTTGGTAGTACGATTAGCGGTGGATTGTGATGTTTCACATAATGCTGCTAACTGACGGCTACCAATATAAGGATTTTCCTGAACATTTAACAATACTTGTAGTTCTTTTTCTTCATTAGTTACTGGTTTGTTGACCACTTTACGTTTTGAATAATCAACAGTACCAGAAGAATTAAATCTTTGCATTAAGTTTTGAAAAGTATGGGTATTAGGCTGGCGTCGATCAGGATACTTCATTTTGTAAATTCTTTGAGCAAGAAGGCAATTTTTTTGAGCCTCTCCTATTGTATAAATCATATCTATTAACTCATTCTTTGGAAAATTCATTTTACAATATAAGATGAATGCGAATAAAAAACCAAACTACACTACATAAAAACCAAAAGAAGCGATTGCGGTTATAAATTTGATACACAGAAAAATGTTCCTTTACATTGTTTTTGCCATGGCTACTATGATAATGAAGACTATTTCTGTAAAAAAGTATGGAAAATAAGAAAAACTGAAATATCTCAAAAACTATTATAAATAGGTATAGGATATATTGAACAAAACTTTTAGGGTTTTTATTACTCTATTAAATAACATGAAAATATACAGGGTGTACCATTTAAAAAAAAAAGATATTTATTCATTTAAAGTTGTTCAAATTTGAGCCGATGTGTTCAACACCCTGTATCTTTTATTGCAAATATTAGGTAAAAATTATGTTAACTTGTCCTTGGCCTTGCTAAATTCCAAATTTGAATATATTTGTCACAAAATTGAAAACGTTATTTAGGATTGAATTGATGCTTGAAAATGTGACTTTTTTTTTAAACTTAATTATCTCAGAAACTATAAAGTTTTGTTATAGTAAACCCTTAATAAAAAAGATTTAAAATTATAAGCTAAAGCGAAAATACGATTCGTATATAGGGTGTTCTATTTAAAAAAATACAACTTTATGCTGTCCTAGTTTTTTGGCTCACCCTGTAGAGTCCTAAATATTTTTAAAATCTGCGTAAAAATAAACTGTATCAAACAATAAATATAGTTTCTTTTTTAATTTCACCGAAAAGGCACAAACCTACTTCATCCAATCGTTGACTCACCCTGTAGGAGTGGGACTTGGTGTAAATTATACCGAAGCTGCCCCAGTGCAAAGTAAGCTTTATTAAGCCTGGTACAAACTTGATCATTCCAAGCCATTCCCTGATCTATTACCTGCTCTAAAAATCAAGACTTGTTACTATTAACCAAAACTATCTCTAAAAAATTGTTTACAAAATATAACAATTTTTAGTCTTATTATAGTTTAAAATTAATTTACTTTTTGTTTACAACATATCATTGCTACAGTATTTAGCAAACCTTTCGGGATAAGTAATAACAAATTATTTATAAAAAGAATAAAAAAGAAGATGCGTTCTGGTATCTGTTCATTACTACAACAAATTCTGGATGATATCAAACGAACTTAGCCTTTTTGAATTTACCAAAATTCGTCATGGACATTTTTCAAAGTCAAAACGTATTGTGTCTATCTTTTTTTCGCTTAAAAAGCATCTCCGATCTTTGAACCTAAAATATGACATTTATATATTATGCTTAAATATAGAAATTACTGGCGAAAAAAGCATGCATTGTAGATGATGTTACTTGTTGAAACACATAAAATATATATTTTCTCGGTATATGTAACGCAATGTGCGAACAACTCCTACAATACAAGAACTGATCAGTGATTTGTGACGTCATCACCCTCAGGCTTGAAATCAACAAATTATTGTATGACTTTTATTGGATCTATGTGTTTGTATTTAAATTTACTTATGAACTTTAAATTATCCTTATTTAAATATCTTAAACTTATATGTCGGTAAATTATTTGTTATATAAATATGTTATGGTAAGTATAATGGTAAACAAAGTGCCAATAAATTTTTTTGCTGATTTATTTATTTCTTACTGGAATTATGATTTTTTTTCAGGTGAGTCGTTGAATTTTTCAGTACTTAAATCTCCAAGCTTTCGAAATTGAATTAGCAGCCTCTTTACAGAATCAAAAAGGTGTCGAAATGAGAGGTAATAATATTTCCTGCTAATTTTCTGTACTTTTCAAATCAATTTTCAAGGGATCACTTTGCAATTTTCCTTACAAATTTAATTTTTGAAAACAATATGAAACAATTTTCACTATATAGTAATCAGCATGACATAAAGCTGTTTGAGTTTGACATATTAGCTTAGAATAAATAAAAATAGAAAAAAATGACTGTAATTGTAATGGAATATCTTTATCGCACTTTTGGCAAAGTTCCTAATTTCATTTGCTCGGAAACAAACTAAAATTCTTGTGATAAATTATCATCATTGACTCTTTTTTTAGTAGATTTGAATCAAAGTTGAAAATTTTATTTAGTCTCGACAAATCCGTGTTATTTTTATTTTTGTTGTGCTATTTGGGATCTAAATCAGAACTAGTGTTATTCTGGGCTTTGTTGAGAGTCTAAAAGAAGAATACTTAAAAGTCTTAAGTAAACTGCAAAATGAATCGAAACTACTTGACAAAAAAGGCGGTTTCTATTTATTCACTTGTACACTTACTGGTTATCTATATAAGTATGTACTTACTTCTAAATTATTGTTTATTCAAACAGCCCATTGTCTATTTTAGGGTTTGTTGGATGTACATGTTTAAGAAACGCATTCCAAATACCTTATCACTATGTTTGCTGCTGTTCTTGAGTAAAGTGACCAAGTGTCGATGTACATTTTTGTTATTTTAAGACATTCGAACGATGCAACAATATTGTTGAAGAAATCATCCTATATAATATTAAAATAATTTCGTTTCTTACCGTTTTTTTCTGCCGTGTTTAAATTTCCCTTCTGTTCTTAAGAAATCTCTCAGAGGGGAAACTGGTCCCAAAAAAATGGCCCTTTAGCCCGAAAAAAAGAGCTTATATATATATATATATATATATATATATATATATATATATATATATATATATATATATATATATATATATATTATTTTAATATTATATAGGATTTTACAAATGAAAGAGTTTTTATCGCTTAGGGAAGTATAATTTAACAAAAACTCATTCTTGAGTAAAGTGACCAAGTGTCGATGTACATTTTTGTTATTTTAAGAAATTCGAACGATGCAACAATATTATTGAAGAAGTCATCCTATAAAATATTAAAATAATTCCATTTCTTACCGTTTTCTTCTGCCGTGTTTAAATTTCCCTTCTGTTCTTAAGAAATCGCATAGAGGGGAGACTAGTCGCAAAAAAAATGGCCCTTTAGCCCGAAAAAAAGAGCTTATATATATATATATATATATATATATATATATATATATATATATATATATATATATATATATATATATATATATATATATATATATATTATATTATATTAATATTATATAGGATTTTACAAATGGAAGAGTTTTTATCGCTTAGGGAAGTATAATTTAATAAAAAATCTTTGAGGTGTGATCCTGTCTAACTCTGGGTATTTCGCAAATTTAACCCATAATTGCATGCAAAAAAATAGAACTACTTTTAGATTAATATTTTTTACTTATTTTTCTTTTATAGAAGATACAAGATGAATTTTGGCAGCACTGTAAGGGTGGTTTTCAGAAATTAGGACAAAACTACTGCAAACTCTCTTCACCTCAACAAAGCTCTGGAGTTTCGAATTTTTTCAGATCTTACCTAGGGGTCGTTTTTCTCCCTTCTGAAGGTTTTCTGCAGGACATTGATGGTACGTGAGATTCTAGATCTATTTGCAAGTACCATGGGATTTCAGCCAGTCTTGACGTCCACGAAAATTAGAATCTTGCAAGATTTAAGGTTTTTTATTGTTTCTGCTTGTCCTTTATGCTTAGGGGGAGTTTATCTCAATGGTTTAGAGGTAGTTTATCTCAACTGTATAGAGATAGTTTAAAGTACTACGTCGAACCCAGTGCAGTTTCTTATTACTTACAAAACTCAGGCTTTTTAAGCAGTCATTGCTATTTTGGTTCGAATTTTTTATATATGAAGGGTAGTTATCACCCCTTCTTGGGGTGTATTGCAAATTTACTATATAGTCGCAGTTGTTTAAACTTAATTTAACAAATAATACAATTTAAAATTTTGTATAGTTTGATTTATTAAGATGGAATGACTATTCCCGTAGCTTAGTCTCATTTTCACCCCATTTCAAGGGTGTTTTTAGTTCTAGATAATGGTTTTGGGGAGTACAAATTTTTTTAACCTTGTATTCGGAATTAGCGACTAAAAATGCATAATAATACATCGTCTGGTTCGTTGGTCTGAAAAAGAATTGTTTTGCGAGGCTGTGTTATAGCTTCTAATTGTCCAAAACATGCTACTGACGTATTCTAAAACCACCTGCACATCGAAAATGTGAATATCATACATCAGGGATAGTTAATTATTTATAATTGTATCTCTGCAAACACTTATTAAATAATTTATTTATTACTACAAGCCAAGAGATAAAGAAGAATGTTGGATGTAATAGTTTGTCGTGCGTGTGAAAAGTTTTAATTTTTACCATTAATTGTATTTCCCAATATTTTTCTCCCGCGTTTATTTCAATCGTTTATGTTTATTTCAATCGTTATATAACTTACAATACAACGATTACCTTCTAAAATTAATAGTAAAATTAGTAATCAATCATCAAACGCAGACTTCTGAACAATAAGAAGTACATTTTCTCCTCCCATTTTGGTATATTAAACGAAAATTACATGAATACTCAGTAGTTACAACTGCCTTTTAGTCAGTTATGCTCTTGTTTTCAGTATTATTAATATAGGGACTGTATAATATTATTGCTCATCTAGGACGGACCTAAATATGTCAAGCATTTAGGTGTCACAACCTCAAATGAAAATGTTGAATTCTATACAGTTAGAAACAAAATAAAATTGGGTTATTAAACATTATTAGTCATGTACGTTCATATTTGATTTGTACATTGTTCATGTAATTTACAGAAATATGAATCTTGTTTAATTCCGGCTGCAGCTACATGTTATTAAGTAAGTTTTTGCTGACACTCATATTTAATAGGATATATGCATAGGACCTGTTGAGCATAAACTGCATAGTTAAATTTAATTATCTTTTAAACTGAGTTTACATGCTAGATGTGCTCAGCGAAGTGCCATATTTTATGTTTATTAAATAATATGCATTTAAAATTTAAAACATATTTTTGAAGAAAGAGAAACTATTTTAATTTAAAAATTATTTTAAGTACATTAAATTTTTATATTATAATGAAGGGTATGTAAAAAAACATTCATGCTTCTTTTGTTGGGGAGGAAAAACTGCGTATCGCTGCGGAATTACTGATAAGACATTGGTACCTGTGAAGTCATCTTCATAAGATTGGTATCATGGTGTATGTAGATAGTGTCTAGAGGAGGATGAAAGAAACTATTGACCCTGTCATCAGAGAGTATACTGCACTCAATGGAATGAAACCATCAATCAAGTTCAATTAACAAGTCTGTTTGGATTTGCAAAGGTGATTGATTCCGAATGATTTGCAGTCGTGATTGAATGTGAAGAATCCAACCTAAGGCCTAAGCAACGTACCACCATTTTTATTCATTCATTCAAAAATAATTGTCGTCACTTGCAGGCAGTTTTTCTCCCAACAATGTTTCTATCTATCTATCTAATGAGCCTCAATCAACCATTTTTGACCATAGGTCTGCCCTTGTTTTCTCCATTGCTCTCTATCTTGAGCAGTTTATACCCATCTTTGTCCGGCTTGCTTTTTAACTCATCTGTTTATCTAATTTGCGGTTTTCCTCTTCTTTGTTTGTGTTGCCAGGGTTCTAGGATTATTTTGTTCCATCTACTGTCTTTTTTCTTGGCTACTTGTGTCGGGACATAGCTTATTTTGTTTTGTCTCGTATCCATTTGTTCTTCTGTTCGTCCATAAATCTGATACCTAGCATTTGTTTCTCCATTGCTCTTTGTATTTTGGCAAATCTATCTATATTCTCTTTGGTAAATGTCCTTGTTGGGGGTCCATATGTTAAGACAGGTAATATGCATTAACTGAACATTCTAGTTCTTAGATACTGCAGATATTTCTTGTTTTTTAGAATGTATGAGAGTTACCAAATGATATTGAGAATATACTGACTCTTCTTTTTATTTCTTCAGTTTGATTGACTTTATTTAGTTCTGTTACTTGACCTATATATATATATATATATATATATATATATATATATATATATATATATATATATATATATATATACAAATTTCCTTTGTGCTACCGTTATAACCATTTCTTCAGTTTGATTTGTCATTTCTTTTGTTTTGTCATAGTTCATTTTTAATCCCATTTTTGACGCCTCGCTGTTCAGTTCTTCAATCATTCTTCGAAATTCATCTTCCTTATCTGATATTATTCATTACCTCTCCGTTTATGTTGATCCTATAATTGTCTCATTGTAATTTTTTAATGACATCCTCTAGAGCTTGGTTGAATAGTTTCGGTGACACTGTATTTCCTTGCCTGACCCCTCGTCCTATTTTTATTGGTTTAGTGCTGTGTTCTTCCGTTATTTTGATAGTGATCTTTGTATTGTTATATATGTTTGTTATTAAATCTATGTATCTATGGTCCATCCTGCTATTTTGCAACGAGTAACTGCTTAATGCTCAACGGTGTCATAGGCCTTTTCAAAATCTATGAATACTATATATAATCTGATATTCGTTAGCCTTTTCAATTAGAATTTTTATTGTCAGTAGGTGGTCACATGTGCTGAAGTCCTTCCTAAATCCAACCTGTTCTCGTGTTTGGTAGCCATCGAATTTGGGGGTCAGTCTATTTGTTAGTATTTTAGTAAGCAGTTTATACATGATATTAAGTAGCGTTATTAGTCTGTAGTTTTTCAAATTCTTTCGATCTCTTTTTTTAAATAGTAAAAGGGTCATTGCTTCGTTCCAACTGGTTGATATCTGTTTCGTACTAAGCAATTTGTTCTGAAAGATGTACAAAATCTTTCTTGTTATTATTCCACCATTCTTCACCATTTCTGCTGTGACTGCATCTTTACCTGGCGATTTGTTATTTTTCATTTCTTTCAGGGCCTTTTTAATTTCATTCTTACTAATTTCGGGTTGATTTTTTTGTATTTTAATATTTAATCGGTTAAGAATTATAAAGATTTGTGTAATATTCCTGGGGTTTCTGTATAATTTGCTAGTTTCTATCTCTTTGTTGTTTTTTATACTATTTATCTGTATTTTTTCTAGTTGTGGTTTCAGGCACTTCATGTTCTTGTTTTGTTGAATTACTCTTTCTATCTTTGTTTCTTGTTTCCTTCTTTTATCTTCCTCGATATTTTTTCTAATTTCTTATTATTCTCTGTATATTCTGCTGTGTTTATTTTAGCCTCTTTAAGTAGCGTCCTTCTTTTATTCATTAATTCCTTTGTGTGTTAAGAGATATAGTTGTCTTTTTCGATGATGCCTGTGCTACTTCTTTCCCGGCTTGTAATAAATCTATAATAAATAAACAATTATTAGTTTTATTAAAATCTCTCCATCAATATTCTCTTCTGTGCTATGCTGCATACAAGTTTAAGTGCGTGAGCATATTTTGTGACTAAAATAATTTTTTACTATCTTCTTCTTCTTCTTATTCTTCTTTCTAACACAGTTAACCATGCTAGTAGGCTATTGCCTGTTCATTGCCATCACATCTTCCCGGAAGATGAGGTCCAGCATTCTCGCCATCGTTTTGGTGGTCTTCCCTGTGATCTTTTTCCTACTGGGTTATTCATTTTTGCGCTTTTAACGAGTCTACCGTCCTCCATTCTCCCTATATGTTTGTTCCAGAATCTTCACCTTTGTCTAACCCATCTTCCTATGTCCTGTATCCCGCATTGTTGTCTGATATCTTCATTCCGTATTCTGTCGTGTAGAGTTTTGCCTTGTATACTTCTTACTGTTTTTATTTCGACTGTTTTCATCATTTGTAGAGTTCTGCCTGTATCTGGTCTTGTTTCTGCCGCGTATGTTATGATGGGTCTTAGAGCTGTTTTATATATCTTAGTTTTGCTTTCGGTATTAAGGTATTTGTCCTTCCACACAATTTCTTTTGGGCATCCCGAAATTCTAGCCGCTTTCATCGTTTGCTCTCTTACTTCGTTAAAAAGGTTTCCATGGCTCGTTATTTCTGGTCCCAGATATTTGAAGTGATTTACCTGTTCGACAATTTTGGAGTGGATTTCTTTGGATGTTACTAAGCATTTGGTCTTCTCCGTATTGATGAGCATATTTAATTCTTTCGCGTTAGTGTTAAAAGAGTGCAGTAGTCTTTGGAAGTTATCTTCAGAGCCTGCAATAAGAACAGCATCGTCCGCATAGCAGACGGTATGGATGAATATGTTTCCCATTTTGTATCCAGCTATTCTGGGGAGATCTTCTATTATTTTATCCATTATTAGATTAAATATGAAGGGACTGAGCGAATCGCAATGTCTAATTCCTGTGTTTACAAAATATGTCTTCCGTTGTTATATGTCCTACTCTGATTTTTGTTTTGCATTGGATGTTAATATCGTATATTAGGTTAATTTGTTCACTATCTAATTTATGTTAAATAAATATATATCTTTTTATATTTACTGTCTGCCTAGAAAGTCCACATGGTTTTCCTAGTTCGAGCTTCAACATGATCATTACTGCTCATTCGTGAGTACAGAATTACTCTCAGGTATTTATTAGTTCCGTTGTATTGAAGGGTATCTTCCATCAATTAAATTTTGGGAAATCCCTTCTTATCCCCTTTTTTGTAAAGAGTACGATCCCGGCTTGTCGGAATACAATGACTCTAATGTAAAGATGGATTCTACAGAACTAATTTAATAAATTAATTAAATACAAACTGATAAAATGCTAATTTACTATCTTAAACGTTTTGAAATATAATTTTTTAGGTTCCTGGATATTTCCATTCACAAAATAAATTAATTCAACTTTATAGGCTGTTATGTCACGGTTTTATGGCCCTATTTAAAGTAAAAGGGTTACAAAATAATCGTCATTTTCAGACCTCTCGCACCATTTAACTAAAAGCTGCTTTTGCAAGTCAAAGTTTCGTCAAACATTTTAAAAGGTCATCAAGAACTTCGCTATTATTAATATTACCGTTTACTTCCAGTCTCGAACCATTGCCCTTTAAAACAAATTTGAATATATTTCCGCAAGACAAATTTATTCAAATATTAACTACTACTAGACCCCTCTCACTTTTGTACATAGCCCTGGGTTGTAAATCTAACATCAAATTTGTTGGGTCCTTTTCACTTTGCAATAACATGAATCGTCTTTGCACAACCACGAGAAATTATTATATGTTTACGTTCCTTTATAAAATATTTAATAAGAACCAGTGTTGGTTCGTGCATTTAGAATATGTAGATTGCTGATTGGTTTGAGTAGTCTCAACCATGATAGTCCATGGAAATTAAACTTTTGTAGGGAAAAAATTGTAACTAGCGACTTTATTGCTAAAAAGGGTATATTTTGGCATCACTAAAAACATACTTCGATGGAAATTCATACGGTCCATGGCTTACAAAATGGCGGCCAAAAAATGGTTACTTGTTTCAGTTTTTCCAGTTTATCTTGAAAAATAAGGATTGTATGAAAAAATGTTTCAAACAAAAGTTATAGATAATTGAAAACCCTATCGATTAATATAATTAAAGTTATAGGTGGCGTTACTAGTTACCGAAATATAATTTTTTTTCTCGGAAAATTCAATTTTTTAAAAATTTATAATTAAATGATATTTATTAATTAACCATCGCTTCAGAATTCTAGAAAATGATAGATATTTTTGACCTAAAAAAGTATGTTTAATTCAAAATTTGTGAGTTGAACAGTTTCCGAGAAAATCGAGCGCAAAGTTGAAAATTCGATGTCGCTTCTTATCCTTCCTAATAACGATACAGCAACCAGGTTGACAGCAATTTGTTTGAAATGACGTATATTTTTAAGATATATTTTCAAAAATTTTTTTTTTGTTTGTCCGTTGAGAAAATTGCGAAAAACAGTTTTTTGCACTCGAAAAATTGCAATAACTTTTTTGTCAGTATAGTTACGATTATTTTAATACGTCTATTAGATTTAGATAAATCATTTCCAATCTCTGGAAAAAAAATTGTTTTACGATAAAATTTACTTTTTTTATAAATATTAAGAGCTGAAATTTACAGAAGACATTATTGAATACTTGTAGTTTATCGAAAAATTTTTCGGTTTGACGAAAAACATTCCTGTAAGATCTATGGACCTCTGAAAACTACTCTTATAATCTATCCGACGGTACTGAAATAGCGCGGGTATAGCTAGTCAGCGCCAAACTAATACCTGATAAAATGTGAGATTAGCATAAAGAAACTAAAAATACTTTATTGGTAATTGCTTTCTTACCATAATTTGTATATATTAGTTGTTATTTATTTCAGTAATTCGATGCCAACTTCAAAAATTTCAATTTCATATAAAAATTTCTAGTTATTTTTAACTTTTTAGCGCACTTTTAGAACTAGGTTCAATTAAAAAAAAATATTTTTCGATTTTTAGTTTTGAATTCATTATGACATACATAAATTATTTGAACTAACTACTAATCGAGATTAGTGTACCTCACATTGACTCCAAGGTGGCAACAAGCACCCATTTTATCCAAAGTTGTAAATCACCCCAAAATGAATAAATAAAAATTCTTTGATTTTTAGAGTTCTCCAAATGAATTGTGTCAAACAAATATTTAGTCTGTCATAGTAAATCCGCTATCTTAAATCTCAAATGAATTTTAGATTGGCAATATAGGCGCCAAAACCTTCTAGTATCGATATCTAAAGAACTTGAGACGTAAATTTCTTAGCCCGATATATTTTATATTGCATATTGAGTTTTATACGCTTCAAGAACCTCGCAATATCAATTTTAGACAAAATCGGAAAAATATTGTATCTTATCAACCTAATAGCTGTAAGAAAAATTAATTTCATATTCGTAATACACGACCTCGAACACCCCCTAATACCAAATCTGAAAAAATGCGAATAAGGTAAAATTTTCAACCTGCCATATCGAATTTCAAAAAAAAAATTTAACATCTTAATCTAATCTAAATGTAAACCTTTAAAAGTCCCCTAGTACCAATTTTGGATGAAATCCAGAAATTTAAAATTTCTAGACCATCATATTGCATCTAACAAATTAGATTTTCTTAAAATTTTATATTCGCTATTTACATCCTCAAAAACGATTCAGTCCCACCTTTGAACAAATCGAATGATGTAAAATTTTGAAGATTTGATTATATTGGATTCGTCATATTGAATCATGAAATTCATAATTTACACTCTCAAGAACGCCCTATGTCAGTTGTGGAGACAATCGAAGAATGTAAAATTTTCAGGACGTCATATAGAATTTGCCAGATTGAGTTTTTCAAAAAATATGTTAAATTTGTAATTAACACTAACAAAAATCCCCCAAAACTGATTTTAGATAAAATCGATAGATGTGGATTTTTATCCATCATTTTGGATTTTTCATCCTCCATATTGGATACGCAATATTTATTTATTTTAATAATTTCAAATTCGCAATGTGCGATCCCAAAAACTCCCCTATATCAATTTTGAAAGAAATCAGACAAAATTAATTTTATATCCGTCATATTGCTTAGGCCATATTGAATTTTCTTAAGAAATAAATTTAGATTCGTTATGTGCAACCCCAAAAACTCCCCCATACCAATTTTTGCGAAAATCGGACAAAACTGATTTTTTCGTTCACCATATTGAATTGTTAAAAATAATTTTAGATTCGTTAATTGCGTACATAGAAACTCCCCTGTACCAATTTTGGAGAAAATCGGACAAAATTGACTTTTTTATTGGCCATATTGGATCTGCCGTATTGAATTTTAAAAAAATATATTTGATTCGTTATGTGCGACCCTGAAAACTCCCCCACACCAATTTTGGAGAAAATCGGACAAAATTAAATTTTTTTTCCGCCATATTGGATCCACCATATTGAATTTTTTAAAAATAGTTTCAGATTCGTTGGGTACAACCCTGAAAATTCCTCCATACCAGTTTTGGGGAAAATCGGACAAAATTAATGATTTTGGCCGCCATATTGGCAGCGCCATCTTGGATTTCGCAACACCAATTTCTTCCAAAAAAATATGGGACCATCGCAGCAACTTTCTGAACAAAACGTAAAAGATTTCATTCAAATCGGTGCCGCCGTTCCGGAGTAATCGGTGTAGATACATAAAAAAATACATTGTCGACGAATTGAGAACTTCCTTCTTTTAGAAGTCGGTAAAAAATGACGTTTGCGAACTAAAACTTAACTATAAATTTTTCCTATAAGAAAGTCTTTATTATTTAATTTGGATTAGTTTTCCTGTAGACGAAGATCGACTTTAGTAGTCTTTTTACGATATTTTGAAAATTATTTGTACAGAGTGGCCAAAAAAGAAGAATAAAAATTATATTTAAAAGATCGTCAAAAGTCAATTTTTTCAAATACAAAATAATTCTATTATAGGAAGCATTAAAAATAAGGGTAACTTTGTATAAGGTGGTTTATTCCAAAAATTTGTAGTTTTGGCAATTCCACATTTTTCTATTTTAAAAATGCTATAGGGTTTTTTAGTTTTGTTATTAGTTGGTCATGACGGCGAGGCGTGGCGAAAATAAAACAATCGAACCCTACAGAATCGTCACTAATTCTTGCCATTTGACATTCATTAATAATTATCATACCGGGGCGATTAAATTACACGCACAAAAATTATTTAAACTTATTTATTATTTTTGGGGAATGTCATAGAGTTATTTCAAGAACATGCGATACATTCGCGATCCGATATTCGCTGAAACAAAAACCAACACCACCAACTGTTAAAAGGATTATAGAAAACGTAAAGAACTTTGGATCTATAAAAGCAAAAGGAAATAGAAATAAACCTGTTGTTAATAATGAAAATATTGAAACTACAATTTAGAGAATGACATTTTCAAGAGTCTTGGCACTTTAACGTGTATAGTGCTATAAGAAATGACGGCGTCGTCGCCCTAAAATTCTCCTAAGTTAATCTGTTCAAATAATTTTTGTAACTTTATTTTATTAACAACTGGTTTATTTACACTTCTTTTAGCTTCTATAGATGTTCTTGAAGTTTTTTATAATCTTTTTAACCGTTGGCAGTGTTGGTTTCTGTTTCTTCGAATGTATCGCATGTTTTTGAATTAACTTTATCACATTTCCCATAAATAATAAATAGGTTTAAATAATCTTCGTGCCTGTAACTTAACCGCCTCGGCATGATTATTATTAATAAATGTCAAATGGCAAGAAATAATGACAATTCTGTAGGGTTCGACTGTCTTATTTTCGCCTCGCCGTCATGGCCAACTCATAACAAAACTTAAAAGTCGTATAGCATTTTTACAATAGAAAAACGTTGAATTGCCAATATTTTGAGAACTACAAATTTTTGGAATAGACCTTATATAAAGTTACCCTTATTTTTAATGCTTAATACGATAAAATTATAAAAATAAGTGCTTTCTATTTGAAAAAATTGATTTTTGACGATTTTTAAAATATAATTTTGATTCTTCTTTTTTGACCACTCTATACTAATAATTTTCAAAATATCATGAAAAGATTACTAAAGTCAATCTTCGTCCACAAGAAAACTAACCCAAATTAAATAATAAAAACTAAAAAAAAAGAGATAAAGAAAAAATTTATAGTTAATTTTTGGTCCGCAAACGCAACTTTTAAATTAAGCAAGTTGACATCTACTTCCGATATAACTGGAAGTGGAGCCATCTTGAAAATATTTTAGCCGGCTGTCTTTCATGCACGTTAGTATACTGTCAAGTTTTCAGATTCTTCCTAATTATAGTTTTCCCACAATCGATCGATAAATTTTCCAAAGAATCATCCTGTATATTTGGTAAATCAATTTAATCTGTCTACATTGAAAACGTCCCAGACAAGTTGTGCAAAAACTCTCTGATTACCGAAAACTAAACCCAAACATGGAAAGTTTGACATTATATATAATTTATTATATAAAATCATTTTCAGGGCGATATTGCCTAAAGATTGCTCAACCTTGCTAACATTATTAATTCTGTTGTATGTTTCGGATAGAAGTATTTAATTAACATATTGAATAATTAAAATGAAGAAGGCAATTTATTCTAAAATACTTTGTTATTAAAGGATCAATATATACTTAACGTAGACAACTTGGCAGAATATTGCCGTGGCAATTAACAGAACGGCTAATTACAAATTGAAAAAGTATGAGGGTTAAAAGCGACCCAATTAATAAGCAGTGTTTGTGGTCGTTTGAAATTAAGCTGTCATTTAGAAAATCTGACATCCCCTCTGTGTTTTTACTAGTAATTGTAGGCGTTGAGTTTATATAAATATTTTACATATGAAAACATAAAAAAATCATATGAACATAGGTATGTAAATGCTTTATAAGAGAGTTATAGCCCTCGAATATAGGTTTTTATTTAATCTCTATGAAACTGCTTGAAGCAACGATATGTTTTCTAGTATTTAAAAAATTAATAAAAGCTACATAAGCTATATACAGGAGAACAAATGATTGAACCATGATCTTGCTTGGATACAAGGTAGGAAGAATACAATAACTTAAACGTAAATAAATGAGAAAAGTATTTACAGTTCCTTAAGATGAGTTTCAATGATCAAGATGTGCTGCTCACTATTTCATCAATATGTCAAATAAAGGAAAATTGATAATCAAAAACCACTCCCAGAACTCTTATACAAGCTAAATTACTCAAGGTAGAAGCATAAATTGAATAATTGAATACTATAGAACTCTTTGTGCGACTGAAAGATATCGCATTGCATTTAAGATGTTCAGATGGAGTTTATTAGACACACAACTGTATCAATATTGGCTTGAATGAACCTACAGTCAGCGACTGCACCGATGAAGTGACAAATATCAAAGACTATATAAACACAAGACTTTCACCGCTTATGGACGCCTTGGCAACTATTTTTTCCTTTCCAACTCATTCATAAATTTAATTATAGTAAATAGTAGTAAAAAAGCAAGAAATGAGAGGATGCAGTGTTGCCATATTGGATAGTTAATCTAAAATACGGGTACAAGTTTTTAATTCCTCCGTTTATTTTCATTTATATTTGCAAAGCAAATATTTCCATGAATCAGACGATCATTTTATATTTACGTTGACGAGTTTTTATGGATATGAAACAGTACTATATATTATCCATTTTTTTTAGTAGGAGAAGTAAACACATCGATTCTACAAAATAACTTATTTGCAATGGGGTCCATAAATTATATTTATTATTTTTAAGACAGGTTAATTATGTTGTTACCGGTTTTCTCAGTTTTATATTGATTTCTCATAGACAATGGCTACAAACTGATAACCAGATCAGTAAAAATGGAAAATTTTGTTTATTTGAATAACTAAATGGTTTAACTTCCATAGCAACTTCACAGGGTTTAAAATTTAAATCTTTTTAGTGAATCTGGCTCACAGGATTTCGACTATTTCTAATATAATACGATATTTGTGTAATTAATTGTGTCTTGTAATGCGGTTAACTAACTAATCATAGGTAAAGTAATAAAAAGTAGGTAATTAAAACTAATTCCTAAATAAAATGCATGTTTTTTTTTTTTGAAAAAAATCAGGCTCTTAAATTATACATTATATAAAAATGCAACTCATGGCGTAAAAAAATACGTATTTGATATTTTTTGGCATACTCCAACATATTACAGAATGAAATAAATCAAAGGCGGACCCAAATGACCCATGAAAACTTTTCCTGTAAGTAAAATTTAAAAATATTTCTTAAAAATAAGTATCAAAACTTACCTATATATAAAGCATCCTAAAAGGGCAAAATTTATTTATTACACCAAAAATTATTTTATTGTTTATAATCAAAACTTTCTTTGTAATTCAGTTTTTCATTTTGCTCCACTGAACTAAAAAATAAAAAAATAAATCTTGATAATTATTCTAAAGAATACAGCTCCCATAGCAGTGGCCTCGTCATAGGTTAAATTAGGCAACCAACAATACATCGAAGAGGTGTCTTTAGCCGAAGGGACGTGCAGTGTTGGCATATTTTGAAGAAACAATAAAAAACTGAGATTTTATCATATCATACTATTGTTATAGAGGTTTTCTTTTCTTAAAGAACAAATATATTTAAGTCACCTTCTAGTTTGTAGTTTTTTACTTGTTTTTCTACAAAATCATGCAACATCTTGTTAGTGATATTTAAGAATTGGCAACGTTGTGATTTCAGTGAAAGATCGCTAGGAAGTGGCATCCGTGCATTTCCAAAGAGAGGTTGATCTTCTTTGGTTAGCAAGAGGGGATATGTAATATTGCCACGTTTTGAAGAGAAATCCAACAATTCAAATTCTTTTATACTTGTTACAAAGGCATGTATATAACATTTTATTACTTTATTCATTCTTTCGCAACATTGTAATTAAGATTGAGTTGTCTCCTATCATTGTGTCTATTTTATGAGCTTCAAAATTATAGCATTGAAGTAACACTCTTGTGTTTATATAGTATTTGCAAATAATGATATCGTCAGCGTAAACCATTTTCTTGCAATCCACCTCACCAAGAACATACTTACATTTGTTTGAAGATTGTAGACAATGTTGAAGATTGACTAAAATGTGGTTGTCGGACTTGCATTGTCCTTATTTTTGTTTGTTTTTACGATGTTTCGATTAGGTTGTATCTCTCTCAAGTTAATACTTGATAATGATTAGAGATACAACCTCATCGAAACGTCGTAAAAAAAAATAAGGACAATGCAAGTCCGACAACCACATTTTAGTCAAGATATATATACATATATATATATATATATATATATATATATATATATATATATATATATATATATATATATATATATGTTTATGCGGTTTTCACGGATTCCTCCGTGTGAGATGCAATAGTAGTGGATATATCCACATTATGCCGTTGTAGTGCTGAAATCACATTCAGCAAACGTACAACTATATGCAGCTCCGCGTATGAATGAAGTAAAATATATATATATATATATATATATATATATATATATATATATATATATATAATATACAGGGATGGCACCAAATTGGAACGATGGGGTATAACTGAAATTGGCACAAATCAATCTGACTTGAAAATCTATCTCTATTTGCTGAGAACGATCTAAGAAGTAGGATTTTAATATTCACAGAAGTGCATTAGAGAAACCAAACTCATACGATGTCTTTCTCAGTAGAATGCAGTCATCAACCTGATTGAAAGCCTTGCAAAAATCAATGTAAATGGCATCGATCTGACTCTGTTTTTCTGTTAGAAAAGAAACCGTATTGATACTTTGATAGCTTGTTCTGAGTAATATAATTTCGAAGATTTTTGGAAAAATACATACTGTGGAAATACCATGATAGTTTTCAACCAGAGATATATGTAAACTAGTCACTGATTTTTAATAAATGTATATAAAACTGTATAGTTTACCTTTGTGTAAATTAAAAGTAACTTGTTTATCTTTATATATTACAGAATTAGTGCAAATAGAATTCTTGTTCCTATTGATCACTTTTAAAACAATTAGCGTTAATTGTACAGGTTATGGTATAATTCTTGCAAATTTTTTGTTAAATTAACTTTGTAGTATTTTATCAATTTTTTTCAACCATTATATATTTATTATTAATACATTGTTTATTGTTCTTTTTGACTTTTATTTTGCACACACACTGTTCCTTCCTAACCCCACATTTCCTAAATTTAGATAAAATACCGCTGAGCTTTATTATTAATGATTTACAGGAGAGGCTAATTTAAAAATTATGTCCTTCACACGATTTTAAACTTTATTGAGTTAAGGACAAAGTTTAGAATTAATAACCATAAATTCGTTATTAAAATTATAAAATTTGAAAGTAACACAACAAGGGGTCTGGTTCTAGAGCACTTAAATTGAACGTATCCAGATTCATGGATAGTTGTCGGCCCATTATTTGCTCTCCCCGTTCATCAGATCTATATCCACTAGAATACTCTTTTTCTCTTTTTAGGGTGATTTAAAGTCCCTAGTTTATACAGTACCTGTCAAAAATATACAACAAATGGAACAACGTATTAAACAAGGAAATTTTGTGGCTCTATTCAGATGAACGGAGATCATTTCCAACAATTGTTGCAGTTTTTTTACCTTGTGGTTTTCCTCTGTTTCTCTTTCCAGTATAAGGCCACCATGTGATCACTGTTTCTACTCTACCTATCATCTTGCTGTTTCGTGCGAATTCCAGCTTCAGTATAGTGATCATTTCGACTATGTTTGTCACCTTTATTCTGCCTCTTATCCAGTCATATCTCTATTGTTTCAGCGAGATATCCAGCATTAAGCATTCTCTAGTTCCTTATATCACCAGTTTTGATATTATTTCTTCGTGGGACACACTGTATAGAAAGTTATTTTATTCTGGTTAGTGCATGACTCTGGTAAAAATAAAATTGTTTTTCTTATTCACCTATTTTATTTTATTTTTTACTGTTTAGTCACAGGATTTAATTGTCAAAGGGCAGCAGTGAAACTAAGTAAAATCTTTTAAAACTAAAATATACGAATTTCACTTAAGCTTTCCTAAATATCGTTTCTTTAGGGAACTGAAAAATTTTCGTTTTATTGACTGACAAAAAAGTAAATCTAATTTCCTCAACGAGATTTGCAAGAAGTACTCAAAAACATGAGAATAAATGTCTATTGAGATTTCATTCTAAAAAAAGCATTATGCTATTTATCTTGTTGCTATACAAATAAGCGTTATAAATCTAATATATTTTTTACCAAGATATGAATCTATTAACTTAATAGAGAAGGAAAGCTTTCACAGCTTTTGTCAAGTTCAAAATCATAGTTCTTAGGTTTTCAGTGTTTTAATCTCATTGAATAAAGATCCCTCAAGATGCTTCGTGCAACCGTAGGCGAAACGTCAGATAATAATTCTAATTTACCACGTTCTAAACCCCTAAGACCATGATTTTGCTAAAGCTACGATATCAATTAAAATAAGTAATAGATATAATGTTATAAGATTCAAAATTATAAGAAAATTGATTTGGTCTTTGTGTTGTGGGGACATTAAATTCTAAACCTCTTTAGCATTATGCCCCTAATTACGTACATATTCGCAACTCAGTCAAACAGATCTAACTTATTTAATTTTACAATTAAAGTTACCTGATACTTTTTTTAGCATTTTCAGGTTTAATCTTATCCAATTAATTATTTATTCATAATTTTAATTCGAACGATGCATTTTAATTAAAATGCTAACAATATAATCTAGGAAAATTACAGGGCGAAATTTGTTTCTAATTCCTGTAATTGAAAAATCAATAATTAATATGTACAATGTTAATTACTTTTGCAAAAATGTACCGCAGTAATGAAAAGAAGAGTTAATTGCAAATGACAAAAATATGAGGGTAAAAACGGTCGAATTAATTAACTAGAATTCTATATATGCCGTTTTTGGTCATAAAACTGCCTTTCGCCAAATCAGATTTTTGGGGGATATTTATATGTAATTTTTATTTATGTACATGTGTGTAGCTAGTAAATAAAATACTAATATACGATAAAATATTTGACACATATTTAACTGATATTTTCGAAATGTATACAGAGTGATTCAGAAAATAATGGCAAACTTTCGGCGGCTTGGAGCTCACATGAAAATAACATGATCTGTTCATATACTTTTTTCTTTTTCGCAAAATGTCAAGAGATATTCGTTCTCAAATATGAAGTGTGAAATGTAGTCTTCCTAAAATGACTTTTTTCTGGCTTGATAGAATGTAACAAAATTTTAGTTAAAGTTGTGTTAAATAAACTATCTTTATTTTTAACCGACTTCTAAAAGAAGAAGTTTCTCAATTCCTAGATTATTTATTTTTTTATGTATGTACCTCGATTACTCCGGAACGGCGGCACCGATTTGAATGAAATTTTTTACTTTATGTTCAGGAAGTTGCTACAGTGGTTCCATATTTTTTTGGACGAAATTGATGCAGCAAAATCCAAGATGGCGCTGATAATATGGCCGCCAAAAAATTTTGTTTTATCAGATTTTCTCCAAAATTGGTGCAGGGGAGTTTTTGGGGTCGCACATGACTAAAATTATTTAAAAAAAATTTAATATGTCGGATTAAATATGGCGGATAAAAATTTAATTTTATCCGATTTTTTTCAAAATTGAAATGGTGGATTTTTAAGGCTCGCACATAACGAATCCAAAATATTTAAAAAATAAATCAATATGGCGGACAAAAAAATCAACTTTGTCCGGTTTTCTCCAAAATTGATATGGGGGAGTTTTCGAGGCGGCACATGACGAATCTAAAATTATTTTTAAAAAATTCAATATGGCGTATCTAATATAGCGGATAAAAAATTAATTTTGTCCGATTTTTCTGAAAATTGATACGGGGAAGTTTTTGGGATCGTACATTATGAATTTGAGATAATTTAAAAAAAAAATTAAATGTGGCAAATTAAAGATTCTACATCTCTCGATTTTGTTCAAAATCAGTATTTGGGAATTTTTATAAGTGTTAATTATGAATTTAAAATATCAAAATTTTACATTTTTCGATTTTCTACAAAACTGATATAGAGGGTTCTTGAGGGTGTAAATTATGAATTTAATAATATTTTTTCAAGATCCAGTATGGTGGACTAAAAAGTTTACATTTTTCGATTTTGTTCAAATGCGGGACTGAATCGTTTTTGAGGATGTAAATAGCGAATATCAAATTATTTTAAGAAAATCTAATATGTCAGATGCAATATGGCGGTCTAGAAATTTCAAATTTCTGGATTTTATTCAAAATTGTTACTAGGGGCTTTGAAGGGTTCAGATTTAGGTGAGTTTAAGACGTTAAAATTATTTTTTTGAAATTGAATATGGCGGATTCAATATGGTGAGTTGAAAATTTTACCGTATTCGCATTTTTTCAGATTTGGTATTAGGGTAGTTTCGGGGTCGTGTATTACGAAGATGAAGTTAATTTTTTACAACTATTAGGTTGATAAGATACAATATGAGGGATTGAAAATTTAACAGTTTCCGATTTTGTCTAAAATTGATATTGCGGGTTCTTGGGGCATATACAAACTCAATATGTGATATAAAATATATCTGGTTAAGAAATTTAGATCTCAAGTTCTTTAAATATCGATATTGGAAAGTTTTGGGGCCAGTATTACTAATATCAAATTAATTTGAAATTTAAGGTAGTGGATTTTTACTATGACAGACTAATTATTTGTTTGACAGAATTTCACTGGTATTTGGAGAACTCTACGAACCAAAGAATTTTTAGTGGTTCATTTTAGGGTGATTAACAACTTTAGATAAAATGGGTACTTTTTTGTCACCTTAGAGTCATTATGAGGTACACGAATCTCGATGAGTACTAAGTTCAGATAATTTATAAATATTATAATGAATTCAAAACTAAAAATCGGAAAATAAAATTTTTATAGAAAAAATTCAACCGACTTCTAAAAATGCGCTGAGAAAGATAACCATAAATTTTTATTTGAAATTTTTGGAAGCATATATATATATATATATATATATATATATATATATATATATATATATATATATATATATATATATATATCGTGCAAATTAAAATAAGGAAATTATCGGCTGTGCGGACATAGATTGCTGGTAAACATTGCTATCGTTTCAAAGAGTGCTGAAAACTTTAAGACAATGAAGAAACTCTTGGTTCGGAATATGACGTCAGCAATGTCTCGTCCTCATTTGGGGCCCCTCCGGTATATTACAATATAGGGCATGACTGCGAGATGATAGTTTTTCCAATAGGGCTACTTTTCGTATATAGACAACTAAATAACCTTCTACGTCCAACAAGATTCACTTCGCTATCTCATTTCTTTCGAAAAATGTACGCTTTAGTCCCCATTTTTTCAATTTATCTCATAATGGAACGTGACCTTGAGCAGTTGTTGTTGCCGACCGTCCAAGGTGCTGATTGTCTCCGGTCCATGCCTCAGCAGCTTTCGCCACTCAAGAACTCTTGTTCGCGGACAAGTAGAAAATGATAGACTATTTTATTGCACATATACTAGAATATTTACCGTGGAGGTACTAGGTAGGTCTCCTGGTACTGAGATAGATGAAAGAAGGGACTAGTCTCATAGGAAAATTAACAACCCGAATATTTTAAATAACGCTGGATTTTAAAAGACAGGCAATAAGTTTATTTAGAAAATCGAAGTAAAATTTTTACATTCCATATTTTGAGAAACACCTACATATTTATGCAAAAATTTTGTTTTTGTTTACGCTGACACGAAAATATTCTCGATCCATATTATGTTTTTAGTTTAATATAGAATCTTTCAATTTTCCATTTTGCTCAAGCATAGGAAAACATAAATAAAACATGTTTTTGTAGAAGCTCATATTTTTTTTTTTCAACAAGATATTTTGTATAGCATAAAAGTAAAGAAAATTATTCCTCGAAAAATATCCGACAGACGTTTTCCCACAGCATGTTTCTAAAATTGTAGCAATAAAGTCCCTTAGTACATTTTTTTTGTAGTTTTAATAATTTGATTTTTCGTAATTTTCATTTTAAGTGAAATGGCAAAGGTACAAAAAAAGTTTTTGTTTCCAAGGAAAAAATGAATTATTACTAATAAAAAATTCCTTCTTACTTAATAATAAAAAATTACTATAAAAAACCTTTAATAATTCCTTTGAACAGAAGCAACATTTATATTTTTAGAACAAGTCTACAGAATTAGAACAATCTGAAATTGATAATTGAATAAAATTTTTATAAAAAAAATTGAACCGACTTCTAAAAGTGCGCTAAAAAGTGAAAAATAACTATAAATTTTTAAATGAAATTGAAGTCGGCGCAATAGTTATTTCTAAATGAAATATATAACTACTAATTATACCAATTATGGTATGAAAGAAATTACAAACAAAGTATTTTTAATTTATTTGTGCAAATCACATTTTATCAGGTATTAGTTTGGCGCCGACTTCAAAAACTTCAATTCATATAAAAAGGACCCCGCACCAATCAAATAGAAATTGGATCCCGCTCAAATTCGCTGAAAATTCAGTATGTTGTAGGCCTAGATGTCCTGATCAATAGTTCCTATGGTCACAAAGTCCAAAAGTTAATAGTTTTTGAGATACAGATGGATGAATTGCGCCCGCACCAACCAAATGGAAATTGGATCCCTGTTAAATTCGTTGAAAATTCAGTATGTTGTAGGTCTAAATCTCCTGATCAAAAGTTCTTGTGGGCATAAAGTCCAAAAGTTAATAATTTTTGGAATACAGAGGGATACATATGCAGCGTAAAATATTGCAAACTATGTACCAAAATATTGAAATCGCGTAATCATAAAAAAATACTTCAGTCGATAGGTTTAGAATAATGAAGGAAATCACCAATTGTAATCTTGACTATGACCTTTAGATCAAGGGTCAAGGTCAAACATTGTCAAGATGTCATTTTTTATGGAAAAACTTTTTTTTAAGAAGTAGATTTAAAAGATAAAAACGTTTTTTTCTGAGATATTTTTCGATTTTCGTAATATTTGAACCTTATATGACCTTGAGGTGAATGGTCAAGGTGCGACTGGTAGTTTGAATGATTTTTTGAACGCAAAAGTCCATTTTTAACCTCTTTTTTTGGTAGTTTTCTTATTCATGTTATTTTTAATCATCACAAGCTAAGAATTTAGTGACTTATACTAAATTCTAATTTAATCATCAATAGGTTAGAATTTAGTGCCTTATATACATTAAAATACTCGATTTAATTTGAATCAAAGATCATAATAACATAGCAAAGGAACCGCGGTACCAAAATTTTTGAATACGGATTTTTACAAATGATTTTATGAACCGTCGGCATTAGCACTACCCGATGTATACCACGTGGAGGTTGCGCGATCGGATTTTATACATCATACAGCCCTTAAAAAGGGCATCTTGAGAATGTTTGACCTTGACCCTTGATCTAAAGGTTATAGTCAAGATTACAATTAGTGATCTCCTTCACTATCCTAAACCTATCTGAAATATTTTTTTATGATTAAGAGATTTCAATATTTTGGTACATAGTTTGCAATGTTTTACGCTACATACATACACACACACACATATATGTATATATATATATATATATATATATATATATATATATATATATATATATATATATATATATATATATATATGTATTTTTAGAATATGTATTGTACATTTACATTCGCTTACGTTAGCCAAACAAGTTCACATGATAGGGAGAGAGAGAGAAAAAGAGATAGATAGAGAAAATTGACCCTTACGCCTTGCCTATGTAAATGATGAGTCAGGCGGAACTCATCCCTGTGTATTTCAGAAACTACTAACTTTTGGACTTTGTGCTCATAGGAACTTTTGATCAAGACATCTAGACCTACAACATACTGAATTTTCAACGAATTTGACCGGGATCCAATTCCCATTTGGTTGGTGCGGGCGCAACTCATCCCTTTGTATCTCGAAAACTACTAGCTTTTTGACTTTGTGCCCATAGGAACTTTTGATCAAGATATCTAGACCTACAATATACTGAGTTTTCAACGAATTTGACCTTGATTCAATTCTCATTTTGTTGGTGCGGATGCAACTCATCCCTCTGTATCTCGAAAACTATTAACTTTTGGACTTTGTGCCCATAGGAACTTTTGATCAGGACATCTAGACCTACAACATACTGAATTTTCAACGATTTGACCGGTATCCAATTTCCATTTGATTGTTGCGAGGTCCTTTTTATATGAAATTGAAGTTTTTGCAGTCGGCGTCCCGTTATTTTTCACTTTTTAGCGCACTTTTAGAAGTCGGTTCAATTTTTTTATAAAAATTTTATTTTTCGATTTTTAGTTTTGAATTCATTACGATATCCATAAATTATTTGAACTAAAGACTAATCGAGATTAATGTACTTCACAAGGACTTTAAGGTGGCAAAAAAGTATCCAAAGTAGTAAATCACCCTAAAATGAACCACTGAAAATTCTTTAGTTCATAGAGTTCTCCAAACACCAATGAAATTGTGTCAAACAAATATTTAGTTTGTCATAGTAAATCCACTACCTTAAATTTCAAATTAATTTTAGATTGGTAATATAGTTTCCAAAACTTTTCAATATTGGTACTTAAAGAAATTGAGACGTACATTTTTTAGCCAGGTATATTCTATAATGCATACTGAGTTTGTATACGCCCCAAGAACCCCGCAATATCAATGTTAGACAAAATCGTAAAATGTAAAATTTCAATCCTTCATATTGTATCTTTACTTATCAACTTAATAGTTATAATTAACTTCAAATTCGTAATATACCCCCTAATACTAAATATGAAAAAATGCGAATAGGGTAAAATTTTCACCATATTGGATTCGCCATATTAAATTTCAAAAAAATAATTTTAACGTCTTAATCCAATCTAAATCTAAACCCTTCAAAGCCTTCTAGTTCCTATTTTGGATGAAATCCGGAAATTTAAAATTTCTAGACCGCCATATTGAATCTGACATATTAGATTTTCTTAAAATAATTTGATATTCGCTCTTTACATCCTCAAAAACGATTCAGTCCCACCTTTGAACAAAAACGAAAAATGTAAAATTTTTAGTCCGCTATATTGGATTCGCCATATTGAATCCTGAAAAAAAGCTTTTAAATTAATAATTTACACCCTCCTATATCAGTTTTGGAGAAAATTAAAAAAATGTGAAATTTTTAGGACGCCATATTGAATCCGCCAGATTGAGTTTTTCAAAAAATATTTTAAATTCGTAAGTAACACTAACAGAAATCCCCCAATACTGATTTTAGACAAAATCGAGAGATGAAAAATCTTCAATCCGCTATCTTGGATGCGCTATATTTATTTTTTAAAAATAATGTCAGATTCGTAATTTCTGACCCTAAAAAATTCCCCATATCAAGTTTGAAAAAAAAAACGGACGAAATTAATTTTTTATCCGCCATATTGGATACGACATATTGAATTTTGTAAAAATAATTTCAGATTCGTTATGTGCGACCCCGAAAACATCCCCATACCAATCTTGGAGAAAATTGGACAAAATTAAATTATTTTGTCCGCTATATTGGATCCGTCATTTTGAATTTTTAAAAAATTATAACAGATTCGTTGTGTCTGACACCGAAAATTTTCCCATACTAATTTTGTAGAAGATCGGACAAAATTAATTTTTTTGGCCGCCATATTGTCAGCGCCATCTTGAATTTTACTGCGCCAATTTCTTCCAAAAAAATATGGGACCACCGTAGCAACTTCCTGAACACAACGTAAAAAATTTCATTCAAATCGGTGCCACCGTTCCGGAGTAATCGGTGTACATACATAAAAAAAATACATAGTCGACAAATTGAGAACCTCCTTCTTTTAGAAGTCGGTTTAAAATGCCATTAAACTTGAAGCCAAACATTTGCATTTACAAGGTGTACAGATTTTTCCTGATTTTGTGATATATAGTACATTATAAAATACTATATATGTTTCTTCCTATGGGCTAATTCATTCATTTTAGAGGGTAAAAATTATCCTTAAACTTTTCCACAAAGATGTATTTTCAGTAATCTCTTGAAAACTAATCATCCTTTTTTAATGAATCAAAAATTAAACCACAATTTTTACTTATACGAGTTTACATCCCTTTATGTTTTAGGGGTAAATATAATTATTTTGTTAAATTTTTTGATATGAAATTTTCAGGATCATGCGGAAATTGTTAAAATTAAAAAAAATTATATTGATTAATTAAAAAATAGAGCGGACTTATTTCGACCACTTGCGAGTAAACAAACTTGAAGGAATGAACAATTCTGTTATTTAAATTTATCATTATTCACCAATTAGTACATTTAATGATCCTAACTTATCCATCGAAGAAGACAGATTTTTCTGATATTTATAAGTATTTTCAGTTCTCCGCGTTCTTAGTGTGAATAACAAAAGCTATAAAATATATACAAGCAACCGTCTCCTTTGTTAAAGCAACCATTTCACTCTTTATAATATTCATCGTACCGCGGATCGATCATTGGTCAGGATGACGAAAGATGCGGCCATCTTTACTCGCTTCCCAATTAAAATTGCTCATCTCCTACCGGGCCAGATAGTCAGTTCCCTGTTAACCCTTGAGTGGTACTAAGGAACTTGGAAGGGATAGAAAAACTACAAAAATAGGCTAAATGGGTAAAAAAGTGTTCCACCATGCAGATAATAAATGTCATTAATTGACATCGACTGGCTATGTGGAGCAAGCGCAAAAAGAAATTTCGTAGTAAATTTGTTGCATGAAGTTAGCAATGTGAGAAAGGGAAACCAGGGCTGGGTTTGCGACACGATCGGCGTGATCAGAAATTAATTATTTTAAAGTTTAGAACGTACATGGAAAACACTTTACTTAATAATAACATAAAAGTGGAGTGACATATAGTTAATCCCTATGGCCAGATCGTTTTTAACATTGTATATAAGATAAGATTTTATTTAGAATCATGTTTAAATTTCTTTTAAGGTAGTGTTTATTTGGTTAGTCGTTTTATAACCTGAACTTTAAATTGTAATTTTTCAATATAACAACATAAATAGAGGTTTCTCAAATCCAATCCTGTCCCTTGACCTACTGCGCAAGTGCAGCATAGCCACATTGAGGGGAGTACAGAATTACATGAAGAACCAAATTTAGTTTAGGGTATTCTCCTTCCTTTTACCCCTTCCAACTTCCTTGAGTGATACACTTAATACGAGTAAAAAATATACACAATTTTTCGTCGCGCACAAGTCGCATATTTCTCTCGATGCTACCGTATTCCAATGACCGGTTCGTTGGGCTTATAATTTCCCATATATAATCTCTCTTCGGCTTCACGTAGTCAATTCCAATTAGCTCTAACCTGTCTATTTATTTTATTATTTAAATAAAAGTGGTTTTATTTCTCGTCACAACAGATTAACCTATACCATCCTATTTAGGGATACGAGTAAAAGAAGCCTTGCATTATTTTCTCTCTTCAGACGAACTACTACACAGCCTTTCCAGAATTAGAATGTCAAGTTTTGTTGATGGTGGATTTATTAAAGATTATTTACAATATATATTAAAGTTGAACCAGTGACTCTTATTTATTCTCAGCGAAAAGCAATTGAACTAGAGACTTTGGAAATACAACAAGAAAATCCTTGATTTTCCAAGGAGTAGTGGTTTCGGTGTAACCACCATATACAGTAAGTGTCGAACCTCAATGTGAAAATCGTCCCGATGTTACAGCCATCATAGGAGTTTACACCCAACAGCGTATTCTTATATTTATTGAAACGAAAGCCAAGTTAATTGTCGTGGGTAGCTGCTATCAGAAGCGAAATTTTCACTTTATCATCTTAAAGAGTCATCTTGAGTTAATACTAAATAAAATTCCATTGATAAAATATGTTGAGAAAGTTAACAACTGTTCTAAATCTCCAAAATTGAGTATACATCTACAAAAAAGTAATTGTATTTCGGGCACGTCTAGAACCTAAGGCTACATCAATTTTCTTTTATTTACTCGTTTAAGTAATGCAAACAGTTTCTGTAAATATTTGAACATTCTTTTTTGGAAATAATTTATTTAAATAGTAGTCGATCTGAATGTAAATCAGTAATCTTTCGTTCGGTCTGCAAACTAAAAAAAAAATAAAATGTTTGAATGCGAACAAAGTATTAAAAAATAAAATCAATTTAAATTTTAATTTATTTTCGGAAAAACGTTAACATTTAACATTGTTCTAACGAAACCTAATTTAAGTGTTTATATTTTTGAAATTTTCTAGAAAATATTAGTACAGCTTTATATATCTTAATACTGCTGGTAAATTAATGAGATAATAGCATCAAGAGCTATTTGAATAATTTTATGAAATGTGTAAATTTATATAATATTAAATTGATCAAACTTATAATAGTAAATGCTTTTAATTCTTAATATATATCTTGTAGGCTAAAAAGATTAGTTTGATAACAAGCAATAAAATTTTTATAAAGAAAATTGACAAAATGTGATTCGCATAAACAGATTAAAAATACTTTATTTGTAATTTAATTTAGAAATAATTTCATATAAAAATTTATAGTTATTTTTCACTTTTTAGCGCACTTTTTGACGTCGGTTTTATTATTTTTTTAATGATGGCATCCATAAATTATTGAACTTAGTGCTAATCGATATTAGTGTGCCTGGCAATGACTCCAAGGTGGCAAAAAAGTACCTTTTTTTATCCAAAGTTGTAAATCACTCTAAAATGAAACACTAAAAATTCTTTGATTCTTAGAGTTCTGCAAATACCAGCGAAATTGAGTCAAGTAAATATTAAGTCTGTCAAAGTAAATCCACTATCTTAAATTTCAAATTAATTTTAGATTGGTAATAGTGGCGCCAAAACTTTCCAATATCGATATTTAAAGAACTTTAGACGTAAATTTTATATATATATATATATATATATATATATATATATATATATGGTACAGGTAAGCCATCATCTCGATGGTGGTGGAATAGGATAAATTGTGTTCTGTAGCAATTTATTCAAACTGTTCGCATTTTATTTCATCTATATATATATATATATATATATACATATATACATATATATACATATATACATATATATATATATATATATATATATATATATATATATATATATATGTATATATATATATATATATATATATATATATATATATATATATATATATATATATATATATATATATATATATATATATGAATTTATACACGCCTCAAGAATCCCGCAATATTAATTTTAGACAAAATAGAAAAATGTAAAATTTTCCGTTTCTCATATTGTATCTTATCAATCTAATAGTTGTAATAAATTAACTTCATATTCGTTATACACGACCCCGAAAACCCCCTAATACCAAATCTGAAAAAGTACGAATAAGGAAAAATTTTCAAGCCACTATATTGGATTCGCCATATTGAATTTCCAAAAACTAATTTTCACGTCTTAATCTAATCTAAACACTTCAAAGCTTTCTAGTACCAATTTTGGATGAAATTCGGAAATTTAAAATTTCGAAACCGTCATATTGCATCTGACATATCAGATTTTCTTAAAATAATTTTATATTCTCTATTTACATCTTCAAAAAAAATTCAGTCCCACCTTTGAACAAAATCGAAAAATGTAAAATTTTTAGTCCGCTATACTGGATTCAACATACCGAATCCTGAAAAAAATACTTTTAAATTAATAGTTTACACTCTCAAGAACCCCCTATATCAGTTTGCGAGAAAATCGAAAAATATAAAATTTCTCGGACGCCATATTGAATCCGCCAGATTGAGACAAAAAGTCCCCAATACTGATTTCAGAGAAAATCCGCCATCTTAGATCCGACATATTTTTTTTAAAATAATTTCAGATTCGTAATGTGCGATCCCAAAACTCCCCCATACCAGTTTTAAAAAAATCTGCCAAAATTAATTTTTTATCCGCCATATTGGATATGCCACATTAAATTTTTTAAAAATAATTTTAGATTCGTTATGTGCGACCACGAAAACTCCCCAGTACCAATTTTGGAAAAAATCGGACAAAATTGAACTTTTTGGCCGCCATATTGGATTCGTCATATTGAATTTTTTAAAAATATTTTGGAATCGCTATGTGCGACCCCGAAAACTCTTCCACAACAATTTTGGAGAAAATCGGACAAAATTAAATTTTTTTGTCCGCCATATTGGTTCTGCCATACTGAATTTTTTAAAATTATTTCAGATTCGTTGTGTACGACCCCGAAAATTCCCCTATACCAATTTTCGACAAAATCGGACAAAATTAATTTTTTTTGCCGCCATATTGTTAGCGCCATCTTAGATTTTACTGCACCAATTTCATCTAAAAAAATATGGGACCACCGCAGCAACTTCCTGAACATAATGTAAAAAATTTCACTCAAATCGGTGCCGCCGTTCCGGAGTAATCGGTGTACATACTTAAAAAAAAATACATAGTCGACGAACTGAGAAGTCGGTTAAAAAATTTAAATAAGAAACCAGATTTTTTCTAAGATTTTCCAAAAAATTTGGTTACTTAACAGTTTCAATTTGTTTATGAAACTTTCATAATATAAACTTATCTTCATTTTTCTATTTTCATTAATTAATATTAGTAGTATAGTTTAGATTAAGACTCATTGTTTAAGCTAATGGATATTTAGGATATAAATTTTAAATTTTATTTATTTTTGGTTGTTACAATAAATAAAATTCTTTTTGTTTATTAGTTTTTACAACCGAGGAACTGGTATTAATTGCTGTAGTTTCGAACGAAGAAGAGTAAAGCCAACTTAAAAATTGAAATGGCTTTTTCGAGACGAGAGACAGCGTGATAATTTTAATGTTATAATTTGTCTATTCAGTTGTTAAAATAAGTTTTTAAAAATGGAACATTGAAAAAAATAATTAATTCGATTTTAGATACATATAGATATTTATTTGGAAATTATCAAAACCTAAGATATCACATCTTAAATATGATTTAATTTCAGGTTCTACCAGAATATCAGTCTAAAATGCTTAAGATTTTCATCGCGTAATAACTCTTAACATAAATTGTATCCCATAAACTTCTAATTAGAACTTGTCGTGACGCACCCTGTATTTAAATTGGAAATTAAATTTAGGTTTCATGGACCCATTATCTGCCTTATTTGATTTGAATAAGCCGTCACAACCCAACAGTTGGCAAGGTATTAAGGACATTTAAGGCTAAACAATTAAATTAGGGACTGACGGACTATAAAATTTCCATTGCAGTAACCCTCCTTAAGTGGAAATTCTAATATTCCTTGGAAGAATTAAATAAATCAAAAGACTACCTGTAATATAAAAAAGTTATTATTTTGTACCATTTTTAAAATATTATAATTTGTTTACTTTTTAATTAAATGGCTTTAACAAGGGGTTGTCAAAATAGATTTAAAATAACTTTATCATTTCTAGAAAAATATTCTTTAAATGAATGTTTGAGCACATAACAATCCATTAATTTTTAACAAATTTTCATGAAGAACGGGCTGTTAAATCATAAATTTTCATAAGCTCTTAAAATAATTTCTCGATCCGATGAATACAAACTTGAAAAAACTTTGCTTTTTCAAGTTAAAAATCTTCTGTTTTCAACTAAAAAAAAACAAATATTATAGACGCAAATCCCATTTTTCAAACAAACCGTCAACATCTTTGGAAATCTGCTTTTAGACCTGATTGTTATTCACAAAAGCCTGAAATGGGTTTAAAAGTTTTAATACATTTTTTGAATAAATATAAGAACGGCGCCACCATTCGGAAAACTTTGTAAAAGCTGGGACAATGGGAGACCGTGGGAATACACAGACTTTCACTAAAAGAAAAAACTTCTGGTAAAAATTACGAAGCAGAATAAATGAAAAATTAAATTTAGGAAAAAAGTTGACCCGAAAATGTTTAACTTTATGTTTGTGGGAGTAACAAAAGTAAAACATAATTTGTTAGTCATGTAATAAATTTATTTAGATTGTAATCAATATGTCAAAATCACAAGTTTTATCGGTTATTCGGACTCTCAGCGCATGAAAGCTCTAATAAATCAAAATATCAGTAAGAAATAAATGAAATCTATTTGCCGTGTTTAATTAGTTGCCTATATGATATTCTCCTTTCAGGCAGAGGAAAAGGAAATAATATATAAAACAGTTCATTTCCTGCAAATTACAAGTCCGATCCTCTCTCGATACGTGTTTCGATCATCTCATGGTATCGTCAGTGGAGCTGTATCGAAATGGGCAGGTTTTTAATTGTCTCCTGCGACTGTTGTTCTCAATACGATATAACACCACTAACGAGAACATGAGATGATCGAAAGGCGTATGGAGAGAGCACCAGAGTTGTATTTGCAGGAAATAAACTGTTTCTGTGTATTATTTCCTTTTTCTCTGCCTGAAAGGAAAATAACCTATAGGCAACTATGTAAACAGGGCAAATAGATTTCATTCATTTCTTAGTGAAATTTTGTTATTCAAAATTTCGCACTACTTCGATGAATGTATAGATTGTTTCGACTGACGATATTTTTCAGTTTGACATAGAAGTTGGCAGGTTTTCAATATCCTGCCGATATACTTCGACATTTATTTTTTATATAGCATTTGTTTTCAGCGAATGTTGCTTTTGGTTCGATACAGCTTCACTGATGAGATCATGAGGTGGTCGAAACTCGTATGGAGAGAGGACCAGAGTGGTATTTGCAGGAAATAAACTATTTCTATATATTCTTTCCTTTTTCTCTATCTGAAAGGAAAATAACATATGGTCAAATGCATAAAAGCTCTGCCTCAGATTTCAGAAAATTATTTTCAGGGTTATATAAAGTGAACGGTAGAGATGAAACAGAAAAATTTTTAATTCAGCTTTTAAAAAACACCCAGTTGTGGCACAGTTTCTGCACATCCTGACTCCAAAACACATATAAGAACAAATTTGAAAAATCCTGCCGTATTCAGAGTAAGGCAAAGGTCAAGGTTTGGTCTTTACTTTGCAAATAGTAGGAACTTTCGAGTTTTGGTTTCAGGACGTGTATAGTTCTGATCTCTATTTCTATATTTTACGTAACAATTCAGTCGTTTCTCAACCGACATTAATCATAAATTCGTAAAAGTACCAATTAAGAGGACAATCGATATAAAAAGGAAATTATAAATTATCAGAAAACAGCTATAGAAACGCAAATATAAAAAAAAAGGCATAATTAAAAAACAAGAGATGCCAGAAGATCGAAGAGAAAATTATTGAAGAAATTAACGTTTTGCTTACAAATACTCTTATGGAAGCAAGCAAAGAGATAGCAACAATAACAAAAACTATAGCAACTTATATTTCAGGAAAAGAAGCAAAAAATGATCTAATGAACACAAATCAACAAAAGTAGCAAAAACATGTTCTGGAAAATAAAGGATAAATCCAAGAAACGCAAATTGAAAAAGTTGAACAAAATCAAATCTGAAATCGAAGACGGGTAAAACAGAAATAATTAATATTAAGAACGAAATAATTAACGAAGTAAATAATTAAAGAAAATTTTGGACAGCAGTACTATACCAATATATACAACATAGAATAAAAACCCACCAGAAGAACCTCTCAGAGAATTGGAAATCAAAATAACAAACGTCAATTCGAAAACAGAAATAAAGAGAGCGGTGAAGGAAATGAAATGCAATATGTTTGCTGGAAAGAGTTGTAACAACAAAAATATTAAAAACGGGACAAATGTGGGCTGGCATAATCGGAAATAACCTTATAGGTCTACTTGTTTTGGAAGGAAGATTCGATGGTTAGATTTATTCACAATTTTTGTAGCAAAATTTAAATAATTTATGGCAAGATATACCTCTAGAAAGAAGAATGCAAATGGGGACAACTATAACAACTAATTTATTTAACACCAGTATATACTAGAGAAGAACTACTAGCGAGAATAGCACAGCGTCTAACCAAGTACGTAATAATGCAGGAATATTATTTCTAGTACAGTAGGAAAATATTCGAAGAATAAGAAAATATACTGAAGTACAGGGTGAGTCAACGATTGGATGAAGTAAGTTTGTGCCTTTTCGGTGAAATTAACAAAGAAACTATATTTATTGTTTGATACAGTTTATTTTTACGCAGATTTTAAAAATATTTAGGACTCTACAGGGTAAGCCAAAAAACTAGGACAGCATAAAGTTGTATTTTTTTAAATAGAACACCCTATATACGAATCGTATTTTCGATTTAGCTTATAATTTTAAATCTTTTTTATTAAGGGTTTACTATAACAAAACTTTATAGTTTCTGAGATAATTAAGTTTAAAGAAAATAAGTCACATTTTCAAGCATCAATTCAATCCTAAATAACGTTTTCAATTTTGTGACAAATATATTCAAATTTGGAATTTAGCAAGGCCAAGGACAAGTTAATATAATTTTTACCTAATATTTGCAATAAAAGCCACAGGGTGTTGAACACATCGGCTCAAATTTGAACAAGTTTAAATGAATAAATATCTTTTTTTTTAATGGTACACCCTGTATATTTTCATGTTATTTAATAGAGTAATAAAAACCCTAAAAGTTTTGTTCAATATATCCTATACCTATTTATAATAGTTTTTGAGATATTTCAGTTTTTCTTATTTTCCATACTTTTTTACAGAAATAGTCTTCATTATCATAGTAGCCATGGCAAAAACAATGTAAAAGAACATTTTTCTGTGTGTCAAATTTATAACCGCAATCGCTTCTTTTGGTTTTTATGTAGTGTAGTTTGGTTTTTTTTGCATTCATCTTATATTGTAAAATGAATTTTCCAAATAATGAGTTAATAGATATGATTTATACAATAGGAGAAGCTCAAAAAAATTGCCTTCTTGCTCAAAGAATTTACAAAATGAAGTATCCTGATCGACGCCAGCCTAATACCCATACTTAATGCAAAGATTTGATTCTTCTGGTACTCTTGATTATGCAAAACGTAAAGTGGTCAACAAACCAGTAACTAATGAAGAAAAAGAACTACAAGTAATGTTAAATGTTCAGGAAAATCCTTATATTGGTAGCCGTCAGTTAGCAGCATTATGTGAAACATCACAATCCACCGCTAAATCGTACTACCAAGAAATATAGGTATTATCCATATCACATGGAATTACACCAAGAATTGCATGGACAGGATTTTGAAAGTCGTGTAAACTTTTGTCGTACAATAAATGTCGAGATTCAATTAAATCCAAATTTATTATGCAAGGTAATGTTTAGTGATGAAGCTACTTTTAGAAGTAACGGTGCCCTAAATAGACGCAACATGCATTATTATGCCACAGAAAACCCATTTTGGATTAGAGAGGTGCAACATCAAAACCACTGGTCATTAAATGTTTGGTGTGGTATTCATCATAATCGAATTATTGGACCCCACTTTTTTAATGGCCATAGTTACCTGAACTTTCTACAAGAAGAACTATCCCAACTGCTTCAAGGTTTCGATAGGGATGAGCTTGACAGTATGTGGTTCCAGCACTATGGTGCGTCTCCGTATTACCATCGTGAAGTTCGTGCGTTTTTGGACCAACGATATCCGCAAAAATGGATTGGACGTGGGGGTTTCATTGAGGGGCTACCAAGGTCTTGCGACATCATCTCATTAGATTTCTTCCTATGGAGTTATATTAAAAATAAGGTGTATGTTAATCCACCAACAACAGTGGAAGATATGCGAAACAGGATTAGGGATACCTGTAGAAAAATAACGCCACTAATTTTGTCCAGGGTCCGAGAAAATCTGCAAAAAAGACTAAATTTGTGCATTGCACAAGAGGGTCGTTTATTCGAACACTTATTAAAAAGAAATAATTAATCTCAGTATTTAATAGGTAATTTTTTTGTTTCAATTTAGTATAAAAGTAAATATGTATTTGCCTTGTGGTTATTGTTATGTTAATTTTTTCACATTATGTTTAATTAAACTATTGCCGTTGTAATATAACGAATAATGTATTTCATCATATTCAACCACATTCTGTTTGTTTCTGTAGTTTCTTTTTATTATTTTACATGGCTACTATGATAATGAAGACTATTTCTGTAAAAAAGTATGGAAAATAAGAAGAACTGAAATATCTCAAAAACTATTATAAATAGGTATAGGATATATTGAACAAAACTTTTAGGGTTTTTATTACTCTATTAAATAACATGAAAATATACAGGGTGTACCATTTAAAAAAAAAGATATTTATTCATTTAAACTTGTTCAAATTTGAGCCGATGTGTTCAACACCCTGTAGCTTTTATTGCAAATATTAGGTAAAAATTATGTTAACTTGTCCTTGGCCTTGCTAAACTCCAAATTTGAATATATTTGTCACAAAATTGAAAACGTTATTTAGGATTGAATTGATGCTTGAAAATGTGACTTATTTTCTTTAAATTTAATTATCTCAGAAACTATAAAGTTTTGTTATAGTAAACCTTTAATAAAAAAGATTTAAAATTATAAGCTAAATCGAAAATACGATTCGTATATAGGGTGTCCTATTTAAAAAAATTCAACTTTATGCTGTCCTAGTTTTTTGGCTCACCCTGTAGAGTCCTAAATATTTTTAAAATCTGCGTAAAAATAAACTGTATCAAACAATAAATATAGTTTCTTTGTTAATTTCACCGAAAAGGCACAAACTTACTTCATCCAATCGTTGACTCACCCTGTACATGGAGCCCATAATGAACATTCGCCAAAATAATATTTAAATGGATTCACAATTTTTACACTTTAATAACATTTTAAATCATTTGAGCCCCGATTAACCCTTTGAAAGGTTTCCGGACTTGACAATGTCTGAGCTGACAATCTTTCATCATAATATTTAAAATAATTAAAGCACATCAAGACACCCTGCGAATTTTAATTTTACCTGTTTGTGTTTCACGTTAGTAACTTTTGAGTGGTTTGCATAAAAACCGATTTATTTCGAAAACCGCCAGTTTTATCGAAATAAATTAAGAGTACCTTTTTTAAAGATAAATGACCAAGGTATTTAAAAAATCAGTTTTCCGCTCTGTAAAATAACACATGTCAAAAATTAGGCCCAATGAATGTGGCAGTAAGTCCGTTCCTGATTTTTTTGATGACCAAAAACATATACTGTATTATGGTTTAATGAGTCTTTATGGCCTCTAAAATATTAAAATTTCAACTTAGAGCCGATAAGGTAAATCGCTGGGTACCCCTTTAGGGCTCTCTATCTCCGTTAAGGGAACTTTAGGAATTTTTTTCTATGAAAAAGTAAGGGTATTTTGAGCTTCCTTCTATGCTCCCGAGAAATTAGGAGGTATATATATATAGTCGGTTTATAACGTCGTTCTACGTCTTCCGATTTCCAGTCGCCACTGATCCCGATCTTGCCAAAGATCGTTATCCAGTTGCCTTATCCTGATTTCTTCGTCAATTCCTCCTCTCCAACTTCTTCTTGGTCTTCCTGGTTTCCGTCTTCCTCGTGGTTTCCATTCTAATATCTGCTTTGGGAGCCGTTCTTCAGGCATCCTTTGAACATGTCCATACCACGTAAGTTGTTTAATTTTAATGTCGTCCACTATGTCATGTGTAACTCCCATAATCTCCTTAATTCTTTCGTTAGTCACTCTATCCATCCTTGATTTACCTGCCGCACGTCTCCAGTAGTCCATTTCAGTAGCTCTTAGTTGACCCTCCGTCCTCTGTTTGATTTGCCACACTTCGCTGCTATATGTGATAATACTTTTTACTATCGTATTAAATATTCGATGTTTATTAGTTTTTGATACCTGCTGGTCCCATAGAATTCCGTTCATCATAGCTATAGCTCTCCTGCTTTGAGTGCTCCTTTCCTTTATTGCTTTATCCAGTGTACCATCATTTGTTATTTTTAACTCTAAGTATGTGTAACTCTCGCATTTTTTAATACATTGCCCATCCTCCAATTTAAGATCTTGCTGAATCCCTCCAATACACATGTATTCGGTCTTTTTTATGTTAACCTCCAGACCCCACTTGTTATATTCTTCGATTAACTTCCTTGCCATGTAGTTGAGGTCATCGTACTCCTGAGCCACCACTATTTGGTCATCTGCGAAGCATAAGGTGTACAGCGTATTATCGTTTAATGGAATACCCATAGCACTACATTTCCTTTTCCATGGTTTAAGTACTTGTTCTAAATATATTTTAAACAATGTGGGTGATAGGCAACATCCCTGCTTAAGTCCTCGATTAACTTTAAATCCGTTCGACATTTGATTTTCCAATTTTACATGTGCATTACTATTTTCATAAAGGTTCTTGACGGCTTTAATAAGGGTCGCACTTATATTTGTTTTCTCGAGGGCTTGCCATAAGCGGTTTTGTGGTACACTGTCATAAGCTTTTTTAAGATCCACGTACAAAAGATGAACTTCCTGATTGTAAGCCAGCTTCTTTTCGATTACTTGGGTGATAGAAAACAGATGGTCCATAGTGGATCTTCCTGCTCTAAATCCGGCTTGCTCCTCGGCCTCCATGTCTTGGTATTCCAGTTCTATCTTTTCCTTTATTACTTTCCCGTATATTCGGCTTAAGGTACTCGTAACGGCTATACCTCTGTAATTTTCACATTCATCCCTTCTTCCTTTTTTGTGTATGGCGGATATTAGTGAAGTTTTCCATTCGCTGGGTAGCGTGCTTCCATTTAGGCATTTCCGAAATAAATTCGTCATCTGTTCATACAGCTTTCTAGTTCCGTATTTTATCAACTCTGCTGGGATATTACCGGGCCCTGGCGCTTTTCCGTTTTTCAGTGATTTGCATATCTTAATGACGTCGTTTAGGTATATTCTACATGGGGAAGCTATTACCTGTATGTGTTATTGTTTTTCCTCCTTCTGAAATTCCACCCTATCTTCCTGGAGCAGAACGGAGAAATACTTATCCCATTGTTCGAGTGAGATTGGTGCAATTACATCTTTTTTCTTTTCCTGTCTCAGGGATTTTATAATTCTCCAGCTTTCCGTACTTCTCGTAAACCCTATATTTAATGGACACCCTGTAAAAGTCTTTTGAAGTGTCGCGTTTTTAAATTTCGTTTATTACACACTATTTTCTTCAAAAATAATTCCAACTACCTATTTTGTGATTCATTTTTCGTCTTTACTAAAATTTTATAAAAGCATTCTACTGGATACGAAAATATAAATCAATCAACATAGCATTAAGTGAAAAAGCTGGGCACTTTTAAAATTAAATTTTGTAGCGTTAATTTTATTAACCTTTTTTCTACTTTGTATTCGGGTTTAATATTTTAACTAAATTAAAAAGGGCTAGAGTGGAGCGAATTTACTTCTTGACCTAGTTAAATTTGTTATTATTATTATGGTATAAATTATCGGATAATAAATTTATTTCGCATAAAATATTGTGAAAATGTGATAAATACATTTTTGGACAAAAGAGGGAAAATTAATACAATTTTTATGATACAAATGTAAAATGTGAATGAATTCATAAATTTAAAATTGCGTTTCAACAATGTTCACGTGCTAGAAATTAGGTTCTTAAATAAATTAGAGAATTTTTGTCTTTTAGAATAGTTCTTTTCATATTATGTAATCTTAGTGTTAAGTGCATAATTATTGTCGCTGTTGAACAAAATCGGGCTTTTTATATATACTCACTTTGAAGTTCTGATGAGGGGAAATAAATTTCTCGAAAGCTAGATTAAGAAAATAGAGTTTTCTTTTCTGGCCAACCATCCTTCTGACTGCAGTCCCACAAAAGTTCCTTAAACCTTTTGGTTTAGTTGGCTTTTTCTTAACTAGTCCAGTCACGACTTTATATATATATATATATATATATATATATATATATATATATATATATATATATATATAGTTACTTTTTAAAATTACTTTCATATTATATAGGGGGTTCCAAAAGCTTTGAACGTATCAAAGTTGTGTTTTTTTAAATGGAACCCCTCTATATTTTTGTAATTTTGAATTCTCCGATCAAAATAGGTGCCTGTTTTAATAAGGTTTATAGTACCTTAACCTAAGGTAATTTACAACTATAAAAATAATAATCAGGAATATCTTTACAAATATTCGGGAATTCGGAACGCAATTTATAATCGTCCAACAGACTATAACAGCAATAATGGTAATAAGATATTAACATAGCATAAAACAGAAGTAAAATATTTGTAGTAGATATTCGAAATATCGACTCTCCATTTCCAAACACTTACATATCCTTTTTTCGAAACCACTGCTAACTCTGGACATTTGCAGGGTTGCAGTTTGAAAAGCGTCTCTTATGTGCATTTTCATATCTCGTGGTGTTGTCGGGAGGGGGGGGGATAGTAGACAATTCCTTTTATGTATCCCCATAAAAAGAAAACTGGTGATATTAAGTCTGGTGATCATGGAGGCCAATTTGGAAATTCGTCTCTCCCAATCCACCTGTTTTGAAAATTGACATTTAAAAATGGCCGAACTTCGCGATGATAATGAGGCGGAGCTCCATCCAGTTGAAGCCAAATAGTGGTTCTAATATATAAAAGGACATCTAATAACACTGGAAGTTGGTGTAAAAGAAAATCTCAAAACATCAAACCATTTAAATGTCCTTCAAAAAAGTACGGTTCAATTAAGTATGGACCCAGTATTCCTCCCCACACATTAACGGACCACCTATACTGGTTTCTCGTAACTCTTTATTCATGCGGATTTTAATCAGAATAGTAATGGAAGTTATGTTTATTCACGAAACCATTGTTTTGGAAAGTACATTTATCGTTAAATAATACATTATCAAAAAATTGTTCATTTTCTGCCACTTTATCTAACACCCAGAAGCAGAATTCAGTTCGGTTGTCAAAGTCATTTCCGTGAAGCTCTTGACAAAGCTGGATTTTTTAAGGATGAAATCTGTATTTGTTAAGAATCCTTGAAACACTTGCTTGGCCAATGTTAATATTTTCGGATATATGATAATCACTAATATTGGGATTTTCGATCGCTGAACTAAATACAGTAAAATATTTTTTTCATCCTCAGTGACAGGTTTTTTTTATAACTGGTTTTTTATAACTGCCACTTCTACTTTCCTTAAACTGGTTTAATAGTCTCACACAAATGGCTGGTTTAGGATGATTTCTGTCAGAAAACCTTAAAGCATAGACTTGAGAAGCCAATTTTGATGACATTTTCTGCATGAAAATGGCAGTGGACTGTATTTTGGGCGCTGGTAAAGATTTTAATTTTAGTTAAAATATACGACGAAGGTATTTTAACGGATTTAGCTGGCATATAGAGGTTTTAACACTCGCGTGATATATTAGTGTTCGCAACACGTGTGTTTCGCTGAAGGTTCAAATGCAAGATGATAGTGTTTTCTACCATCTACCGTTGAGGTGCGTGCGATACTTCTTGGCCATTTTGGGAAGAGATTGTCATATATGGCGCGAAACAACTCGTGACGCGAAAAAGGATTAAAATAAAATTAACTTCAGTTTGCTTAAATATAAACTTGGAGATATGTTAATTTTACCCAGAAAAATATAACTTAAAATTAATAATTCGGAAAAACGGAACATTCTCCAAGGATAAAAATCATATCAATAAGCTCTTCCTTTGGATAAATCTTCATTTTGACAAAGAAATAACACAACAATATTCAAATAATTCAATTCAATAAATAAAGTTTCACAGTTACAAAAAATAATACCGCTATTATAGCAACAGGTTTTGCAAACTAAACTGACAGATTAAATGAATTATCTGACGTTTCTAAATACCATAGGCAACTAGATACATTAGAACATTTATTCAAAAAATGCAAAATGGTGCAGAAAACGACTATTTGGTGTATTCTGTGAAAACGCAAAAAATTAGCTATAGAACACCCTTATATCATTCGATAGGTATTTAAAAGTTAGATTTTCTGGTAAGTTAAAAAGTATAGCGTTCTATTCAAAATAAAATATGATTTATTGTTACACTTCACTGTAAATTTCGAGTACATAAATGAAATAGTCCTTAAGTATTTGAAACATGAATTTTAAAAATATCCCAAAAGTAAAACTTTTTGAAAGTCACGTATTTTGGCCGTAATATTCCGTGTCGTATAGGGTGAAGAATCCTATATATATATATATATATACATATATATATATATATATATATATATATATATATATATATATATATATATATATGAAAGTATAAAAACATCATTGTTTTATGTACTGCGTGATAGGTGGTGCCATCCTGCTGAGACAACATCTCAGACATTCACTCCATTCAATTCTTGCAATCAACATGCAATCCTAGCATTCTCCATGCGAAGTTACGGAAACACCTTCATTTTCAAAAAAGTGACGTCAAATTATGGATCGTAAGTTCTTGCAAAGTATGTAGACTTTCTACTCGCCCAGATTCCAGAATTCTGCTTGTTGGTCTAGGGTTAAAGTTAAAGTGAGCCTCGTTATTAAAGATGATTTTGTTTTACAATGCCTCGTCCACATGAAGTCCAGTTTGTAAAATTTTTTGATATGTCCATGGTCAGCAGGATATATTTCTTGAGTTAGCTGGATCGTGTAAGATATTTCGCTGTTCTGTGATGCTAACACGCACAGCTGTGATATTTTCAAACGAACTTTTAGGGCAATAATTGGTAGCTTTTGAGTTGTCTTTCAGTGAAAACATTTGTTCAAATTTCTTGATTAAATTTTCAATACACGGTCGATAATGCGCACAAAAAATGTAATGTCGTACCTTGCGAATCGTTTTTGTAAAATTTTCTTCATCTTTGTAAAGGTTTTCTTTTTGGTTTCAGTCTAAAAGCTATCAACTATGGCTTACTCAACAATTTACCGATGAAATTAGTGAGTGAACAATTCGAAATTAAAGTTCCTATTTATTAAGACATCTATTATTTGCTCTCTTGCAACGTCTTATTTTTATCATTTAATCTTTTTTTCTTCATTTTCTCTTTTCATCATAAGTGAATGACACATTTACTTTAAAATATGAATCGATTCAAAAAAGAGACTTTCCTTAATACGTCTATTTATTATATCACGCAGACACCTCGAATCCCAGCTAAAACATCAAATAAATATCACCCGATTTTACAAAATTCAAAATCCATGTTGAATAAAACACCTTAAATAAAACTTTTGGCTTAAACCCGAACCTAAAAATGAAACCGATATTTGCAAATTCAAGATACAAGAACGTGCCTCGAATTTAAAAGATGCTAGATGGGATGTAAAGTGGCTGACATTTTAACAAAAGGATAAATTATTCTAAGTAAAGTTGTCGAAGGTTTGTTTAGGTTAACAGTTTTACGTTATTCCCGATAAAGAAATCTGTTGGAGATATTGTTGTATTTTGAAAACTTATTCGGCAAAAGGACGTTGTTTAAAATATCACAATCCCTTAGGCAGAAACGTTTTTTGCAAGTTCACTGGAGTAGTGTGAAACTTAAAGATTAGGATTTCAATAAAAAATAAATAAAGGGTCTACCCGATTAAGAGGGTGGAAACTGCCTCCTCAGTAATAAAAAAATAAGAAACATCCGGTTGTTCTACATCAAAAATTATTCACACAAAGAAATTTTTTAGCCACTTTTATAGTCACATAACTTCAAAAAAAAACGTCTTTTTCTTTTTTTGACGATATTTTCGGTTCTAGTCATCGTAGAAACTTTTTTTATAGGTTTTCTTATTACCTACAACAAGATATTTCTTACAAAAATTTTTGGCGCGAAATTAAAACATTTATGGGTGTTCGAAAATTTTAAATTCAATAAAATAAAAACTAGGACAATAGCAGGGCCGAAAAATAAATATGTTGTTTTTTAGACGCCAAGTTATGTCCATGATTTTTTCAGATTTTTAAAAGTGGTAAAACATAGTTAAAATCGCAAGAAACGGCATTTTTTAGCATTTATTTGCATTTTAATCGTTGTCTGAAAACCAGGTATATATATATATATATATATATATATATATATATATATATATATATATATATATATATATATATATATATGGCGTTTTAACCAGTTGTAAATCACCCTAAAATTAACCATTAAAAATTCTTTGATTCTTTGCATTTTCCAAATACCAGTAAAATTGTGTCAAATAAATATTTAGTCTGTCATAGTAAGTCCACTATTTTAAATTTCAAATTAATTTTAGATTGGTAACATAGGCCGCAACATCTTCCAATATTGATGTTTAAAGAACCTGAGATGTAAATTTCTTAGCTCGCTATATTTTATACTGCATATTGAGTTTGTATACGCCTTAAGAACCCCACAATATCAATTTTCAATATTTAAAGAACCTGAGATATAAATTTCTTAGCTCGATATATTTTATACCACATATTGAGTTTGTATACGCCTCAAGAACCCCACAATATCAATTTTAGACAAAATCGGAATATGTAAAATTTTCTGTCCCTCATATTGTATCTTATCAATCTAATAATTGTAAAAAATTAACTTCATATTCGTAATACGCGACCCCGAAAACTCTCTAATACCAAATCTGAAAAAACGCGAATAAGGTAAAATTTTCAACCCACCATATTGCATCTGATATATTGAATTTCAAAAAAAATATTTCAAGTCTTAATCCAATCTAAATCTAAACCCTTCAAAGCCCCTAGTATCAATTTTGGGTGAAATCCGGATATTTTAAACTTCTAGACTTATATTCGCCGAAAAAACGATTCAGTCCCACCTTTCAACAAAATCGAAAAATGTAAAATTTTTAGTCCTGTATCTTGGATTTGCCACATTGAATCCTGAAAAAATACTTTTAAATTCATAATTTACCCCCTCAAGAACCCCCTATATCAGTTTGGGAGAAAATTGAAAAATGTAAAATTTTTAGGACACCATATTGAATCTGCTAGATTGAGTTTTTCAAAAAATATTTTAAATTCATAATTAATACTAACAAAAATACCCTAATAATGATTTTAGACAAAATCGGAAAATGCAGAATCTTTAATCCGCCATCTTGAATTTTTTAAAAATAATTTCAGATTCGTTATGTGTCACTCCGAAAACTCTCCTGTACCAATTTTGAAGAAAATCGAATAAAATTGATTTTTTCGTCCGCCATATTGAATCCGATATATTGAATTTTTTAAAAATAATTTTAGATTAGTTATATACGATCCTGAAAACTCCCTCGTACCAATTTTGGAGAAAATCGGAAAATATTTATTTTTTGTCCGCCATATTGGATCCGCCATATTGAATTTTTTAAAAATATGTTGGATCCATTATGTGCGACCCCGAAAACTCCCCCACACCAATTTTGGAGAAAATCAGACAAAATTAAATTTTTTTTGTGTTGGATATTACTGCACCAATTTTATCCAAAAAAACACGGGACCACCGCAGCAATTTCCTGAACATAACGTAAAGAATTTCATTCAAATCGGTGCCGCCGTTCCGGAGTTATCGGTGTACATACATGAAAAAAAAACATACATACTTGACGAATTGAGAACCTCCTTCTTTTAGAAGTCGGTTAAAAATGGAACCAAAATTACAGTTTCCCTATTTAGTTAAAAACGTCTAATTCCGTGAATTGCAGTTCGACCTAGGTTCGCAAAAAACGTGAGTTTTATTATATCGGCACCAAAAACAAAGTACTCTTGTTGCAAACGTTTCTAGTACGAAAGAAATAAATATCTTGAACTTGTCAACTTTCACTTCGCTAACACATTGATTCTTTACTTGAATATTAATTTAATGATTTTTGGATTTCGTGGTGAAATTAATTGTAAAATATTTCGAAATATGGAATACCTGTTTATTAAGTATGCAGATATGTATCTGATGTATTGTCCAAATTTTTTAATTAACTCTTATTTATATGACGACACGCGATATAATTAAGTTATTAAAAAACGTTATTTTAAAAAGGAAAGTTTAGTGCGAGTAATGAATATTATGGAACTAAAAACACAGCTAAGAAATTTAATACACTTTATAGGCTTCAAGATTTAATTTTAAAAATACGGGCTTTTCCACGTAATGCACGTATGATTGATTTATGTTTCCTTTGCCAGTAAAACACTTAAGAAAATAAACTCCCCCAAGTAATGAGGTAACAGTTAAAAAGTACTTAGAAATATAAGGTGATTTAATCAGATGATAACACTTGGCACAAACCTTTGTTATAGTCTCAATTGTCTCTCTAATTTAGATACGTACATGTACGTTTTTATGTATTTTACTATGCTAGAAGAATCTCGCCAGTGTGAGAATAAGAATGGTACAAACAAATAATTATTTAAACGTTTTTTGGGTAAAAAATTGTTGGATCGTATTCCTTGAGCGATTTAAAACAAAAAAATTTCTTGCGACAAATCATAAATTGTGCAAAAAAATATATAGCCCAGAAATACTCAACCCTAAAAAGACAAGAACCCTTTTAAATCCTTTGAAGGCTGGTAACAATAAACGACGACTAGAATAAAATGTTAAACTGCAACCTTTGAGTATATATTCTCAGTTGGAATTATTAGCCAGGTAACAAATAACCATTTGTGAGAATGAAGGTGTATTCCGATTACTCGAAAATAACAGAAGTCTCACGACACGGATCCTAGCGAGAAAAAATGATAAAATTGCACCGCAGTCAAATTAAATTTATATATTATTTATTTAATGTTCATTATTATCTTAGAGCGATATGTATAACAAAACTCCTTCTTATATTATCATCCCCTAAAATTTTCTGTGTTATTATAAGTATATTCTTTTGAGTAATTATCACTTTCAGTTCTATCACTTAAAGTAATCATGATCACTTCGACCCAATGACAAGTAAATGCATATTAAAAAGAACATGAAGTTATCAGTTTCACTTTTTTCACTTTGATCAGTGATAATTTACTCAAAAGTCTATTATATCACATAGTATAGCCTTTAAATAAATTATTTTTAAATAGTGAAAATATAAAACAATCACCACAATATATTTATCACAAAGAATTCATTTAAGATGGAATGGCAACAGAGTTCTGCATCAAAATCTTCTCTCTGCCAATATTCATATTTTGTGAAATTATTATTTAAGTTTGGAAATGGATTTGAAATAAAAAAGCATCGCACTCTTTCTAATGTCATGGCAAGTTTTAAAAATATGGCAGCAATGCAGAAAACTAAGGTTTATGAAAACTTTTGTCAAAATTTTGTAAAAAAAAAACGAAAATGTGTGTGTTTTTCCTTTGTTGTTTCTACAGCCCGTTTTATCTTGGAGATGTCGGATCTAGTTTTAGTTGTATAGGTCATAATAAGTCGCATAGTGCTTTTATCTATTCTAGATTTCATTTATATATTCAATGGCTTCAGTGATTGGATGCGAGACTTCATTTTCAACAGCTGAATCATTTCAGCTTCATTTTGAGCAAAGAGCAACGAGTCACCAGCATAGCAAAGTCTTGTGGTTTGTTTTTCAATAGTTGCCTATTCTTTACCACTGCGAATTTTCTTAATGGCAGTATTCAACATAACCTTGAACGGCAGTGCACTCACAGAATAACTTTCCCGATTTCCAGTATTTACGGGAATTTTGTCTGAAAGGTTTTCTTGAATGCTGTTCTCTCGATAAACATTTTCGGCAGTCATATTGAGATTCCTCAATTGCAGAGTAAGTATATAGCATATTTTAATTGAATTATATCGAAATAAAATTCAAGAAGGCTGTCTTGTTGTATCGAAATGACTTTTCAATAATTTCTCATTGAGAAGACCGCACAAGAATAACTAAAACCAGTTTTGAAACTTTGTTGTTTATTGACCAACGTTGTGTGAAAAACTATTTTGATGGTCTGCAGACCCAGTTTCAGTGAGGTGGTTAAAGAGATTTATTCCTCTGAAATAGGATGGACTTTTCAGTCTCCGCTTTTAAGCACCAGAATTGTCATGCTTGTAAGAGGTTGTGATCTTTTGTGTGGTTACTGTTTCCTTCACTAAATCATCACCACCGTATTTTAATAGCTCATTAGGAATTTTATTTCCTCTTGGTGAATTCCAATTCGTTTTCAATATTTTTATAGCTGCTGTAAAATCTTCTTTCGTGATTGTCGATTCTTAATCTATATTTAATTGTTTATTATCCTTCTTGAGTGTCACCATTGCTTTAAATGCGCTGTAGCTTAATGAGCATTTGTTTTTCATATTCGTAAAAATTCGTTGTACATTCATTCCAAAGTTGTTCGCTATTATATTTTATGTGGTAACTTTTAATTGCTGTGGGTTTTGCGAATTGCCATTCCCAATACATCTAGAATATGCCACAAGACTCTTCATTGTTGTTTGATTTACATTTTGGGACTTTAAACAGAGATAATATTAATTTTTAGGTGATACGTGTTCCAAATCTAATATTCATTCCGACTGGTTGGTACCTTCTGTAAGAAAATCCCTGTTTACTATATAAAAATATTCTCACTCTGGCTGTTACTCGTTTCCCTCGTCGCCTCCCTCGAATATCAATCTTTTTAATACCTGTGAACTTTCTCCTCTTATTTTTTGAAGAACCCATATTTCTATATTTCTTTCTTTCTTTCAGTTCCTCTTATTCCTGTTATCGAGTGATTTGCATTAATATTCTTGTTCACTTTTTATTTCATAATACTGTGAATGCCATATATATATATATATATATATATATATATATATATATATATATATATATATATATATGTTATGTCGGATATTCTCACGGGTGTGATGTGTAATCGAAGGTTTTCGGGCATCCCGTGTATGTGCTGAGTCCCTTTCAGGACTGTAAGGCAGCTGACGTTTCGGTGAAATCTCATTCACCATTTTCAAAGCTCACTGTATGGCGTCTACGAGCGAACTGACGCCTGCGACCCCGGTGTTGTCGGTACCGTGTGCGCGTCGGACGTGTTCGTTTTCCGAATGGTTCCGAACCAGGTGGCGTGACCTGCTGCGCGTCATCGGCCCTGTTGCCAGTGTTTGTGGTTGCGTTGCCGAGTTGTATTCTCTTTTGTTACTACGTGGTATTGGTTGATGTTTTGTAAGCAGATTTTTCCAAGTATTAGGCACACGTTGGCTGTCATCTCTGCTATTTAAGTTGTTGGGCCTCTTTGCAATTTCAATAGCCTCCCTTATAACCCTTGTGGACAGGTTTTCACATCTCGATAGCATTTTTGTTCCCGAGAAACACAGGACATAAGATAAATTTCTCGGGAACAAAAATGCTATCGAGATGTGAAAACCTGTCCACAAGGGTTATAAGGGAGGCTATTGAAATTGCAAAGAGGCCCAACAACTTAAATAGCAGAGATGACAGCCAACGTGTGCCTAATACTTGGAAAAATCTGCTTACAAAACATCAACCAATACCACGTAGTAACAAAGAGAATACAACTCGGCAACGCAACCACAAACACTGGCAACAGGGCCGATGACGCGCAGCAGGTCACGCCACCTGGTTCGGAACCATTCGGAAAACGAACACGTCCGACGCGCACACGGTACCGACAACACCGGGGTCGCAGGCGTCAGTTCGCTCGTAGACGCCATACAGTGAGCTTTGAAAATGGTGAATGAGATTTCACCGAAACGTCAGCTGCCTTACAGTCCTGAAAGGGACTCAGCACATACACGGGATGCCCGAAAACCTTCGATTACATATATATATATATATATATATATATATATATATATATATATATATATATATATACATATATATACGCCATATATAAGTGAAGTAAAATGCGAAACAGTGAATGCAAACCTTGCTCCATCATATTATTTCTGTGTTAGAGGTTGCGCAGTTAGAATAAACTGTAATAAAACACAATTCATCTATTCCACCACCATCGAGATGGTGGCCTACCTGTACCACCATATCGAGAAGAAAGTGCATGCTTCCTTCCGATCTGTCCTTTGCACAGCTAGGTGCATGTCGATAACCTGATGAGTCTAGTGAGAGACGAAACATGTATCTCTGCCGTATCACTGTGGCGGGGAGGGTAAGCTTTGACTGATGTTTCAAACCCAAACGGGATACCAAATGATACACTTTTCAAGTTAGAGCTTTGTGAATTATAATGAAATTTTGAAATGTTGCACTGTCGACAAGACAACTTTTGAGAAGAAGTCAGGAATGGACTCGCCACTAAACTCGTAGTCTAAAATTTTGACGGGTGTCAGTTTGCAGAGCTAGAACTCAATTTTTCTTTAAGCTGTTATCTGAAAAGAAGTTCTCCAAGTTTATTTCGAATACACCAACTATTTTCGAGAAAAATTAATTCTTTTACATCCAAGAAGAGCAAGAAATCTTTAGCTAGAAGAGCTTAATTTGTATTAGGAAAAAAATTATTTCAATCACCATAATTATTTTGACGTCTTCTGTACACTGCTGAGAATTTGACATGTATTGAATGAATGGACAAAAAGTGGTGATACTTAATCATCGATGTCTAGGCCTCGTTGGGCCTTTGACATCCCTCCATAGCTGCAGGTCATTCGAGGCCGATAGCCTTTTCGAATCCAAGAAGCCACGTTAATTGAACTTACCTAACGACTTCCGGTAACAAAATTGTATCTCCGAAGTGTCTTTGCCTCAGTACGTTGAGTACTCGGTGCTTTCTGAAGACATGGCAACAGTTTCATCCTCATCCAGACACCATCTGTGTATTAACGGTGAAGTTCTTGATAGAAGCAAGAAACAACTAAATACCCACTTTATATGGAAACACCTTGTGTTATTTATATCATATAAGATATATATTTTGAAAAACGTTTTCTATTAAACTTAAAACAAACTAAATTTAATAGCCTGACTTTTCTTGGCAAAATGTTCGGTCCGTAACTTTTCAACTTCTTTTCGAAGGGTAAAACTTGTATGACAACTTTAATATAAAACTTCTAAAATCACTTTAAGGAAAACTAGGGAAACTTTTAATATACAAGTCTCGAATTTAGATTTATTAGAAAAATGTTCGCACCTGCAATTGGTAGGACCAAATTGGTTTATTGAAAATATTTTTCCACATACGGGTATAGCCAGTTTTGTGCTTCACAAAACAACATCTTATTAAAATTTATTTGATCCTACAAAAACATATTTTATTTATGTTTACAAATACTTGAACCAAGAGGGAAATTGGGAGATTTTATATTAAATGGAAAAAAAGATATAAATCGAAAATTTATTCGAGTTACGGTAAACAAAAACAAAATTTCTGTATAAATATGTAAGTTTTTCTAAACATTTGAAGAGATGTAACTTTTCTTTCCGTTTTCAACCAACTCTTTTTTATCTGTAACAGTAAGGTGAAACTTAATTCTTAAATCCAGATGGTACAATTCAAAATTATTACAGAAATCTCAAAATAATTTTTAAAAAATTTGTATCTGGCTGCACTTATTTTAAAAAATCAAAATTTTAGTATAAAATAAATTAAACCTATCTGCTGTGTTTAACTAGTTGTTTATATGTGTTCTCTTTTCAAGCAAAGAAAAAGAGGAAAGTACATATCTTCTTCCTATAGTGCCGTGCACCTATAATGCGTTGGCGATTATCTTAAGGCCAGACGTCCATCTTTATCGGCATGATAAAGCTCACCAATGTTATTTATGCCTGTCCAGAGCTTCATATATCATAGCTAGGAAATTTGTTTGCGAACGTCTGCTCTCTTACCTTCGATGTTCCCTTGAATAATTAGATGAGGGATTGAATATTTTTTTCCTCTCAGGATATGACCCAGGTATCCGATTTTTCGTGCTTTGCTCAAGTTAAACAGTTCTCTTTCAGTATTCGCTCTTCTCCAGATCTCTTCATTCCTCACCTTATAAGTCTATGGAATGCGGAATATTCTTGGAAGGATTCACATTTCGAAAGCTTGCATTGACCAACAAAAAGATATATCTATATATATATATATATATATATATATATATATATATATATATATATATATATATATATGTATATATGCCAGCTGAGATGTTGCGAATATATATATATATATATATATATATATATATATATATATATATATATATACTTAGAATATTCTAAGCTATTTGCAGCGTTTTAGAAGTTGCTGTTGTCAATGTCAAAGTTTTGGCACCTTAGGTCATAACCTGTAACACACATTGGTCAAATGTTTTACGTTTTATTAAAATTGGTACATCGCTTTTAAAGATATCTTTAAGTTTTCCATAGGCTGCCCATGCGAGATTTACTCTTCTCCGTAGTCCGCATGTTTGATTATCTCTTATGATCTTTATTTCGTGTCCGCGGTGTATGTATTTTTCCACAAGCTCCACTTCGTTATCTCCAATATTGATATTTCCACTAAGTACCACATTGGCGCACACTAGCTGAAGTTCATATAACATTGTACATATCTCCTTGAGTTTATCGGAAAACAAAACTATGTCGTCCGCTAACCTCAAATTTGTTAATCTTTGGCCGTCTACATTCAGGTCTCTTTTTTCCCAGTTAAGTTTTTTACAAGCATATTCTAGTACTGCAGTAAACATTTTAGGCGATAAGGTATCACCCTGTCGAACTCCTCTGTCAATTGGGATATAATCCGTGCTTTTGTGTAGTTTCACCGACATAGTTGCATTCCTGTATATATTGTAAATTAACTTTGTGTATCGATAGTTAATGCGGTATGCTTGTAATGCTTCCATAATTTTGTCAAGCAATATCGTATTAAAGGCCTTATGGAAATCTACAAAAGCCAGAACGAGTGGTCGATTGTATTTGAAAGTTTTTTCTATTACCGTTTTAATGTTCTGTAGGTGATCGTTTGTTCCAAACCCAGTACGAAACCCCGCTTGCTCTATTTGTTGGTAGAAATCATGGAGATATACTTTTTTGTAAATCAAAATTACCTCAGCACTGTGCCACTTGTCGGGCATTGTACTGTCCAAAAGGCACATCAGTAACTACACCATCTTCTCCTGGAGATTTGTTATTCTTAGTTTTTCTTAGGGCTAGTTTTATTTCGTCTATTGTGACTTCCGACATTTGTGCTGATCCTTGGTTGACAATGCCCTTTTTCCTTGTCAATATTTCTGATATTTGATCTTTGCTATTCTCTTTGTTTTGTTTGGGTAATTTGTAAAAATCTTCGACTACTTTAAGGATTTCTTCTCTGTCTGTTGAAAACTCACCATTCTTATCATTCACTTTGATTATTTGTCTTGTTCCCGTCCTTAATTTTCTTTTCAATACTTTCATACTTTTATTGTTCTCAATGGTATGTTCGATCTGTTCTTGATTGTATTTTTGAGTGCTGAAAACCATCTACATCTGATGGTTTCATCCATGGTCTCCCTTTGTTCTTCTTTTTGATCATATACATATGTATATATATGTGAAATCTCATTCACCATTTTCAAAGCTCACTGTATGGCGTTTACGAGCGGCCTGACGCCTGCGACTCCGGTGCTGTCGGTACCGTGTGCGCGTCGGACGCGTTCATTTTCCGAATGGTTCCGGCCCATCAAGTTGCCAGACCTGCTGCGCGTCATTGGCCCTGTTGCCAGTGTTTGTGGTTGCGTTGCCGAGTTGTAATCTGTTTCGTTACTAAGTGGCACTGGTTGGTGTTTTGTAAGCAGATTTTTCCAAGTATTAGGCACACGTTGGCTATCATCTCTGCTACTTAAGTTGTTGGGCCTCTTTGCAATTTCAATGGCTTCTATTATAACTCTTGTGGACAGGTTTTCACAACTCCATAGGATTTTTGTTCCCGAGAAATTTATCTTATGTCCTGTGTTTAACCAGTGTTGGGCCAGAGCAGAAGAAGTTGTTTTTTGCTTGACAGCGTTCATATGTTCATCTCTTCTGGCGCGTCTCTCTCTCTCTCTCTCTCTCTCTCTCTCTATATATATATATATATATATATATATATATATATATATATATATATATATATGTATGTATACATATATACATATATAAGTATATATATATATATATATATATATATATATATATATATATATATATATATATATATATATATATATATATGTAGTCTTTTGAATCATAATTGGGGAAATTTCGTTAATTTTGTCCCAAAAAATGTAATTCAGAAAGTTAAAAAAAATCTTCTTCTTCTTCTTCTTCTACTTCTTGGAGATCTGTCGATCTGTTAATTCTGAAGCTGCCTCTGCATCTTTTCCTGAGAGGTAGATTGCCAACTATCTTTCCACCTTTTAGGGGGCCTCCCGGGAGGTCTTGAGCCGGGCGGGTTATTTTCTAGGACTATTTTCGGAAGTCTGTTCTCGTCCATCCGTCTTACATGGTTGTACCACTGCCTCTTACGTTGTCTTCCCCATCTCACAATGTCTTGTATCCCGCATTGTTCTCTGATATCTGTGTTTCTTACTCTGTCTTTTCTTGTTTTCCCCACTATTGTTCTCAGTGTTTTCATTTCGGCCACCCTTAGCATGTGTTTCGTCTTGTTAGTGTCCTCACGGACTTCCGTGCCGTATGTCATGATGGGTCTGATACAAGTCTTGTAGATTCTAATTTTGCTATCTTTGCGCATGTACGAGTTTGACCAGACTATATCTCGTAGGCATCCTGATAGTGCGGATGCTTTGTTAATCTGGCTCCTTAGGTCTTTAACTGGGTCGTGGGTGCTTGATATGTCTATGCCTAGGTATCTGAATTGCATCACCTGCTCTATGGGATTGTCCTCCACCACCAGCTTACATCTGAGTGGATCCTTTGCGATTGTCATGCATTTGGTTTTGCTGATAGAAATGTTCATATTGAGTTGGCGGCTTACTTGGAAAAACTGGAAGAGTTGTCTCTGTAGATCGTTTTCTGATTCAGCAATAATTGCTACATCATCGGCGTAGCACACCAAACCCACTCTTTTGTTGCCCAGTCTGTATCCGAGATTGAAACATGTTACCTTGTTTATGATTTTATTCATAAGGAGATTAAACAAAAAAGGACTCAGACTGTCACCCTGTCTAATTCCTCCCAGTGTTGGGATATTTTCAGTGAATTGATCTCCTGCCTTGACCTTTGTTACGTTATTGTTATTTAGGTTATGGATTATCTTCGTTATGTTCGCTGGTGCCTTATTTTCCATTAATATATGTAGAATGTCTCCCAATCGGACTCTGTCAAACGCCATTGTTAGGTCAATGAAGCAGATATACGCTGGCATACTGTACTCTGTAGCCTTTTCTTTTATTTGTTTTATTATAAACACTGCGTCTGTTATTGACCGTCCCTTTGTGAAGCCCTGTTGTTCCTCAGCATTCTTAATTTGTGTTTCCAGTTTGTCCTTGAGAATACTCATGAAAAGTTTCATTACTGTGTTTAAGAGAGTTATTCCTCTATAGTTTTGTGGGCAGGTTTTTAGTCCTTTCTTAAATATAGGTATGGTGATGCTATTATGCCATTCGTCTGGTGTTTCCGTTTCGTCTAAGATTTTGTTAAATAGTTGCGATAGTTTCCTTGCCAGTTCGGGGCCTCCATATTTTAAAAGCTCGTTGGGGATGCCGTCCGGCCCGGGTGATTTTCTGTTTTTCAATTTCTTGAGTTTTGCTTCTACCTCTTCGTCGGTGACAGTTCCAATTATATCTGTTTCGTATTCATTTATATTCGGCATTTCTTCAGCATCGTAAAGCTCTTTATAATACTGTTGCCATGTCCCTATTGGTACTCCTTTGGTCTGCACGAACTCGTTAACTTGTTTTTTTCTGTTCCGAAGCATTTTCCATATTTTCCTTTGAGCGCCATACAAGTCGTGGTCCATGTCGCTGGTAAAATTAGCCCAATGTTCTCTTTTGATTGATCTTGTTCGTGCGTTTACTCTGTTTCTTACTTGGACATATTCTGCGTGAGTTTCTTCCGACGGTGCGCTTTTGTATTTTAGGTAACATTTCCGTTTTGATTCAGAGAGTTCTTTTACCTCTTGACAAAACCACGGTTTGGTATGGTTTGTCGCATTTACATTAATTTTACGCTTTCCAATCGCTTCCTCCGCTGCTTCGTTGATGCATTTCGCAATATTTTGCCAGCTCTCTTCTACTCCCCATTCTGGTTTTAAATCTTTCTCTTTTAATTTGTTAGTAATCCTGTTCTCGTAGAGGAGTTTTATGCTCTCCGTTGTTAGGGACTCCAAATTGTACTTTTCGATGAACTGTGGTGGTTTTCTCTTTTGTTGTGGACGTTTTAGTAGTATCTTGCATAGAACAAGGTTGTGATCAGTCCCCAGGTTAGTGGATGTTAGGGCTCTGACGTCGAGTACTTGTGTGGGTGTTATCACTCGATTTGTGAGTATGAAGTCTAGCATCGATCGCTGGCCTCGATTGTTATTGAAAGTGTATTTGTGCTGGTCTTTGTGTGGGAAGTATGTGTTGTTGATCCTCATTTCATTTCTAGCGCAGAAATCTATTAGTGTTTCGCCGTTTTCATTAATTATGGCTTCATTATACTTTTGCTTTATACCTGGTATGACATCGTTCCCGATCCGTGCATTAAGATCTCCGAGTATGATAATTTCGTGTTTAGTATTTATGTTGTTCATGACGTTTTGTAGTTGCTGGTAGAAGTTTTCAGTTTCTGCTGTGGGCTTAGATATGTCTGGTGCATATGTGCTTATCAAGTGTGTTGTGGTATTGTTTATTTTTAGGGAGATTTTTAATATTCTGTCGTTGATGTATTCGATGTCTTCGATGCTCTGTGTATATTTATCGTGCAGCAAAATTCCAACACCTGAGTGCGCTCTTTCTGATTTTGCTTTTCCACTGTATATTAGTATGAATTCTCCGTATTTTGATGTTCCCTGCCCTTTTTTCTTTGTCTCAGAGAGCCCGCAAATGTCAATGTTATGCTTCTTCATTTCTATTATGATCTCTTGATCTCGTCCGTTCCACGACGTTATGTTCCAGCATGCGATCCGTGTAGTGTGATGTTTAGGTTTTCTTTTGCCAATTCGTTTTCCAATTCGATTTTCCAATGTCCTAGCGTGTGTCGTCATCTGATAGTTCCGTCCGGTTTCCGAGGCTGTAACTTCAGTTCTGTGAGCCAGTTGGTTCTTTTTACACTAGGTAGGTAGCTAACCTCGCCCAGTAACCCTCCTCCTTTATCCGGGCTTGGGACCGGCAGTGCCACCCGAAGAGCTACTCAATCCACCCATCGGATGACCCAGGCGGAGTTGTTAAAAAAAAAAAAAATACGTGCAGAAAATTTTCTGGTATACTCTAACATACCGCAGAATAAGACAAATCGAAGTCGAAGGACTGTTCAAGATACGCAGTATACTTCGCAATATTTTCAAAAAATCAATTTAAGCCAATCCCTCGTAACTAAAATTAAATAATCATATTTATCTCAATGTTACCGAATGAAAAATGTTCACTAACCATGTCCGACTAATTTTACCCTATTTGCTGGCATCACTTATCAAGTTTACAAATTACCCATTTAATCAATAGTTCCTCTTAGAATACTAGCAGTTGAACTTTGAAAGCCGATTAGTCTTAATTAATATGGTGCCTCATAATGCAATTATATTATGCACCAATGCCTAATATCTGTTTAATGGATAAGGCAATGAAAATTAATAGGTTCACCAGAAGTGTTTGCAGCCATTAATTGCTTAAGTACACGTATTAATTTTTGTTAAATGTTGAGCTACATTGCGTAGTTATAATATACTGAATTACAGTTAAAGGGAGCTTATTACATTGCTGCTAGTAACAATGGAAATAATATTATAGTGTTTTAAATTAGTTCAAATTGGTTGTGGTATTTATTAATAATATTTCCTTTATCTTCGGTTTCCATAGGAATTTTATTAGTGAGTTTGGATAAAATAAATTTAAAATATAATTCAATATAAATAGTTTATTATACTTGAAAAACTTGAAACTTTTACAAAAAAATATTTTTAAAGTTGGAAAACAACATTAATAGAAAGCCAAATATATATATATATATATATATATATATATATATATATATATATATATACAAAAACAGAAAATCACCTGGTACCGACCAAATTACGAATGAGATGCTAAAGTACGGAGGCCCCAGCCTTGTCACAGAGCTCACTGTTCTATTTCAAAAAATACTCCGCACAACGTCAGTACCCAACGAATGGCGGAAAAGCATCACAGTTCCGATCTACAAAAAAGGATCAAAGAAACAACCCGAAAACTACAGGGGAATCAGCCTACTGAACAGTTCAGCCAAAATACTGTCACAACGGATCGTACACAAGTTAGGGGCGTGCGAAGAACAGCAGGGCTTCCGGGATAACCGCTCTACTATCGCCGGTATATTTATTATCAGACAGCTGGTTGAAAAATCTATCGAATAGGATAAACCGGTCTTCATTTGTTTTGTGGACTTTACACAAGCGTTCGACCGAGTCAAACTGGAACACATAACAGAACTACTGCGAAGAAAACAAGTAGACGAAACAGTCATACACACAATATACGAACTCAATTCCAAAAACACCATGGTAATTAAAACAAATAACACTCTAACAGAAGAAATCCCACTATCCATAGGAATAAGACAGGGTGATAGCCTAAGTCCAACACTTTTCAATGTAATCATGGACGAAATCATTGATGAGGTAAAAAGCACAAATATTGGGTACCCAATGGGACACAACACCGTTCAGATTATATGCTTTGCAGACGATGTTGCCTTGACAGCAGATAGCGAGGACAACTTACAAAGATTGCTTTTCTATCTCAATCGAACAGCTAAACGGTATACTATGAAGATATCTGTGGAGAAAACTAAAGCAATGGTAATAGCAAAAGAACCGGTAAGATGCAAACTAATAATTGATGACAAACATATCGAACAGGTTGGGAAGTTTAAATACCTGGGAGCACATATAACAAGTAACAGGGCAGCAACGGAAGAAGTACGCACACAAGCCAACAAAGCGGCCATGATATCAGGCCAACTAAGAGACATAATCTGGAACAATAAACAGACACGGTTGAGAGCAAAGCAAGAATTTACAAGGTCTGTGTAAAATCGATACTGACCTACGGCGCAGAAACAAGAAATGAAACAACAAAGACAAAACAAATGATGAGAACCACAGAAATGAGAATGCTGAGAATGATCACGGGAACAAGATTAAGAGATGCAATGCCTCATCATCTTCATTTCCAATACTAATTTAATAATGACACTGCATTAACAATCTAATGTTGGTTTGCTTTTATCTACTTAGATATACTCACACAAAAAGAATATACATTTACAATAGATTTCATTTCCAAAGGTAACAAATTAAATAATTTTGGACCGATATACAGAATATGCCTCTGCGAAGCCGTGTATAATGCCACAGGAAAGGTAAGGCCTCCATTGTGAACAGACCTGGTATGAACATTGGGCATAATCGGACTTTTATATTCATCACACTTCTTCATAAATTTTAAAATATTTTTAAAATACAATTGTCTGATAGTTAAAAGGTCATCTTGTTCAAATAACAAGTCTGATGGAAACCTCCTTGATTTATTTAAGAATATTTTTATTATACACTTTTGAGTAACAGTCAACGGGTAAAGGATGTTACCACATGCACTGCCCCAAACATTCAAACCATATGCGAGGAGTGACTCAATCAAAGCCTGGTAATGCATTCGCAATAGTTCCAAAGACAGGAATTCTCTCAATTGGTAGAACTTGTATATAGTCTTTCGAAGTTTTTTAGTGATATAGTTTACGTGAGCATCATATCTGAGATTCCGGTCGATGAACACCCCAAGTACTCTATATATATATATATATATATATATATATATATATATATATATATATATATATATATATGAATATAATAATTTTCAATATATTATCCTGTTCTGTTTTTTAGTGCAATAAGCACACCTTTATGAACATATACCTTGTGTGGATTAATTAATTTTGATTTAGGTCAGGCAAATATTTTTGATGACACACTATTATTCTTTTACCAGAACAGCTGTATCAACTTTGAACTTTTAATGAAATTTAACATAAGGTAGGTGGTTTAAGCATAATTAATATGCCTAGAAGCATAGTCAGTTACTACAAAATACATTATTCCATACTTAGAAAACTACTCTATAACAAAAAGTTATGATTAATAGCTGTACATGCGAATAAATTTTAAAAATGCGATATATGAACATGCCTTATATACCTAAATAATAAATCATGACCCAGGCTGCTGTGGCCTAGTCTCTATGCAATAAAGTAATTTTTCGCGACAGTTTATGAAAGTAAATAAAATTTAAAAAATCGTTAAAAGTAATGTTTTACGGCCGTGCCATAAAGAACATATATTCAGCTACTGCGAACGGATGAAAATGGAAGATTTACTGTACGACGTTGTACAATAACAAATGTGTAATAAACCAGACTGTAATGAAACATAATTTCCTTTAACAACTTAGTACACATTTTTGCTTATTCTTCGTGCAAAGGAATATTTTTGAATTTAACAAATTGAATCAAAAGTCCTGTAACAGTATTAAAAAATCATAAGTCAGATTCACTAAAACAGTTTGTATTTTAAACTCGATATAAACTCTCGTACTCTCCCCAGGGGAACATTTACCTAGATATATTCAGATTTCATAGGAATGAAGATTCATTAATCGGTAGTATTTTCCTGTCAAAAATTAAATATCTATACCAATAGTTATTTTTTAAATCAAAGAAATACATTTGAAATAAAGGAGTAAATTTCCTGCAACTAAATACACATTACAATTTCATTTAAGTAGTATTAGGCAGGAAAACCGAGATTTATCTGAATAAAAAAAGCTGGCAGTAAATTCAGCAACAATAAGAAAATACCAAAGAGCAGTGTAGTGAAATACTGGAATAATGGTCAAACTTGAAAATAAAATTAATTAAAACTGTACTTTATAAAATAGTCTTATTCAGAGAAATCATTGGAAATGATATTGCCCATAACGAAAATATTTGCAAAAATAAGGTAAAATTAACAATAGCCATAGCGATCTCAAACAAAAATTTAAACCGTGACAATAGAGTTGTTTCCTAAGAATCCTGCTCTTGGTTCAATACAGCTCCATTCATGAGACCATTAGATGGTAAAAACGCGTATGAATGGAGAACTAGAGTTATACTTGCAAGAACTAAAATGTCTGTTTATTTTTCTCTAGACCAGGAGAAAAACAGTAACTCGTTAAATTAATTCTACGGCAGTAAAGATTTCTTTTTTTCATACTGAAGTTTTAATTTTCAAGGTTCTCACTACTCCGGTTTATATATAGATGTCACTTGGCTCTTGATATTTTACTATTTGATATCAAAAATGTCCGCCGTTTTAATATCCTGCTGACATGTCTAGGAATTTAGATTTTATATAGACGGTTGTTCCTTATGAATGTAGCCTTTGGTTCATTACCTCTCCATTGATGAGACCGTTAACTGATCAGAACGCGTATTGAGAGAGTACCAGATTTGTATTTGCAGGAAATAAACTGTATGTATATTTTTTCTTTAACTGCCTGAGGAAGAAAACGGTAAGTTGTTAAACTAATTCTACGGCAGTAAAACTTTCTTTATTTCTTACTGAAAATGTCTGGTAATATCTTGCTGACATGTCTCGAATTTTAAATTTTATGTAGACAATTGGTTGCTATTAATGTTAGTTCATTTTAGGTGGTCGAAACACGTAAGGGGAGAGGACCAGGTTACATCATGCTGCACACTAGAATTAAACTTCTTCTTAACGTGCTTTGTCCTACAGAAAGTTGGCAATCATCAGCGCTGTCTGAACTCCGTGCATCGCTCTTCTAAAAAGCGTCCTTGTGCTGGCTCCACACCATTGCCCTGAACCTCTTTTGCCATCAATTTTACCTTGCATAATAAGTTGAAGCACCTGGTATTTTGAATTATGTAAAATATGTCAGAAATATTCTAATTTTTTACTCTGTACTCTTACACATGGCATCTGTGAGTTTCCGTGCTTCAGCTCCATATAATAGTATACTGAAGACATAGCATCCAAGAATACGTATCCTTAAGGGTAGACCAATATCACGCCTGCATAGTACGGTCTTCATTTTGATAAAGGCTCTTCGAGCCTTATATCTTGTGTGTTGTCCCCGTTTTCATTGAGTGTGCATTCCAAATACTTGCATTGGTAAACACGTTCTATGGATTTTGCTGGGGTGCCATGTCGCACTTAGTAATGCCCCTGGTGGACTAGCGATCTGATATTTTCGACCAGCGAAAAATGTTTGGATGTTTCGTCCCGATACCGGTGGTGGACTCATCAGTGGGATCCACCGGTATCTTTCCTAGATATCCTTGTGCTTTCCACAAATTTAGACCTCTATTTAAGTCCAGTTTTGCCGGAAAGTGCTGGCGAGATGTTATGTTCCACAACATACTCCCCCTAAGGCATTTGCTTTCCAGCTTAAACTGATGGACAATCCAAGCCGTTAGAAAGCACAGGCCTGAAAAGGAAGTGGAACGGACATCCTCGGTGGTCTTCCAATGGCCGGGTCAGGCTTAATCAAAGCCAACGGCGGTTAAGATCCTCGTCTGCCGCCGTCCCTACTCGGGCGCCATGTCGCCATTAGCAATGCCCCTGGTCGAAAATAGATCGCTAGCCACGTGTCCTTACGACCAGGGGCATTGCTAATTGCGACAATACCTTTCATGGTTTTCGTTTTTTAAAAACCTTCGTTGAGATCCAGGATTCAATCTGTCATCCAACATTTTTTTTAGTTCTAAATTCTTCCTTGAGTTTATCTTTGCTGGTTTCAACTATATCATGCTTAACTGCTTTCCATGTTATTTCAATATCTCCTTCGCCAATATCGTTACTTCGTAATTTTCCATTAAGCAGTTTTCCATGTTGTCTAGTTTAGACATATTGAGCCTTCTATTGTTTTTTCTTACCTCTAATTTTTTAAGAGACAACCTTAGGGACACTGTGACGAGGTTGTGGTGGGAGTTCAAATCTGCTCCAGGGTAAGTCTTTGTTGATCTAATACTGTTTCAAAAACGCTTTTCAATCATAATGTAATCAATGTGGTTCCGTATGAGTATTTCTGGAGTCTCTGCGTTTGATATCCATCGTTATCTAAATATTGGCAACTAAAAATTTATGTAATAAAGGGTGTTTTTTTATAGAGGTATAAAACTTTAAGTTGGCAACACTTTTTTAACTGGCGGCCATTTTGTCAGCTGTCAAGTGATTTATGTTTAGTTTGGTTTGGCATTTCAACATGAATAGACTGACGCCTGAACAACGCTTCCAAATTGTGCAAATTTATTTTGAAAATCATGGTTCTGTTCGAAATACGTATCGCGCACTACGTCCATTTTACGGTCAACATAATCGTCCATCAGAGCAATTAATTCGATTAACTATGGAACGTTTTCGCACCACGTTAACTCTAAAAGATAATACGCATCCACAGAGCCGTCGTACAGTGCGTACAGAAGTAGTCATTGCTGCTGTAGAGCGTAGCGTAGAGGAAGACCCGAATCAGTCTATCCGCCATCGTGCACAGGAATTGGATATGTGTCCATTCACTTTATGGGAGATTTTGTGGAAAGATCTTGGTTTGCGTGCATACAAAATCTAACTCGTGCAAGAATTGAAGCCACATGATCACCTAGCAAGGCGTAGATTCGGTGAATGGGCCCAAAACAAGATTGCCGTTGATCCCGATTTTCATAAGCGAATTTTGTTTAGCGATGAAGCTCACTTTTGTTTGAATGGATACGTCAATAAACAAAACTGCCGTATTTGGAGTGATGATAATCTTCAAGTGTATGTTGAGACACCGTTACATCCAGAAAAACTGACTGTTTGGTGTGCTTTATGGGCTGGTGGAATCATTGGTCCGTACTTCTTTAAAAACGATGCTGGTCAGAACGTTACAGTCAATGGTGACCGCTATAGAGCCATGATTACTGACTTTTTCGTTCATCAATTGAACAACCATGATGTGCAGGAGCTGTGGTTTCAACAAGACGGCGCAACATGTCACACAGCTCGTGATACAATTGGTTTATTGAAGGAAATGTTTGGTAACCATTGATTTATTGAAGGAAATGTTTGGTAACCGCATAGTTTCACGTTTCGGACCCGTGAATTGGCCTCCGAGATCGTGCGACTTAACGCCGCTAGATCTTTCGAATAAAGTAAATTTCATGTCAATTTAAAAAATTCATTTTTGTTTTATTCCATTTAAAAATTCTATACCTCTATAAAAAACACCCTTTATATGAGTTCCTGTTTGGCCTCGTATTTTTTTATTTTGAATGAATAATACTTTTCAATAGATAAAATATATTTTCGTTAAGATTTTCAGATATACAGAATATATCTTTCTTTAAAAAACATTGGTTGATTTATCAAATGTTTTACTACGATTTTACGAGCAACTTTATTGCAGTGTAGAGAATAAAATCAAAGTGGAGTTGTAGAAAATAAGCTCAAAGAGAACATGCAACTTATTATACTTTCAAAGACCTTAAAAATATCTATTTCCAACATATTTTTTGTCAAATGCGTTTATTTTAGAGATAGGAAACATAAAGGGCAAATTTAATTTAAGAATATTTAAGTTTGAAAAGAACCTTAAAGGTGTCCTTAAAACTTTTTTATCCCTAGCAAAATAAACCCTATTTTCATTTTTATTTAGGATAGCCGGCCTAAACTTTCTAAAATCGAATTTTGTGATATCCCTAATACACCAGGAAAAGAGGCATGTAATATACTAAATGTATAAGAAAAAAAAATCCATTATAAAAGATTTATATTGTATAATAGAGTCTGTTATTTAGAAAAACGTCAAAACAGTCACGAAAGGTTATAAAATATTTCAAAAAGAAAAACTTTCATTTACTTAAAAACTTTTGTTTTCGTAACTTTTTGTTTTACTTTTCATGGTGCTGAGGATAATAAAAGTTAGTTTGATATTACTTAGGCTCTTTCGTCTTTTCAAGTTTGATTAAACTTTTTATCAGTATTTTATCTTAAAGAAAGGCTTGTTTATTAAACTTTATATTACGAAACTGGAAAAATAATAACTTAGTTTTGTAAAAATAAAGGTTCTCTTATGGTTATTTATGGTTGTTTTCAGTCTATTATTTTAACTCTTTGAGCATTAATATATATATATATATATATATATATATATATATATATATATATATATATATATATATATATTATATATATATATACAGGTGTGGAAAGTCGAGAACAGAACCTCTAAAAAAAAGGAAACGTAACAAAAAGCGACGGACAACCCGTTTAGCCATGTTGAAGAAGTGAAATAAAGCATACTGTTGTATCGTAGCTTGCTTCCTGGTATCTAGCAAAAATGGCGTCGGGCAAGTACTTTTCGTTGGTTTCGGATCGTCAAAACACAGTGGGTCGAAAGCACGGATTTGATATTAAAAATAAAAATCGCAGACTGAAACTTTAAAATCATGAAAATAAATTCGAAAAACGTCTAATGTGGTTCAACGCTTTAAAAATAAAATAAAAAGAATAATTGCATTTCCATGAATAAAATATAATATTTATTGATTCACATAAATGAATAAATAATACGACTGTAATAAAAATAATAAAAAGAACTTTTTAATCACTGCCTTCTTTGTTAACAGCTCTTTTCTCATTCTCCAATACGTATGAATTGTTATCCGAATCCTTACTATGTCATGTGTGCATCTTTCAATAGTTTACCTATCGGTAATATTGCAAATGATGTCTGGTCAATGAAGTAAGTCATTTGTGGATTCCTGTTGGAATATTGTACCAAGAATATCCTTTGAAGAATAATCTTGCTGTTTGAAGTTTGTATTCCCAAAACTTCTCTATTGCAGTTTAATGTCCGCTTCCAATAGTTTGTAAAATGACGGGAAAGCGGAGGATCAGTTTTCTCTTTACTCTGGTTATAATGGCTGTAGCTTGAAATACTCTGTATTTACTGAGAAACAGTATCAATGTTGTTGAACTGAGATGTTCTTTGGCAGAGGTAACCACGTTGGACCGATTTCGCTCAAGCCAAAGCATTCACTTAGCCATCTATCATCGTCATAGATAAGTTGTACTGTACTGAAGCTCGGGTGGCAAAGAAAACTCTATTATATGGTGCAAGTTGTCTGGTTCGAGTTCATAATTTTAATTTTCGTTAAAGACTTTTGTTCGGTTTTCTTAATAAATTCAAATTTCAGAGGCTCGCAATTCATAGTAGACGAGGGTTTGGAATTCTACAACTCAATCTGTTCTTGTTGAGTTTGCGTGTTTATACCGGCTAATTGAAGTGGAATAAGAGAGGTTAGGAATAAGTTTGTATCAGAAATAGTCGGATAAGTGAATTTCATTTTGTACTGGCTCTGACCTGACGTTCCATCGAAGCCCCATTTTCAAATGAAACTCATATCTACAAATCTAATTTATCGATTTGTTCAAGGGCGTCTAATTTTAAGCAATATAATTCGATCCACTGTATGATCCAGTAAGCCTTGGAATTTAACCTCGGCTTTTGATTTAGTAAAAGTTAGATACTAGTCATGTGGATAACATGTTTTTTTTTTGTATTTTACACACCAGAGTACGGCGAAAATATATTACTGCCTTTCTGTTTAGCCCAATTTTGTAATCGTTGATAGTTGTTTCTCGACAATCCAATGTCAAATAGAAGAGCGGCGCACAAATATAACTGGGCGTGACGCAACCACAACACTGTTGCCTTTAACCTGAGACGAAACTTTAGAAAGAAAAGACTGGCTGTTCATATTAGCGAGGTTTAATACAAACGTTACTATAGCCAAACTTCTATTTTAAATTTCTTAACTAGAAATTATTTTAGCCGTTCCTCAAATTTTAACCAACTAAACCCGTCTAACTTCTTTCAGATAGTTCGGACAGAAGATCGTAGGAAACACCTACCGCAATATTACCCCCGCTAACTTCCGTGCGACACGAAGACGAGCAGTACCTCGAAACGAATGAGAGGATGTATTTACTTTTCGTCTAAACTTATAACGAAATCGACGGAATTTGTAAAATTTAATGACTATTTGATACATTGATTGTTTTAAATACATCAAATAGTCGAAATACAAAAAAAATAGTTTTTGTTGGGCGTTGAGCGTAAAGAAAATTGATTTGCGATCGGTAAATGCAAACTTCGTTCCAACCACATCCTTTCCGTGTTAGAGGTTGCACAGTTTGAATGAATTGCGATAAAACACAATCCATCCCATTCCACCACCATCGAGATGATGGCCCACCTGTACCACCATATCGAGAAAAAAGTCAATCGCCATTTGCTTCATTTATACACCGAGTTGCAAATAGTTGTACGTTTGCTGAATGTGATTTCAGTATTACAACGGCATAGTGTGGATATATCCACTGCCATTGCATCTCATACAGAAGAATCCGTGAAAGCCACATAAACATGTATACGCCATCCGGCGAGAGGTCGGCGAAGCCGCGTTCAGTGTTGCATGCTTCCTTCCGATCTGTCCTTTGCACGGACAAGTGCATGTCGGTACCCTGATGAGTCTAGTAGAGACGAAACATGTACCTCTGCCTTATCACTGTGGCGGGAGGGTAAGTTTTGACTTACTATCAAAAAAGAACTCAGCTAGACAAAGTTTTTGGTTCAAGAATCAGATCTGTATTGTTTGTAGATTCACCGTAACAAGCTGTCAAATTTGACAGTTTGTTTCTCGGGAACCAATTGACAGATTTGAAATTTTTTTTCATAAAAAGAAGCGTCTTTCAAATTCTTTCAAACCATGTATTGCAAAAAAATCTAATAAAAATCCGCCGAGATAATCGATTTGATTATAAGCAAAAATATCAACAAAGTCTTTAAATAATTCCTGAGGGCGTCCAAACCATCCGATTTTGATTCTGAAAAAAGCGTTGAAAAACTTGAGTTCCCTATTATATGTCGAAAATAAATTTAAATACGTTAACGTGATATTTTGGACTCATACAAACTTGAAAAATGATCAATTTTTGTAAACGAAATCGAATTGCAAAATTGTTGTGCAAAAACTATCGATTATATCCTAACGAATTTTGGCGTGTTATTTTATCATGGCATAAAGTTTTCTTTGCTCTAATATGAAGGTCCTCAGAGAAACTTAAATGATCGAAAAAAAATTGATTACAAAACTGCTTTTTTTTAACTTTTTTTTTTTTAATTATTGCTATTTTGCAATAAGGAAAATATATTTTGATACTTCCGACTAACCCTACCTTATGGCAAATTTAATCACGAAAATTTTTTTTCCTTTTCAACTTTCCTCTAAAATGAATACCTTCAAGGTTACACGAGAGAAAATTTGAAAAAAAAAACGTTTTTTTTTCGTTAATTTTATATTTTTATTAATGTTGCCCAACTTTTTAAAATGACGCATATCAAAATTATCGTTATCCAAGTTATTCTGAAGGCTGTAATGCAAAAATCTCCATGTTCCATTTTACATCCACCAAAAAACAAATAAGCCCTGGTCTAGTAAGAATATACATTTATATCTTCGGCAAATATTATATCAGCGACTTGAGACGAGAATCGTACAAACGATTAAAATGGAATTCAGAGACTTTTGTTACCCGGAAAGATGTGGGTAAAAACATTGAAAATCCACAATAATCTGCACCATCATAATCTTACCAAAAATGCCATTAACTTTGAATTTACATATACGTCTCTGGCGCCGCTTGTAAGCTCCTTGTATCACACACATTAAGCCAAAATCTCCACCCATCTTAATATGGTGCTTAACTCAACCATAATATGTATATAGGTAACGTTAGGTAAACGTGTACTCAAGAATTTGAATTTACATCTCTGTATAATTTAGGCCTTTACATCGTGTATTTAGGAGCCTCCTTTGTATGTTAAGGTTCTAAGTAAGGCCTAATTTTCGGGATCACTGAGTTAAAAGCATATATTACATTTTGAATATTTGTTTAGTGCTATTTGCTGACAGGTAAGCAAAACACTTTGTAGTGAAATATATATAGTGCGTTTATTTTGAACATATTTATTTCATATGCACAGGAAGTATTTAACTTAAGTTAGACCCCGCTGTTTGTATACTGGAGCGTTTTGCAACTGACTCAAATCGTTTAACAAAATACTAACCAGATGCGAGAAAATGTGTTTCCCTTAGATATACGAGGAGGTGTGTGAGTCAACCGTCCACTGACTACTTCGCATTTTTAGCATATTGCCCAGCATAAATACATTATTAATAAGTTATTAACAGGTTGTACACTGCGGAAATCAAGAAATAGACGGATTGTGTATTTCAGTGTATATTTTTTTAAAATTATTATTATCGGCCAAGTGCTTTCGGTCTAACTTAGACCATCCTCAAGGCTCAGACCCTAGAAACAAGAGAATATGGTCAGCAAATAAGCTTACTCAGTACTCACCAACCACACTCACTCGTCAAAGGGCACACCTTAACCCTGTCGTTTTGAGAACAGTCTCCAACTGTGACAGAATTTGATTATAGACTCTTGCTAATGACATATTGAGGTAGCGTTAATCATTTTATCTATAATCATTTTTTTTTTCCATATTAATTAGTAACTATTTTAATAACCTACAATTAAAATTTCACAGTAATAAGGACACTCTGGAAGCCTGGTCGTGCATCTTCTCTCTTGCAGCTTTAGTACCAAACAACTACGGTTATTTAAGCTTACCAACCACAACTCAGAACTTCAGGACTCAGGAAAGGCTGCTAATTAGTTGATCAGAAGACATATCTTGTTTTGTAGGTCTCGCAACAGCGCGCCCGCAAGTTTATTCACGTGAAGGTTTTAATTAAATTGAATAAAAGAAGTTTCTTAAAACAACTTAGTCTATTAACAAAATAAATAGAATAAAAACGAACTATTTACAATGAGAAACTTCAAACTAATAACAATTACGAAAAAACTAACATAGTTGCTCTTCTCGGCCGCTATTTTAACCAAAAACGTAAAACCCAATTTTGAAAAAACACGTATAAATAGCTTAATAAAATATTAAACAAAAAAAAAGAAATGACACGCGAAAAACAGCTATTTATATTACTTAATCGAATTGTATGAAAATCGCGAAATATCCCAATAAAATAATACACGATAATCCCTTAATTTCCCAAATTAAACAAAGATAACCTTCTTTCCCGACGATTATACCCGTGACGTAATTATTCGACGGCACTGGTAGTCACGGTACCGCCCGAACGACATTCAAATTATGACTGACATTTACTATTCCTTAAAAGAGTGTCTTCGAATCTTACACCCCCCGACACCCCTCTCTTTCCCGTTTATACCCATATTACCCGATGGAACCCGGTAAACGTCAATTTCTTTCCCTTAAAGCTCGAAGGTTTCGATCGTCACGTGCTGAGGGCGTTGGCTATTCTATACCGGATGCTTGATTCCCGAATTGGTCTCTGAACGTCTTAATCCTAATTTTTATATAAACACAATTAATAATACTATTCTATTTCTTTCTATAACTAAAGGAATAAGATAATTTAACGTCTGTGAAAAAATCTGAGTGCCCTTTTATTCATATTGCTGGTATTTAATTCATTCTTTCTTGAAATCAGGAAAAACAGTCGCCATCTTAGATCCCTTACACAGGTTAAACGTTATATTACAATATAATGAGGTTACTTGATTATCCTTTTGTTTCCTAATAATGGGAAAATCGTTCAATATTTTAATAAATTTTAACGGTATTTCATATACCATATGTTAAAAACTATCCTTAACACGTCTGGTTTTATTTACATAATCAGAGTAGGATTATTTCGACAGATTTATAGCCAAATCTTAGAAAGGGTCTCTTAGTTTTATGTCTTCATAAATTTACTGAGTTTATATATTTTTAAGAAAACATTTAAACGACAAAGATAATAAAAGTTAAGTTCGATAACTGATTTATTTTTCCTTTAGACTTTCGTGGATAGTGATAAAAATATAACTACCCTATTCCCACGAGAAATCTATTCACAGAGTGATTATTTAATTATTCATTTTAATGGAATATAGTTCACATTGAACAGTGTAAAATAATTAATATTTGTTCCATTACACAACGACGCCAGCGTAGCCTCCACACAAAACAATTCACATATACAATATAAAAAAATAAAAAATAAAAAATCTGTTCCAAATTAAAATTAAGAACATTCAAAACACAGTAAACATTAACATTATTAAAACAGTAAACCTTTACAATAACAACTCCAAAAGACAGTGAGGTGATGCCACATACAGTCATAGCATAATATAGCAATAAAATTGTCCAAAAATTAAAAATATATACAAATATGTGTAAGCCTGACTAGAAATTCACTGAATGAGTTTTTTAAATTTCTTATTTATTGTATTTCATATTAATAACTCATTGACAATGAGCAAAAAGAGTAAAAGGGCAGAAAGAAAGGACAGTAAAAGTTTATTAATCTACAGCGTTACTGTTATGGGCCATTCTGTGATATATTTCGAACATTTGGGTTCAGTAGCGTGAAATAATTTCCATTTTTGTAAAAAAGCAATAAAACACACGAACATAGGCGTAGTTAAAATTTGTTGAAATGTGTTAACTATTAATATATTTAGAATGAAGTGTGTGGAACTGAAAAAGGTGATCAAAATTATTATAAGATTGCACCCCACGCAATCACAGCTCTCAGACATTTAAATTGTTTAATGATTTAAGGAAAAAGTTTGAAAATGGGGTTGCGGTCATTTACGTTTTTCATTCTTACATTGAGGCAATGGTCGGGGTTTCTTTTTATCTCCCTGCATATTTCAAGATCCTTTCTGTAATCCACGGTTTTAGGGTTATTAACCCTGGAGTGATATAAGATTTTACTATTATGAGTTGGAGAGAAACTGTGTTTGATAAAACTAATATGGTGACCAAACACAGATATGTTCTCTAATTCGGACTGCTAATGGTCAAATAGTTTTTCCTATATACGTGGAAGGGCAGTCTGGGCAAGAAAGTTAATAGACCCCACTTTTTTGGATATGATATATCAATTGTTTGTTATTCACCAGATGGGAACTGAGTTGATTTACACTCTGAAATGAAATCTTCACGTTTTGAGTGTGATTTGTTAGAGTCCATATTATTTTATTAGAGAAGTGACCTAAGTACGAGAGTGAGAAAAATTTCCCTTGCTGACTTTCATTGTAAGGAGTAAAGCTGTAAGCTTCTTATGATTCTTTCTTGTTTTTAATTTTCTCTATATACTTGTCGATGACTGTATGTTCATACCCATTGTTTACGGCAATTTGCTTCCGAATATTGACCTCGTTGTTGTAATCCTCCGCTGATATGGGAATGTTGAGCAATCTATTAACATAGCAGTTTATTGAGGCCATTTTATGTTGTAAAGGGTGGTTAGAATTAGACGGAATTATGTGGTCTGTTTGGGTGGGTTTTCGAAAGATTTTGAAACTGAGAGAATTATTGTTTTTTTTTGATAGTTAAATCTAAGAAATTAAGTTTGTTTCCGATTTCAATTTCTAAGGTAAATTTTAGAGCAGGATGCAGAGAATTAAGACTATTTAGAATATCAATAGCCTGTTGTTCATTGCCCAGAATAATTGTAAAACAGTCATCCACATAACGAAGCCAGTTAATGATCTTGCTCTCAGAAATCAATCTCGGAATTAATGCATTTTCCAAGTTGTCCAGGAAGATGTCTGCTAAAACAGGAGATACAGGATTTCCCATTGCCAACCTCGAGGGTTATTGGTAGTATTTGTTATTGGAAGCAGAAAAGTCCTGAGATAAACAGAACTTAAGAAGGGTTATTATACTAAATTGGCCGTCACTAGAGATGCTGTTCGCTGTCAACAGATTTGATATAATCGGAAGAGTTTCCATCCTCGGAATCTTGCCCAGACTGCCCTTCAACGTATATAGGAAAAACTATTAGATCATTAGCAGTTCGAATTAGAGAACATATCTGTGTTTGGTCACCATATTTGTTTTACCAAACACAGTTTCTCTCAACCTCATAACAGTAAAATCTTATATCACTCCAGGGGTAATAATCCTCAAAACCTTGGATTACAGAGAGGATCTTGAGATATGCAGGGAGATAAAAAGAAACCCCGACCATTGCCTCAATGTAAGAATGAACAACGTAAATGACCGCAACCCCATTTTCAAACTTTTTCCTTAAATCATTAAACAATTTAAATGTCTGAGAGCTGTAATTGCGTGGGGTGCAATCTTATAATAATTTTTATCACCTTTTTCAGTTTCATATACTTCATTCTAAATATATTAATAGTTAATACATTTCAAGAAATTTCAACTACGCCTGTGTTCGTATATTTTATTGCTTTTTTACAAAAATGGAAATTATTTCACGCCACTGAATCCAAGTGTTCGAAATATATCACAGAATGGCCGATAACAGTAACGCTGTAGATTAATAAACTTTTACTGTTCTTTCTTTCTGCCCTTTTTCTCTTTTTGCTCATTGTCAATGAATTATTAATATGAAATACAATAAACAAAAAATTTAAAAACATACAGTGAATTTCTATTCACGCTTATACATACTTGTATATATTTTTAATTTTTGGACAATTGTTATTGCTATATTATGCTATGACTGTGTGTGGCATAACCTCACTGTCTTTTGGAGTTGTTATTGTAAAGATTTACTATTTTAATATTGTTAATGTATACTGTGTTTTGAATGTTTTTAATTTTAATTTGAGGCAGATTTTTTATTTTTTAAATTATATATCTGACTTGTTCTGTGTGGAAGCTACACTGGCGTCGTTGGAGACTGTTCTCAAAACGGCAGGGTCAAGGTGTGCCCTTCGGCGAGTGAGTGTGGTTGGTGAGTACTGAGTAAGCTTATTTGCTGACCATATTCTCTTGTTTCTAGGGTCTGAGCCCTGAGGATGGTCGAAGTTAGACCGAAAGCGCTTGGCCGATAATAATAATTTTAAAAAATATACACTGAAATACACAATCCGTCTATTTCTTAAATAGAATATTGACATTTTATCATCTACCTGTAAATTTTAAATTAAATTTTTATTTTTGAAGTTCTTAACCGGCGCACAGTGTCTCATCCAGTACAAGCTAAAGGGGCAAAAATATTTTTTACTTATTTTAACTTATGTGTATTGGAGATATATTACGCTGTTTCAAGAGAAAAGAACTGGAAATCTTTGTAGGTAGGTACTGGAATGTATGGTTTGGTGATGGTCTCACTATTTTACACGTTTGTTCAATATTGACACTGTGAAATGTGGGTGATTGCTCTGTAATTAGCTATGTGTACCTACTCGTTATGTCAGGCACGAGTATACTGTTTTTTTTTATTTATAAGCAGGCTTAGAAAAATTAAAAATCTACAATATGCGAAACATTGTTTGGTATGTACTTATTTACAATTTCTGCATTTAAATAAAATCAATAACAACAGCAATTATTTACAATATTAAATGTACATTAAATAACTAAAGCAATTAAGATAGCCACTTTAACTAAAACTGTATAATAAAATAAGGCAAATTGAAATAATTACAATAGAAAAGTTCGCTACAAAAAAATTAATTATTACCATCAGATGATTCCTTGTCATTACTATCCCAATCGGTAGAGTATGATAACAAATAATCATCCTTATTAATATCGGGAACTGATGATGATTGCGATGGTAATGAAGGCGGGACAATCAACTACAGAACCTCCGCTAGCATTGCAGTAATCATCTTTCGCGGTAGTTCTCTGAAAGTGTTGATTACAGAACAGGATGTAATCAAAAGCATTCTTAAAAGATCTGTATTCGTGGCAATGCGTGACCGCTTCTTGGTGTGTCGTTCATGAAATCTACGACAATCTTTGTTTCTTGCCTCCTGGGCTTTTTCGAAAAGCTGCCAAATTGGAAGAAGACAAGATATAATGATTTCTGAACTGTGTACAAACCAAATCCAAACCGTTCTTTGTTGCTGGGATAGTTTCTCGACTCTTCGTTCATAGTAGACGGAGTGGCACCACAAATATAACACTTTTGTGTTAAACAAGTATCGGTCAAAACGTTACACACTTTACCATCCGCCACCGTCAACAACAAATAAACTTAAGAGGAAGGCAATATCATGTGGAAGAAGGTCGTGGATTTTTCCAGATCACAGTTTTGCCGTCAAGCAACCTCAAAGGGACAAATGAGTACACTAACAGAAATTCGTCTGTAGGGTTGGTGTTTTCAAATCTCTGCTTGTAAGTACTATCCCCCGAACTCCCATCATAACCCCATTTGCTCACCAACGTATAATATAAATGAGGTAACACACGTCTTATAATTTCAGACTCTTTCAACTAAACGTTCTCTGTCACTGAGCCAATCCAGGATATCAATCAAAAGTAAATTTCTTTTTTATAAAGTCTGCTCCAGAGAGGGGGCTTGAGTAGTTATATTCTCTTGGGGACCACATGGTTCTATGCTCCACCCAGTAGAAAAAGAGAAGAATACGGCTTCATCTTTTTCCTCTCTCGCAGTGTGGGAACGGTTGGCATTGAGGACAGTCGACTATGATTCCACTTATATGTCAAAAATTGTCCTGTTAATATATTTTTTTTGCTAGTTTTTTTTATGGATATCTTCCATGGAAAGAGTAAAATAAATTAAAAATGATTAATGTATAAATTTTATTTGAACTGAATTTATATTAGTTTCATTGTAAGGGGAGAATATTTATTATTGTTAGGTAAGTTCAGTAATTTTCGAAAATCTGATGATTTGTTAACTCTTCAACTGCAAAGACAAACTAAGGTTTGTGTTCATAATAAGAATATCTTTCTGGGAAGAAATGATAACAAGAAGTATCGGTTGACAAAACAAATCACAAATTAAAATGCAAATTCTAAAATATTTTTTATAAAATATGAATAATACACACTATCATTCTAAATTGAAACGTCAACTGAAGCGTGTATATGTTGACATAAGCAAACAATATATATTCTGTTTATATTTTCTCTTTTTCGGAATATTCAAGAAAGGTAAATATTTATTTATATTATAGTAATCTGTTCATAGACAACAAGATTATTCCATACAAAGCAAATATTTAGAAAGATAACACCGAAACAAACAAATATCTGACTTTTTATTAGTGTATATGTAGGCGGATATATTCAGTTGTTTTAAAAATGTTGATATTTAATTCTAAAAAAAAATTTTGTTTCGCTTTCTCAAAATCTTTTAAGATTGATTGCATTGACAACCAACTTTGGTCCATCAACCCCAAAAAAGGCAAAAGGACAATTGTAGAACGAACGGACTGTGACCTCCAGAGGAAGAAGAATATAAAATAGTACTTTTAAACAGTCAACGGCTAGCCAATATCTGCAACACTTCTGAGGTGTCATTTTTTTCCCTCCAATTTCGGTACGTCATCGAACAACAGTCTACCATCATAAGGGTACATCCAGAATAAAATACTGCTCTCGCTTTCGCCATGGAATGGATCAAGGAAAGATGATCAACCAGTGGTATTTATTGTGTATTAAATAGCATTTTGCGACTTGTAAAAATATATTGATTATATAATATATCAAAAAACATATGAAAATGCTACAATATTTCAGATTGAGACAAATCGAAGGCGGATCCCGGTGAACCTTCACTGGTTAGTGACATACTGCAAGCGATTTAAGAGAGAGGAACATTCTTACTTACTAACAGTGGTCTTGTTTTAATCAAAAGCTTATTATTTTCATTCATAACAACATTTAAGTTTAAAGTAAATATCTCTTATTTTCGTCACATTTGCATAATTATTTTCACGGTTTTCTTATCATGAAAACTTAATAAAATTCATTTAAAATTTTTTAATATAAAAAGGTTAAATACTTTAAATTATGAGTAATTAAATTTCTCAAAAAAAAATAAAGAAACTTTAAAAATATTCGATAATGGTGCCCTTAATTGTACTTAGGTTTCTACGTTTATCGGTATTTCTTTTAATCTATCTAGAATTAAAATATACTCTAATTCATAATTTTTTGAAAATTGCATTTTAAACATTTGCATACTTGCATTACAAAAATATTGGGAACTGTGACACATTGATTATATTACCTTATTTTATTATTACTATCGGTTGTTACTTTAACTTATTTTTCAATATAAAAATCAATATTGAAACTGCTGTTTTAAATCTTACCGCCCTACGCTACAAAGTTGGATAATAAATCATCAACTTTTTGACCGCGCTTTCATAAGCAAATTTCGATATTTTATGATGCCTTTCATACCTTATTAGTTATTTCTTTATTCTCTGTGCAGGCTAGCGGTTCCCGAGTTGGCACATTCTTTTTTTAAATAAAGGAGATTTTGTTTGTTTCCTGTTCCATAAAATACAAATAAAATAACACTTATTTATTCATAAGATCTGAGTACAACACCATTTAATAAATCATATCATACAGAGCCAAAGTTATCAGGTTCACACATTATTATTAAAATATTTAAAGAATAATAGCATTTTGAGAACATTTTTGAACAATTTGTACAATGTTTTTAACATTCCCTGATATATTGTTATAGCTTTGTATCCATTTAGCTTGAAAAGACAAAATGTAATACTGGTATTTAAAATTTTTAATCCTTGTGTGCTTGAAGGCTTTCAAAATTTTGACAAAGATATTCCTTATCACATGAATGTGAGAATCGAACCAGTATTGAAGACTATTCTAATCATATGAACGAAATACTAAAAAATTCTTGTATTGAGGACTATGATATCAACAACTTTAAACTATAAAATCCCGTGTTTACTTGTTTGGAAGGAGATTGCAGCTACATTGCTTTTGCACGAAAAAGGAAGTGGATTCTATTTTAGCGCTGATAAAGAATTTAATTGCACTCAGAATTGATGTCGAAGGTATGACAATCTAGAAAATTTAAAATTTCTTTCTTTGTAGCTGCTTCACTGGTGTGAAAATTAAGGTTTCTTTTTTGGAGCTCTCTTTGGTTTGGCACTGTTATAGGTGTTTGTTTAATGTTAATTATTTTAATGTTTTTTTGAATATTAATGTTCGTAATACGTGTATATCGGTTGAAGGTTCCAGTAAAGAATGTTTTTGCTGCCATGTACTGTCATGGTGCATGCAATTTTTATTGGCCATTTTGAGTAAAGGTATACGAATATGGCGCAGAAAAATACATGGGGCGAAAAGAGGTTAAAAATCAGATTAACTTCGATTTGCACAAACATAAGTATAAAAGAACTTGAAGAAGTGTTAATTTAAATCACAAAAATATAATATAATAGTTAATAATTCGGAAAGACGGAATAGCTTTAAGGAAACTAAAATTCAATTATTGAAAAAAATCCTTAACATGGGATAAAGAATGTATTGAAGAAAAGTAAAACATACTGCAGTATTTTAGAGATCTTGTAGTTGAAATAGTTTATATATTTAATTCCAGTAAATATTTAGTAACCATGAGAATAAACTCTTGAGCATCTTATTATCTAAGATCATTTTTGACTATTCTTATTAAAAATTAATATTCTTAAACAAGAATTTTTAATATAGTTAAATACTTGCAATACACAATTAACACAAACTGTTATTGTTATTATACTTACCGGTGTTGCTAATACTTAATATTACTGTGGCAAGATAATTCAAAGATGACGTCAAAAATTAGCGCTGTGTCTTTGTATTCTAGAAGTTGTTTAGCGTATATCACAATATTGTCGTGAACTTTAAAAATTGAAAATAAGACATAATGTAATAAAAAGTCCTATAACGCTATATTTTTTATTGTCGAAAGTTCTAACCTAAACTCAATAACTGAATCACATACCTAACATGAATATTAGTACTCACATAAAAAGTTATTTACAGTTATTATAAGCACCACTGCTTCTACCAAATTTAAAGGTCTAAAACTTCCAAATAAATTTGATATTAACTCCAAAACTTGCCTAATTAAAAGTTAATAATTAATTTGGTACGGTATTTACTACCTTTTGGCACATATCCAAACATGTGGGGATATGAAAGTGTATTTAGGGCGAAACCTCCTGAAAATATGGCCAAATTTTATTAATAAAGAAAGTAAAAGTTGTTCTAGCAAGAAAATTTAACTGTAATTTTAACTTTGAAGTTGAAATTTGCTGAGATACCCATTTGTTGCCAAGACACCATAACAAAAAGTTGATTTTTAACTTTAAATTGATAACGACTTTCTTATAAAGTCAAGGATTTTTAATATTACGATATCAGATAGAAGTTTCAAATATAAACTCATTTAAAGTTTATATTTTAAATAATAATATTTGGTAGGGTCTTCAAAATTATAATAATCCTAAAAAAGCACAGGACGTATTTTGAAATTAACGAAAATTTTTTTTTATCACACAGACTGGTACAATATTCTGGAGTGAGATTTATGATTTCATTCACGAATTGTAATTAATCCTTAAATACCAAATCAAAGTTCCCAATCATAAATAACGGGTGTCTCAAAAGAAAGTTCACATTTAAAAAATCGATTTAAAAAAAAAGTCAGGATTTTATTGAAAAAATGTTTATTACATATTAAAATACATTGTTTGGGAATTTATTTTTTAAAAATGATACTGCTCTGAAGTCACTGTTACTGTGCGTTCCCTTTCATCTTCAAAGAAGTACGGGCCGATAATTCCTCGCGCCGACATCGCAGCCCATACAGTCACTTTCGGCGAATGTAGAGGTTTCTGATGTTTGTGTTTTGGATTGTTTGCACTCCAATAGCGGCAACTTTGCTTGTTTACATGACCATTAAGATGAAAATGGGCTTCATCCGAAAAGAAGATGTTGGTAAACGTTCAGCGTTCAGTTATCTGGCTTACGAAGTCAAGCCTCTGACCAGCATCCTGAGGCTTCAATTCTTGCACCAACTGAATTTTATAAGGGGTTCAGCTTTAAATCTTTGTGTAAAATGCGAAATAATGATGACCTATGCACATTTAAACAACAGCACGCTTACGAATCGTCACGAACAGACTGAGTAACACTCTCTACGTTTTCGACCGTTCTCGAAGACCTCGGACGTCCGGATTTTGGTTTATCTAGTGTTGAACCGGTCTCTTCAAACTTCTGGACCCATTTTCCAATAAGCCGAGCGCTTGGCGCATCATTTAAGTGACGAATATGTCGAAAATTGCAGAATTTTCTACGCGCTACAGTCGCCGAATTACCGTTAAGTCAATATAAATAACACCCATACTTCAATCACTAGCTTATATATTTCACGTTCTCAAAGATCCAAACAAAACTTTTTTAGGTGCTCGTAGAGTACCATTTATTATTTACTTACATATAATAATTATATTTTATAGGGTGCAAAATATATTACGATTATTGACAGCAAAATAGTTAATGTCGAAATTGCATGGGCTTTATTTTGTTGGTGTATGTGACGTTTCGATTAGGTTGAATCTCTAGTCATTATCAAGTATGAATTGCCTCTATTAAAGAGTGAGGATCCTTTTTACTGTACACACCTCAAAATTTGATGTTTCAAGTAGTGGTTGCCAAAGAATGGGTATTTTGAAAACTGTAATTTTAAGAAAGAATGAGAAAATATCAAAATATTAACACACCCAAACTACAAAGATGGAAAATTATTTAAACAATGCTGCTCTCCTCAAACATTCGAAAAATTTAATGAAACATCAGTAAGGTAAATATGGTAAAAGATTTTCTGTCATGTCTGCCAGAGGATCTGAAAATTTACATTTGTATATGGCACTGTACATTAGAAAATATTTTTGGATATTTTTAAACAAAACGCTTGATAATTTAATAAAATATATTACCAGATATAAAGCTAAGAAAATCAAATGCTGGATATTGTAAAATATTCCAAAAGTTATGTGAACATCACTGCATAGTCTTGACCTTAACGTAACAGAAAACTTATTATAACTTATTTAAACAATACGATATTTCCAATAATGAGAGTGACAGAATTATGAAAAAAAGAGCAAAATATCTGTAGAATATTACGAAAAATTAGTGTGCTCTATGTCAACAGAGTACGGATGTTCGCCAAAAAGTATTAACCTGTCTTTATCGTTAAATTCACTTGTTTTTATATAAATGTACCAGTTTCATTTTCACACTGAAAATAAAGTTTTGTTCATTTGTGTCAGTCTTTAGATTACCCCAATTTATAAATAAAGCAAAATAGTGAATGGACGAGTCTTATTATGTCTGTACGTTCCGATTTCATTTAACTTGTTTCAAAAATTTATAAATATTCATCTTTGTGATATATAAATATTAGTAACAAACGACAGACATTTGAATGGTCCTATAAAGCCTCCCTTTTTTGTATGGAACTTAACAATTTTTTATTACACGAGTTGTGAAGCTAATATATTATCTTGTTAAATTAGCAGGAAAAAAATAATACAATTTCACCAAATAATATCTACCCATCTCTTTTTTACGATGCGCAAAAATACTGCCTCTTATTTTTTATTTATCCACCTAAACATAAAATCAAATTTCGTCACTTTAATACCGATGATGTTTTATTTTTGCTTTACGTTTCAAGTTCGTATAATATAAGTTCCAGTTGAATAAAATCTTATAGTGAGGGAGCTGGTTACAGAGATTTTTAAATGATTGACACATTTTGCTGATGTTATTTATTATCGTATTTTGTCAACCAATCCATAGAGTGCCCGTCAGCTGTTCCGTTTTTAATAACCATTTTTAAACCCTTCGCCAAATTCGTTAAGAAAAAATAGTGCTAATAATTGAAATGCATATGCACATGGCATGCCTTTAAGTTCATTGTGTTCTTGCGGTGATGTTATATACAAAAATAAAAAATGCTGACGTATATATTTCCGTATTAGAAAATATGATTTTAAAAGCCTAAATAATCTGCATATCGTGCATTACTATGATTATATTCTACATAAAAAGTCGATTTATATGAGAGGCTAGATCTTCATATACGAGGGGCCATTCCTGGATATTCCCATGTGCTATTGCCAAATTGTGCAGAATTTCTTTAACTTGCGAAAACGTATATTTGGCAACGTCGCACCCCTCTATTTTTATAACAATAGAAATATACCACGTCCATTATTGTAGTTGCACTGTTACTATATAGGAAAGCATGGCATCACGTATCTATAAAACTTGAACTAATATTAAAAAGATAAGTTTAGTTTCGGTTTCAGAACACCAAAAATGATAAGATTTAGTCGATTTATTTTAGATACATTTTGGCTGTTGCCCAGTGTATTAGTAGGAATTGTCATTGCTTTTATAATTAATTGGTATATTCGATATGAAGTCTCCCTAATGTTGAAAGCTAGTTTACTTTTTGAGAGAGATATATTTCACATTGTCAGATACTCCCACTGCAGACATATCATCGACATACATGGTCACGAGATCAGCGCCAAGAGTTGTATGCAAATCGTTAACATAGTTTATAATATTCACTTTTTTTAATTATGACACAATTTTTTTACATACGAATTACCTTTCTATGTTCACAATATAAAGTTGGTAGACTCATGGTTACTTAGAACAACACATATTTATCCATTTTTTTCTTTATAATACCTGGCTGTTTTAAAAGGAATATTCTGTTATAGTAATCAACATTTTAAATTTAACGATTGCTATCTCTTCAGGACTTTAAAGAGTGCGTATAAGACATAAATTAAATTGGTTAAAGAGTAGGATACAATTGCATAAAAGCTTGTTTGTTAAGATTAAACTGCATATGATTTATAATTCGTTTTCAATTATTTTTGTGTGGTAATTAAATAAGAATAAACATGAATAATAAAAATGGTTCTCTGCACGTGATTTATAAGCAACCTTAAATTAATCTATTTACTTAAAGGTTAATAGCAATGGAAAAATTGCCTCATTTTTTTTTGAACATTTTCAGCAATCCATGCAATTAAAACTTCTACTGAAGTTGTGACATTTCTGTTACTGAATCAAATTTTCAATAATTAAAAAGTTATCAAATAAGTCTGTTTCTGTTTAATTTTAACTTGATTATTGGAAAATAAAATTACTTGCAAATATAAAAGCATCGTGATATTTTTTTTTGCTGCAAGTTGTAACCAAGTAAAATGTATGAACAATTTTTTTGTATAATATTTTAAATATGAAGATGTGTTAAATTGGAAAAAAATATTCACATTTTTAAGTCATTGGTGGCAGTGTAAATGTGTCAAGATACCGTAGGAAATCCGTATTTTTTACTTAACCATTAGCTTTACTCCTAACAAATCTATCAGGATAACGCTAGATTACCAACATGTTGTTTTTTTGTGTCTTTTATGTTATTTCGTCAGCAAGCATTGGGTCTTCCTACACTTATTTTCATACGTATTGGTATCCACTCTAGTATATAGGTTATCAAAAAAAATTAAAATTGTCTTATCAGATATAATGCTAACTGACTATTGCAGAATATCAGAAGAACAGCAAGGTTTTCACAAAAACAATTCTACAGTAGATGCCATATTCATCGTAAGACAGATAGCAGAGAAATCTATTGAATTTACTAAGTCCGCTTTATGTGCTTTATAGATCTCACTAAAGCCTTTGATAGGGTGAGACTGGATTGATATTCTGCAAATAATGCGAATTAAAGCATCCCAAACAATTTAATTAACATAGTTGAACAGCTAAACTCCAAC